>JAGDYQ010000092.1:493042-539467 GCA_021962125.1 Bulinus truncatus
TCAGTTACATTGTGTACACAACATAACACTACATTGTTATAGGTGAATCACAGTCAGTTACATTGTGTACACAACATAACACTACATTGTTATAGGTGAATCACTGTGTACACCTCATAACACAGCATAACTAAATTGTGGGTAGCGCGGGAGGAGGCTGCCAAAAAATGTAACTCACACATGTCGCCACAATAGCAGGGTCCGTTATCCTTCATACTAATGATTCATGTGTGTTTTTACTCTAATCCACTCACCCACCAATATACCGTAAATTTTTTTCACCCTGACAATGTTTTCTTTTTGTAGGGTTCAATCGCTAATCAGTGACACAGCTAACAATTTAAACAAACGCAAAATTTATTTCTAAAAAAAATATTTAACAGCACGGTTATGGTGGGGCTGATAGACAGGCACGACTAAAACAGTCCGATAGTAAAGTATAATAGGACCTAAAAGGTAAACAACTAATCCTTACAGGGACCTGACAGATTTAGTAAAACATGAATTATCAAAGAGAAAGTTGAAATTGTTTATATTGGACAGGACGGATCATCGTAATTTGTTTCTATGATGCTAAATTTTAATCTGAGAATTAGTTCCGCAACTAAAAGTCAAAATTTCTTGTCTTAAACTTTACGACTAATGGTTAAGTATGCCTATGTCGCCCTATGTATAAAGTATTTACCAGTTATGTAAACAGCTGTCAGCTCAGTTCTTTCATTAAGAATAACCTGAAGTTCATGTCTAAGGCCAACGATCGGTTTAGAATTTTACATCGATATTGCCCACGAACATCTGTATGAAAAAGACAATACACTTTGGTCTATCAATTCTTATTTCAACTTTTATATACGCCAATATATTTTGTTGACTAGCAGAAACGTATTCTTCACATATAACGTACAGTATCAAGTTGTAAGACATTTAAATGGACGCTAAATTAAAAAGTCGTCATGAGTTTCTTTATCTTTTTTGTATATAAAAATAAAAACAATGAGTTTGGCCAAAGTCGCAATAATTGATCGACTTGTTAAGCATAAAAAAAACTTTGGAAATACCAGGGGAAAAGTCTGTTTTACTTTATTACACATATCGATATGTCTTGGATGAACTGTATTGATTGAGAAGGGAGTAATCAAAGTTTGGTCTTCAATATCTCTTTTACCATGTCTCTCTTTTTTCTTTTTTGTGTGGTGGGGGTAGGTCCCTCTTATGGTGAGATGAAATCTTTAAGATCCTAAAAACCTTTTTTCTCGCCACGGAATGACCAGTTTTTGACACTTTCACAGTGGCCCTATGGAAGAGAATGAAGAGGGGGTAAGGGCGTTATTTCTCGTCCATAGAAAGTCGTACAATCCAGAGAGAAATACACCACAGTGAGTAAAAAGGACATTTTTTAATGTTTCCTGGGCAGCCCAGTACCACCATTCTTTCCACGGACCGTTAGCGGTCCGCGGACTAAGAACCACTGCTTAAAAGCACTAATGGTATGGTTATTATGGTGCCCCCTATTTCATCCCCACCATAGCCGATAGTGTAATGATCATGGAGGCACCACGGGAGATATAGCGGGGACTATAATCATGACCAGAGTTATCCATTTGTCCTAATCGGTGATTGAACAAGGGACTCTCAGGTAAACAGTCGAGCGTTTACAGCACGACAACTATCCCCTATGAGAAAGGGGTATATAGCTGGCCCCTTCTACCTTAATAATTCTTTTTCAGTGTTTTGCATTAAATTATTACGCACCAATCAGCGCATTCAAACTCACGTGACAGCACCATTTGAGTTTGTTTTTATTTTATTATTGATTTTTCAATTACTTCCTGTTGATGTCTGCCACCCCAAAGTCGTCCTTCTATTTGTAACATCAGTGAAAGACGTCCTTACATTTGTTATCATACTGTCATTCTTTATCTTACAGATACATCCACGTGAATAGCTAATATTGGACATATTGGAAAATATAAATATATACCGTAGGACTTATTTAATTCCTGTTTATTAATGTGTTTATGTAGGTTACATTTTAAAAGTATCACGACAAAGGAAGTAAAGTTTGATTGTAATTACAAAATGATTTAAACAGATATGTGGGAACCGTCGGGAATACAAAGTATTGGTGTGTCAGCTCTTTGAACTTTATGATCTTAACCCCGCCCCCCCCCCCACACACACACACAAATACCCAAAAGGAAAAAAAAACCATAGTTTTGTTCATTCCTTTAGTTGTTGCACATAAAGAGACAGAAATTTAAAAAAAAACATTAAATGTTATTGTTAATTTGGCCTAAAGAAATTTAAGTCATTTGGCATTGAAAAAAAAGTTAAAAGTTGCAAACGTAACATTTTTTCTAAAAAGTTCAGTTGTTTGCCTTGCTGGCCACTGCCATTGCAGGTTATTGATGATTCGGTTTCTAGGAATGTTTATTTGCAGGTTGTTGTTATTTGGATTCCTTGACATGGCCATTGCACGTTGCTGGCGTCGCATGAACTGATTAAAAGGATTGCAAACAAAAAAAAAGAAAGAAGAGCCGTAAGTCAATTTTGTTTACCGTTAAGGCCACCTTGATCAGGCCCTCTGAAATTGGTCTGCATAATTTTAGTACAATGGCCTCAACATTTTCACAGACACGTCATGTATTGAATGAACTCTTTAAGAAAGGGGAGGGTTAAAACACGATCCAGCTTTCTTTTAAACATTGGGCTACACGGTGGGGGGAAATGATTCTCCCTGGTGACCTCACTTATTACAAACAAGCAATTAAGCCTGTTCCATTCTGGACACAGGACGTGTTAGCGCATTTTCGTGTTATGTATCAGTATGTTTGTTAGCTTTCAGTAAATATTTGTAAATTTTGGAAATGTTTATAAATTCAATTTTGTAATGCATATATCTGTAAAAAAAAAATTATAAAGACATTTCTTTATATTTGAAAAAAAATTATTGTCTCTTAAATCTAACTACAAGTGGTTTGTGGTTACTGAAATCGGACTCATAATTGAAAACATTCGAAATTATAGTCCGAAAAATCCGTCAATTGTTGTATAGCTCTGATACTTTCAATTAAACTCAGAACACAAGCTTACTATTTCACTTGATGATTTTCTTAATAAATCTTGGTGAAACTACGTGCTGCAGTATTTCGCACCAAATGAATGGGTTATTAAACGTACAAGTGTATATATAATATATAAGCCGCTTAGGAGCCCTGAAGCCCGGCCCTCAGAGGTCCTATCGAAAATGAACTTTTGATGTACACATGGCAGGCCAAGACCTACAAAATGATATATACATCATGGGTCTAGGACTTATGGTTGCTGAGATATAGCGCTCCTTTATTAATAAAGCTTATAAAGTAAAAAACGGTACTAAGGCTCCTTTTACGGCCCTGAGAGGTCAGATCGCGAAATGGAAAAAAGTCATTTCTTGGCAGGCCAAGACCTACAAAATGATATATACATCATGGGTCTAGGACTTATGGTTGTTGAGATCTAGGGTGATGACAGACAGACAGACAGACAAAACGGGGACAATAGAGCATTTTTTTTCGAAAATGCTCTAAAAATTAACAGATGAACCCCAACTTTTGACAACTATTTTAGCCATTTTCCTTTCTTGCGGACATGTACAGGAAGAAACTATGTGCAGAAACTATATGCAGAAACTATATGCAGAAACTATATGCTGAAGTTATATGCAGAAACTATATGCAGAAACTATATGCAGAAGCTATATACAGAAATTATATGCAGAAACTATATGCAGAAGCTATATACAGAAATTATATGCAGAAACTATATGCAGAAACTATATGCAGAAACTATATGCAGAAACTATATGCAGAAACTATATGCAGAAACTATATGCAGAAAAATGAAATTATTCCGAATCGTCTCAGATGACAAGTGTGAAAATTAAATGTCACTGGCCAGTTACCGGTCAAGTTTGACCTTTTGTTAAAGCGTTTATCTTTGCATGGTCAGTAGTCAAAAGGTCATTTTTGACAGTATTAGTTAAATGTAGAGAATTCTTAAGGATGTAGTTCATCTGCCCTATGACCTTACGATCATTAAAGATGTAATGACCAACGGTAGTTTTAGATGGGTTACCTGCGGCTATCCGGGAATAAATTCTTTCTATTGTTTCATTTTATTTTATTCTTTTTCTTAATTCGATAATTAAAAAAATGTGTCTAATGTATCAATAATGCAGAATTATGTTTGAACTTTATTTTTAAAACAAACAACTTATAACTCATGCATGGTCATTACTGTAATAGATCTCTAACCCAACTTCGTGTTGCTTTAGTAATGTAGCTTATGAATACACACTCTGTTTCAGCCGGAACATTAACTGTCTACCGGCATCGGACGACAACATCAGCCTCTGACCTCAACACCATGACGCAATGCATCGGGAAAGACGGCCGGCCCATGAGAGTTCTGGGCCCAGACTACGTTCATCACTATCCGACCTTCAAAAGTGTCCAGCTGGCAGCGGTCAAAGAAAAACTCTACAACCCGAACCTGCCGACATTCAGGCACGAGGACAGGGATAATGTAAGTCATGAGTAGCGAGATGTAGTCTATTGTATGTTTTTAGTTCTTTAATGTGCCGGGTTAGGATAAATATGAAAGTGAAATACGTCAATGCTTAATGAAGGAAGGAAGGGACGAGGATAGAAAGATAAACCGTTTTACTGATTTATTGTTTGATTGTTGAGAACACAGACACAAAGGCAGATAGATAGATAGATAGATAGATAGATAGATAGATAGATAGATAGATAGATAGATAGATAGATAGATAGATAGATAGATAGATAGATAGATAGATAGATAGATAGTTAGATAGATAGATAGATAGATGGATGGATGGATGGATGGATGGATGGATGGATGGATGGATGGATGGATGGATGGATGGATGGATGGACGGACGGACGGACGGACGGACGGACGGATTGACGGACGGATGGATGGATGGATGGATGGATTGATGGATGGATGGATGGATGGATGGCTGGATAATCCAGGGAAGAGTATTGTTATAGGTTTCTGTACGGAACTACTGAAATATACAGGAAGGACCGATGGGTGGATGTGGGTGGCACATAGTTCTGTGAATTTAGAAAGTTATTCCATGGTCCAAATTTGGCTGCTATCATTTCTTATAAAAACACGTGTGTTTCACCAAGGTTGCCTCTACTCCCACAATTTCAAAAGGTGATGGGCAAACTGTGTGACGAGCACTGCAAGACGACCAGTTGCTGCACACCACGTGACTTTGCAGAGGCGGAGATGAACGCCTTACGCCCGCCGGTCAATAAACTCCACTGTCTGGATGTCACGAGGACGGGTAAAGCGCTGAGTAGGCTTTACTTTACACCTCAGGAGGTTCAGGTTAGCATGACGGATTCACTGAGTGTTTTGTAAATGATGACCGATGAAGGTGTATCTTGACATTTTGTTTATCACATTACATTGCCCCATATTTATCTCGAACCTTGTAAATCTAATACATAATCGTCTAGCCTGGCGAACGTGCGAGCGAGCGTGTGTATAACTACCGCGGCTAAAAAAAGACTGGGGAATTCCAAAATTTTAGTCTCACTCAAGGGGAGTGAATTCTTGCTCGGCTAAAAATAGTCTTGAGAATTCCAAGCAGTGCGCAAATTATGTAAAGTTGTAAAGATGGTCAAAGGGATACAAATCAATTATAAGGAGTCACTCGCCGGTCCGGTTACCAGGCCTTTGATCTAGTTTATCATAGATAAAGACAACACGTGGAACGTGCACTCAACCCGGGTTAATGGTTATGTTGTTGTTGTTATTGTTATTTTGACCTTGTAAAAGTGTTTAAACAAAAATCCACCAGGCAGACAAAGTGTTGAGTTCATCTGCTTATATAGTGTGGCAAATAAGTAATACGTATAAAATCATGGAGTCGACCACGGTAGTATAAAATTAACACTCATTTAATTTTAAGTAATAGAGACTTTGGAAACACGGGTATTTTCATTTCAACTTACAGAAAGCCTCTATGGCCTGGCACGAGTATGTGAAACAGTCCAGTATTGTGTTACCTAGTTTGAGTAAACAAATGGTCCAGCCGATCTCATTGCACGACATCCATTTTGACGGAGTGGCGCTCAGAGTCATGAAACCGGAAACTAGAAACAGAAGGTACATCTTTGTTTTGTGTGTGTGTGTGTGTGTATTGTTTTTTGTTGTTTTTTTTAATCTCCTAAACAAACGAACGGATTTTTCAGCCGACATAATAAAGTCATCTGATTATGGATTAGGATTTCTCTCCCGGGAGAGGGGGAAATCAAGGATCCCGGCCGTCGAATTATTCAATGTGGCTACAGAAAGAATGTTTTTCATGAATTAAAACTCATTATTGCTGAAAAAAAGATAAAAAAGACCCACAAATATAATGTGGATAATTTTCTCAATCAAACCTTAGAGCGTGCGTGTGTGGGGTGTGCAAGGTCCGTTCTGGTGGGTTCCGCCAGAAAAAAAAATCAGTTTACATATGCGTATGTCCCGGGATGTGTACAACTTTTACCCTGTCATCCGGGATGAATAGTAATCTTGGTTTGTCATAGAGGCAGTGACGTAATAACCGTTAGTGGATTCCCCCCTTGGGCTGACTTCAAGTATGCCGCTTCATTTCTTTTCCAGATCTATACACGTGAAAATGACAATTAGAAGTCTAACTCACTGTTTAGAGACCACATAGTCAAAACTCTAGCCAAGTTAATTAAATTATAATACTTTTAGAGTGATATTAGAATAAGGACTTACTGCTGGTCTGGATACAAATATTTTTTGTACGCAATGTAGCCGGATAAAATATCGGTCATATAAGTAAAGCGAGACAACTCAGTTATTATTTTCCTTAACAAACATGTATTCTGATTATGTTCTCTTGAGATATTTCTTCAAATGCGAACCCCAGCTGGATCCCAGTGGCTACCACCAACAGCAGCCCACCCCATACGACATCAACAGCAGATACAGGCCTGCCCATCCTTTGTACCATCGTAACATGTCTGACCAAGTGTGGCTGCCCACTTCACTTAAAGCTGAGCATCACGACACACTCGGCCACTAGCCCTTCAGTGCACCACGCTTCTCACAGAAGTGCCGACCATGTATCACTTTTACTGTCTTTGTCTCATTGTATGAAGTGATGATAAATAAAGAAATGTGTGTTTCTTACTGCGAATAAAGTGAAGAGCTCCACGTCATATTTCGTTTTCATATTTCATAATGTGTGTCTTTTTGTGTGTATTCTGCTTAATTTTAAGTTTGTTTTGCTTTATGCTATGTGTGTACTTTTAATATTATGCGTTCTGGTTTTTTATTGTGTTTTCTGGTAATATTTTTGTACTCTGGTTTTTATTGTGTTTTCTGGTAATATTTTTGTACTCTGGTTTTTAATGTGTTTTTTTTTTTTGGTAATATTTTTGTATTCTCGTTTATATTTTGTGTTTCGGTTTATATTTTGTGTTTGGGTTTATATTTTGTGTTTCGGTTTATATTTTGTGTTTCGGTTTATATTTTGTGTTCTGCTTTATATTGTGTGTTATGCTTTATATTGTGTGTTTCGGTTTATATTTTGTGTTTCGGTTTATATTTTGTGTTCTGCTTTATATTGTATACTCTGGTTTATTTCATGTGTGTTCCAAGGGTTCGGCTCCCTGTCATTAATACGGCCATATTTGTTACGTTTGTTTGTTGGCTTGGTTTGTTTGTTGGCTTGGTTTGTTTGTTGGCTTGGTTTGTTTGTTTAATGAGTGGATTTTGCTGTATGTTAATATTCTAAGTATTTGGATAAAAGACAATTTTTAAAAATAATTTGTATCATTGAAATTTTAAAGTCATTTAGCATGACTTTCCCGTCATGGGTGTAACCTCAATGACGCAGTGACAAGGTGACTAATTATGGAAACCCAGCGGCATTTATCAAGAACAAGTGCAGGGGATCAAATGAAACTTAAGTGAGAAGGTTGGCAAAATGTTACTGAAATAGAATACAAAACATTTTTTTCATTGATATTTTTAAGAAAAAACATTTTCCTTTCCACAAATTGGCGCTGGCCTGGGGGGGGGGGGAGGTTGTCCGATCTGCGCCCCTGCCCTCCACACGGCCACTGCACGGAGCAGTCCAAAAAAAAACACTTTTATGGATTTAAATAAATAACAGTTTAAAGATTTGTTACATAAATAGAACATTCAAACCTACGATCTTTTAGTTGAAATTGTTTGTGGTGGTAGTTGAATTTCTTCCATATCGATATTCCTCCTATTGTATCATGATACTTCCTTGAACTCCACCTATTGTATCATGATACTTCCTTGAACTCCAACTATTGTATCATGATACTTCCTTGAACTCCTCCTATTGTATCTCGATACTTGCTTGAACTCCACCTATTGTATCATGATACTTCCTTGAACTCCAACTATTGTATCTCGATACTTCCTTGAACTCCACCTATTGTATCATGATACTTCCTTGAACTCCAACTATTGTATCATGATACTTCCTTGAACTCCACCTATTGTATCATGATACTTCCTTGAACTCCAACTATTGTATCATGATACTTCCTTGAACTCCTCCTATTGTATCTCGATACTTCCTTGAACTCCTCCTATTGTATCAAGATACTTCCTTGAACTCCTCCTTTTGTATCATGATACTTCATTGAACTCCTACTATTGTATCATGATACTTCCTTGAACTCCAACTATTGTATCATGATACTTCCTTGAAATCCTCCTATTGTATCATGATACTTCCTTGAACTCCACCTATTGTATCATGATACTTCCTTGAACTCCAACTATTGTATCATGATACTTCCTTGAACTCCTCCTATTGTATCTCGATACTTCCTTGAACTCCTCCTATTGTATCTCGATACTTCCTTGAACTCCTCCTATTGTATCTCGATACTTCCTTGAACTCCTCCTATTGTATCATGATACTTCCTTGAACTCCTGCTATTGTATCATGATACTTCCTTGAACTCCTCCTATTGTATCATGATACTTCATTGAACTCTTCCTATGGTTGTTACCAAACAGCGTTTATGATGGGTGTTACCCTTGTAAATTCTGCACCTCTGCTCCCCTCCTCACCGAATTCTGTTTGCTATTATGCTGTTTCAGAAATGTAAACGTTTTGTTTAATGTTAGTTGTATACTTTACATACTTTACAATAACAAAAGTCTTTTATAATTTCTTTTTCGTGTCTTTTAAAATGCTATTTTTCTTACTTAGTTTTAGTGTTAAACTCTTTTTTATTATATATACAATGTTGTTGTTTTTGTTATTTAATTTAGAAATTAATTAGATGTACCATAATTCATGTTGAAATAAAATGTTCGGACTTTTCGTTTTCGGTTTGTCCGGATCATTTTCGGACGGTTTATCGACATTGTTTATATTAACGACGTACGCCTATTTGTCCACTAGCATTTTTCTCGTCTAACACACTGGTGTGTCACGGCACACTTCAGTTGAACCAGATGGTACACGTGTTAAACACCTGCCCAATCAAATAACCGTTTTCTTCCCTTTCACAGATGTTTCTTCTGATAGGTATATTCATACTTCTGTCGGCTGCATTGTTTACATCCCAGTATTGTGCACTTACATTGTTGATGGTTTGGTTACCACAAACATCTGTCGCTAACTGGCTCTGGATCCTTGGTCAAATGCATTTGTAGTAAAATGTGTGTTGTGTTGTGTTGTGTTGCTTTTGGGTGAAAATTTACTTCTTTCACAAGTTAAGCGTGTAGTTTTAGTTTTGTGGCACGTTGCCTGTAACATATAAATATATTCGTTATAACTATTTTTTATTGTATGTTTATACATCATATTTCCTCAAAAAACAAAAAAATTAGCCTCGATTCATTATTTACCTAAGTTAAACTAAATCAATATAAATCTATAAATAGAAAAGAAGGTTACGATTGAGATTAAGGTCAAACGTCAAAGTTAAATCCTGTAAGAGAGATACATTTTAATTTTCAAAATGAGTAGCTTTGAACAAGCTTTTTTTTTTACAAAAAGAAAATAATTTATAAAATTAAACCAAAGAAATTCTATAACAATTTAATGTTGATTTTAAAGTAAAACCTTCTAAAAGTTTCCAAAGTCAAATTAAAACAATAAAAATTTTACTTAAACGTTTAAAGTAAAAATGTGAAAGTATTTTTGGTTAAGTAATTACATTTTTTTTTTGTTTTTTTAAACAAACAGAGTTCTCTCCCTGAATCCAATCTATAATTTTAATTATTCCAAAGCACCCTTGTGGTAGTGAGTAAATACTAATAAACATTAGGGCAAGTCCAATTACAACTGGATATGAATAGTTTGACAGTTGCTGACATTAGAGGAGGATGGGGGTGAAGATGTTTTGCCGTCATCTACATCTATTTATATATATATATATATATATATATATTGCTGTATATATATCATCTACATATATATATATATATATTGCTGTTAATA
This sequence comes from Bulinus truncatus, assembly GCA_021962125.1. Lineage (NCBI taxonomy): Eukaryota > Metazoa > Mollusca > Gastropoda > Planorbidae > Bulinus > Bulinus truncatus. The sequence continues at coordinate 503,586 of JAGDYQ010000092.1, forward strand.
TCATATGGTGTTTTTATTTCCTTTTTTATGTGATGTGACGTCCATGACTCATCTTCAGACTCTGACTTATTACCATTGATTGTTGTTGATGGTCTTTTATTTCTACTTTATAAGTACCAAGAATAGATTTTCATGTAGAATGATGTATGACTTTTTCTGACTCATACAGTGACTGCAATTTTCTGCCACCATATGTTGTTATTTTTTTTTTCTATTTATTGTATAACAAGCCTAAAATAGATTCAGACAGTGAATGTGGTTGACTGTATTATAACAAGCTTGAAATAGATTCAGACAGTGAATATGGTCGACTGAATTATAACAAGCCTGAAATAGATTCAGACAGTGAATGTGGTTGACTGTATTATAACAAGTGGCTGACTGTATTATAACACGCCTGAAATAGATTCAGACAGTGAATCAGAGTGAATGTGGCTGACTGTATTATAACAAGCCTGAAATAGATTCAGACAGTGAATCAGAGTGAATGTGGCTGACTGTATTATAACAAGCCTGAAATAGATTCAGACAGTGAATCAGAGTGAATGTGGCTGACTGTATTTGTTGTCAGTCCCCGCCCTAACACTTTCACTGTAATCTCTTCCCTCCCTTCTTCCCCCTTTGCCCCCCCCCCACCACACACACTCCTTCCAATACTCAAACAATAGTTTATTGTTATGGGTCTTTCGCCATGCTAACTGACCTGGAGTGTGTGTGTGTGTGTGTGTGTAAAGAGAAGGGGGATGGGGGGGGGGTCGGGGGGTTCGAGTTTAAAACAATGTCAGGTTGGTACAACTACGTACTAATTGTGCTGCACGGGCGTGTACCTCGACTAATTAGTCACTCTCCCTTATTCAACCGTCAGTGGACACAAGACAGTCAGTGTTGCCCATTCAGTGTCACATGCCGGTGACGAAACTTTTGGTCACGTGAATCAAACACCCACACAGAATTTTTTAAAGAAAAAAAAAATAAAGTAATGATAGTTGGCTATTTTTAATTGAGTTTCAACAACTAGACTGTTTTTAAAAACAAAGTGGAACTTAACGGATAAGGTAAAGAAATTTTTGATTTTTTTTTTTAATTTTGTCAGTGAGTGTGCCTACATATTTTCTGAAGGAGTAGAGAAATACACTCATGTATATATATAAATAATGGATTTTCATTCAAGTTATTTATTTAATTTAATTATTTTCTCTGAGAATAGTAACAAAAGATGAGTATTATTGTTTTGAGTGTTATCTAAGTGGAAGTAATTTGTGTCATTCTAGTGATCACTGTTTACTTTGTAAAACTGTGAAATACGATTTACCGTTTACGGTATTATCAATGAATACAACAGCGTCTGACCTTATTCGTGGATAATTTAGATGATGTTTTTTGTGTAGATTAGGGATAGGGTGGGCAAACCTTATGAGTCGCGGATCACACTTGGTGCCTAAATTTGACAGGCGGGCCGGATAAAGAGCAGATGGATGCAGTATCGACATTAAAGTAGGCCTACATTAAATGTAACCGGCATAACATAAATGGCAGATGCGTACTTAAGGAATGGGTAGATGGGTCCATATTCGAATGTCCCCCGGGCCCCGGCTTCAGGGGGGGCCCACATTTTTTTTTACATTTAAAATTAAGTACATTATCTCATGTCACGATGTCGAATGTCAAAATGCAGGGCCCCCAAAGAGGTCAAGCCCCCCGGGCCCCCAAATCCCTAGGCTCGACACTGATAAAAGGCTAGTGGTGTGCTTCACCCTGAAACAGGCGGCGGCCCGTAGTTTGTCCATGGACGAACCAGGGAGAGTACGGCTGGGTGTCAGAGGTCAGAGGGTCACAGACAAAGTTATCAGAGTAGATCTGTTATGAAAAGAAAATTTCAAAACTTTAATTCTGGGCTGCAATACGATTAAATTGAGATAATGAAAAACTAATGAAGATTCAGGAGGTGGCAACACAGGTGGGTCGAGGCCCACTGGTTGGTCACGGACGAATTTCAGATGGCCCGCGACAAAATTTAAAGTTGCCTAGTTTTTCTATGTGAATTATGCTTGCAGCCATTTTAAGAGTTTTTGGTAAGTATCCGGCTGATTTAAGTTTAAACGGCAAAGAGTTCGGATGACGAAAAACTTTTTTTGTGTTATTTAATTAATACTTATGTTAGTTGACTATCAAAAAAATTTAAAGACTGGATTTTTGGGTATATTTTCCCTTTTAAGTGTCACTTTTTAGAAATTTAATACAAAATGTATTATCTTTTCAAACGTACGCATACATTTCTATTCACTTTACAGTGAGCTAAAGAAAAAATTTCGCTACATAAAAGGCATCATATTTTTTAGAGCATTTTCGAAAAAAAATGCTCTATTGTCCCCGTTTTGTCTGTCTGTCTGTCCGTCCGTCATCACCCTAGATCTCAACAACCATAAGTCCTAGACTCATGATGTATATATCATTTTGTAGGTCTTGGCCTGCCAAGAAATGACTTTTTTCCATTTCGCGATCTGACCTCTCAGGGCCGTAAAAGGCGCCTTAGTACCGTTTTTTACTATATAAGCTATATTAATAAAGGAGCGCTATATCTCAGCAACTATAAGTTCTAGACCCATGATGTATATATCATTTTGTAGGTCTTGGCCTGCCAAGAAATGACTTTTTTCCATTTCGCGATCTGACCTCTCAGGGCCGTAAAAGGGGCCTTAGTACCGTTTTTTACTATATAAGCTATATTAATAAAGGAGCGCTATATCTCAGCAACTATAAGTCCTAGACCCATGATGTATATATCATTTTGTAGGTCTTGGCCTGCCATGTGTACATCAAAAGTTCATTTCGCGATAGGACCTCTGAGGGCCGGGCTTCAGGGCTCCTAAGGGGCTTATATATGATATATGCACCTTGTACGTTCAATAACCCGTTCATTTGGTGCGAAATACTGCAGCACGTAGTTTCACCAAGATTTATTAAGAAACTCATCAAATGAAATAGTAAGCTTGTGTTCTGAGTTTAATTGAAAGTATCAGAGCTATGCAACAATTGACGGAGTTTTCGGACGATTAAATGACTATAATTTAGAATGTTTTCAAATATGAGTCCTATTTCAGTAACCACAAACCACTTGTAGTTAGATTTAAGAGACAATAATTTTTTTTTCAAATATAAAGAAACGTCTTTATAATTTTTTTTTTACAAATATATGCATTACACAATTGAATTTATAAACATTTCCAAAATTTACAAATATTTACTGAAAGCTAACAAACGTACTGATACATAACACGAAAATGCGCTAACACGTCCTGTGTCCAGAATGGAACAGGATTAATTGCTTGTTTAAGTATATCTTAAACTAGATACACAACTGCTGTGTTTATAGTTTGAACAAACGAGCGCGGTTAGAGAGTAACTTTTAGCAGGAGGGGGTGGGGGGTGGAGAGCATGTGTTTTGGTCACCGGGTCACGTGATGGACCTTGTGACACTTCTTGATCCTTGCAGATTCCTGTTTTTGTTTTTGTTATTCATGCACTGACTAATGGTATGATAAGCAGAGCCGGTGTTATTTATAGCACTATTTGACCTGACCTACTTAAATACGTGAAGTGAATACAATAAAACTAATGTATTTTCTTTTATTTTTCTGTGCTGCATGAGCTCATTATTTTTATGTGTACATTTGTTTCAGTTTTACTCTTTATTTATATTTATTTTTGTCAACAGTAGCACTATATCAGTTTTGTTAACAGTAGAACTATATCAGTTTAGTTATCAGTAGCACTATATCAGTTTAGTTGACAGTAGCACTATATCAGTATTGTTAACAGTAGCACTATATCAGTATTGTTAACAGTAGCACTATATCAGTATTGTTAACAGTAGCACTATATCAGTTAAGTTATCAGTAGCACTATATCAGTTTAGTTGACAGTAGCACTATATCAGTTTAGTTGACAGTAGCACTACATCAGTATTGTTAACAGTAGCACTATATCACTTTAGATATCAGTAGCAATATGTCAGTATTGTTTACAGTAGCACTATATCAGTTTTGTCTACAGTAGCATTATATCAGTTATGTCAACAATAACACTATAAAACTTTTGTTAGCAGTAGCCCTATATCAGTTATGTCAACAGTTAAGACTAAATAAGTTTTTTCTATATATCAGTTCACCAGGACCGTCAGAATTTTATGGGGCCTTCAAAAATTTATTTGTTTTAACTGATCTTCTTTGTGAATGGTTGAGTTACGTCAGCACACACTGCTTTGCCCACGAGCCGTACAAACTGTTTATCTGTTATGTGCATAATGCTCTTGGTATCATTTCTGAGTACAAACAGGCCAGAGGTGGTCTTACGAAGGTGGGGGTCATAGAGCGTGGCCCTGGACAAGTAACAAATGAGTGGCCTTACGTTACGTTTTGTTTTACTACTAAATGGTAACAGATGCGTGGCCTTAAGTTACGTTTTGTTTTACTACTAAATGGTAACAGATGAGTGGCCTTAAGTTACGTTTTGTTTTACTACTAAATGGTAACAAATGAGTGGCCTTAAGTTACGTTTTGTTTTACTACTAAATGGTAACAGATGAGTGGCCTTAAGTTACGTTTTGTTTTACTATTAAATGGTAACAAATGAGTGGCCTTAAGTTACATTTTGTTTTACTATTAAATGGTAACAAATGAGTGGCCTTAAGTTACGTTTTGTTTTACTACTAAATGGTAACCGCGTCTCATAGAGACATCTCTCCCCTTTACCCCCATAGACTCTGAGCCTGGATTGATAGCCTAAATTATGCTTATTAGATATGAGTTTTCCTATAATATTAGTTCTTTGCTAATACATATTATATTTCAAGAATATTCTTAATTCCTATGCTAACACAAAATGAAATATTATTTATGTCATTATATTCACTGACAGTAATTCATTGTTGACAGATTAGCAAAAAAGCAATGGCTCTCGGAGGCACAAGTTCGCTTTTCCTTATCGGATTTGCGGTTGCAACGACTGGTCTGGTCCTGCACATCATAGGTGTCGCCACCAACGAGTGGGCGGTGGGTGTGGTGCTACACGACACGTTCGGTCTGTGGAAAAATTGTTTGGCGGACAGCTGCTATAAGGTGGAGAACCCGTCTTGTAAGTTGTGCTGCGTTACATCAGTGACGTGTTTGTAGGTTTGTTCGTTTGTACGTATGGCAGCAATAACAGAATGTGTGGCTACATTACGTCAGCTGTACGTTTAGCTTATAACAATGATTTTTGTTTTGTTGGCTCGCTTTTGTATGAAGCCACCAGATGGCATTTAACCACTTCTGAGTCATACATTAAGGCAGAGGTTTTCAACCTTTTTACCCTGCGGACCCCACAGACATACCAAGCTCGAGGTGGCGGACCCCAGAGCCCAAGGTGCCCTGGTCTTAATTTTTTTCATACCTAAGGTTGGACCCTAATATGTCTTATTAAGTTTACGGACGCAATCTACTTAAATTCTGATAGACAGTAGACCTAGCCTAGAGATTACGCGCACATCATGTAAAGTCATTTTACATACGGGAATATCTACCTATCCAAATAATGAAACACCAAGTATGTCCGTTACATAGTCAACCGTTCAGTGGGTAAGACTGTGCCTGTTTTGCACAACAGTTTGTTAAACATGGTGGTATGCGTGATAAACATATGCGTATTTCATGTTCAATCTCCAGTCTGGACTGTACTTGGTCTTCATCGCAGTAACAGCAGAGATTGCAGTTTCGCACAAGTACGTCGTAGAAAATGGTAGCAGGACATTGAAGGCTTTGTCTGACAGCAGCGAGTACTCTCTCATAGTATTCATTCGGTTTACTGGCAAGTTCGGAAGCATTGTGGTCAAATGGTGCTCAATTTGGCTAGCTTCATTGCATCGTTCGATAATGTTTGCAAGCACACGACACAAAGAGGTTGGTCAGCATCGGTTCCCGCACGGTGAAGCGAATGATATACATTATGGATTATACTTGCGCTGTTTTCGTTTTCGTCGTCTTTGGCTGTGATGTATCAGAATCTTCCAGGTTCTGGTCAGTTTCCTCTTCAGAAATGTATCACTTTACTGGGTGTCATAACTGTTCGTATTACTAGTTATACATTGTGCGTTATTGTGATGATAAGTGTATGTCTTCACTTCTCTGGTAGCGACCAACACTTTATCTAAGCGTGTACTTATTCACAGACATCACAAATAAATGATTTAAACTGACAAGTCTAATTCATATACTTTATGTGACGATTACACAAAAATATAATTTTCAAAATATAAGTAGCATGAAACTATACACTCCAAGATACATATTCACTGAAACATCACTAGTCTATCCCGTGGGCGCCTATTTGTGTGGAACTGTATGTCTGTACCACTCTGTACTCCTCCTCCCTCTCTTTCTCTCTTCAAATCTCTATACCTATCAAAACATCTGCTAACTTCTTTTGTAAAATCCTAATCAAAAGCTTCTGTGGATGTTCAAACGCCATACATACAATACCAGACAGTTGATAATTAACTTATCACAACATTTATCTCTTGAAAACACAAAGGCGCTAAGCTTGCTTTTTTAATTCCAGCCTAACCAGGTCATCTTTTTCCCAGGTATGTGTCACCTTAAAATACAAACTCTCTCTAAACATAACTGACATTGTAATCTCATAGTATCTATGGCGTTCTGCCCTTCAAGTATGTTATAAAAACATTACAGCATGATCAACAGACTATTTGTCAACAATACACGATGTCGCACTGCAGATGTTTAACAGTGACGCCATAGCTCAACCAAGTAAGAAAAATGCCAAGATGACATATGACTCAAAAACTCACTACACAAGTACATGTAGTATGCACTCTAGTTCATATTTCAGACGTAGCATAAGCAAATACCAGCGGAGTTTTAAATTCTGCACATTGTTGCTGTACCGGAAACATTGGCATAACATATTTTTTGTTAGCTAAAAAGCTAACCAATCAACCAAATCAAGCAATACTTTATACGAGAAAATCGCTAATTTCATTGACTTGCCCACGGACCCTTAGAAGTTCCCTCGTACCCCTGGGGGTCCGCGGACCACAGGTTGAAAACCTCTGCATTAGGGTGACTGATTCATGCATGGGAAAAAATTTCTCTCCGATTCTAATACATTGTTGTTCTTTTTTCCCTTTTGGCAAGCAGATCAAGAAAAACGACCTTCAAAAAGGGGGGGGGGGGGGGGGGGGGGGGGGGGGGGGGGGGGGGGGGGGGGGGGGGGGGGGGGGGGGGGGGGGGGGGGGGGGGGGGGGGGGGGGGGGGGGGGGGGGGGGGGGGGGGGGGGGGGGGGGGGGGGGGGGGGGGGGGGGGGGGGGGGGGGGGGGGGGGGGGGGGGGGGGGGGGGGGGGGGGGGGGGGGGGGGGGGGGGGGGGGGGGGGGGGGGGGGGGGGGGGGGGGGGGGGGGGGGGGGGGGGGGGGGGGGGGGGGGGGGGGGGGGGGGGGGGGGGGGGGGGGGGGGGGGGGGGGGGGGGGGGGGGGGGGGGGGGGGGGGGGGGGGGGGGGGGGGGGGGGGGGGGGGGGGGGGGGGGGGGGGGGGGGGGGGGGGGGGGGGGGGGGGGGGGGGGGGGGGGGGGGGGGGGGGGGGGGGGGGGGGGGGGGGGGGGGGGGGGGGGGGGGGGGGGGGGGGGGGGGGGGGGGGGGGGGGGGGGGGGGGGGGGGGGGGGGGGGGGGGGGGGGGGGGGGGGGGGGGGGGGGGGGGGGGGGGGGGGGGGGGGGGGGGGGGGGGGGGGGGGGGGGGGGGGGGGGGGGGGGGGGGGGGGGGGGGGGGGGGGGGGGGGGGGGGGGGGGGGGGGGGGGGGGGGGGGGGGGGGGGGGGGGGGGGGGGGGGGGGGGGGGGGGGGGGGGGGGGGGGGGGGGGGGGGGGGGGGGGGGGGGGGGGGGGGGGGGGGGGGGGGGGGGGGGGGGGGGGGGGGGGGGGGGGGGGGGGGGGGGGGGGGGGGGGGGGGGGGGGGGGGGGGGGGGGGGGGGGGGGGGGGGGGGGGGGGGGGGGGGGGGGGGGGGGGGGGGGGGGGGGGGGGGGGGGGGGGGGGGGGGGGGGGGGGGGGGGGGGGGGGGGGGGGGGGGGGGGGGGGGGGGGGGGGGGGGGGGGGGGGGGGGGGGGGGGGGGGGGGGGGGGGGGAAAAAAAAAAAAAAAAAAAAAAAAAAAAAAAAAAAAAAAAAAAAAAAAAAAAAAAAAAAAAAAAAAAAAAAAAAAAAAAAAAAAAAAAAAAAAAAAAAAAAAAAAAAAAAAAAAAAAAAAAAAAAAAAAAAAAAAAAAAAAAAAAAAAAAAAAAAAAAAAAAAAAAAAAAAAAAAAAAAAAAAAAAAAAAAAAAAAAAAAAAAAAAAAAAAAAAAAAAAAAAAAAAAAAAAAAAAAAAAAAAAAAAAAAAAAAAAAAAAAAAAAAAAAAAAAAAAAAAAAAAAAAAAAAAAAAAAAAAAAAAAAAAAAAAAAAAAAAAAAAAAAAAAAAAAAAAAAAAAAAAAAAAAAAAAAAAAAAAAAAAAAAAAAAAAAAAAAAAAAAAAAAAAAAAAAAAAAAAAAAAAAAAAAAAAAAAAAAAAAAAAAAAAAAAAAAAAAAAAAAAAAAAAAAAAAAAAAAAAAAAAAAAAAAAAAAAAAAAAAAAAAAAAAAAAAAAAAAAAAAAAAAAAAAAAAAAAAAAAAAAAAAAAAAAAAAAAAAAAAAAAGGGGGGGGGGGGGGGGGGGGGGGGGGGGGGGGGGGGGGGGGGGGGGGGGGGGGGGGGGGGGGGGGGGGGGGGGGGGGGGGGGGGGGGGGGGGGGGGGGGGGGGGGGAGCACCTTAACTAGTGGTTAAGCACGTAATTGAGCACGTAGTTGAGTGGGTGAGTTTGTGGGTGAGCACGTGATGAGTGGGTAATCAGTATGGAGAAGGTATGAGTATGTGAGTGATTGGGTAAACACGTGAGTTAGCACATAAAAGAGCACAAAAGTCAGCACGTGGATGAGTACGTTTTTGTTTATGTTAGTGTGTGGGTGGGTGAGTGAGCACGTGGATGAGCACACGTGGGGGGAGTTTGACCACCTGTGTGAGTAAGTGGGTGAGCACGTGGTTGAGTTGGTAAGCACTAGATGGCATTTAACTAACCACTTCTGACCCATACAGGTAGACCTGAGAACAGGGAAGTACTCAATCATTAATCTCGGCCCCTCAAAACGCAGCTCGGCCCATAAACTGCGATGCGTAAATTATTGTGCACAGCTTTTTAAATGAAATGTTTTATTCGTGTCTTACCCTATATTTATTTACAAAACCCACATTTACACATTTTATTGATCTCTCGTTTTTTATTCTAGTGGCCCATATCTTCTACATCGCCCGGGGGCCTCAACCTATCTAAGTCCACCCACAGACTTTTTATAACTATTAATATAGTATATGGTTGCTAGTAGCATTATATACAGCCCGAAAACGTTTCTTTAAATCAGGCCCAGGCTTTTCTCTAGACGGTCCTATAAAAACGAGACAGGTGTAAGTTGTAGAGACTGCCAACAGTTTGCTGTCTTGGGAATCCTTCCTTGCTATAAAACTAAAATACTGAGAACTTGACGTTAAGCTGCAAGTGGTGTAGTGCTTGTGTTTAAAACTTGTTAAATTGTATCCTGCTGGTCCACGCAATAAAACATGTTTATGATATAAAATAAAAATGCATTAAGACCGAGTTATAGAGGTTAAAAAATAAAGTACTCCACTACTTATAATAATATGGCCATTTTGTTTGGATATTTTACAATCATCGGAATGTTTTCAAGAAGAATATAACTTGAATGACTAGTGTTTTTACTTGTATTTTTTTTTCAAGTAAAGACGCAAAAAAAATTGAGTTGGGCAGGGTGGGGAAGGGGGTCATCAGGGTAACCCCTTTTTATCAGGGATATTCGGAGGGGATCGGCTAAAATGTGTTAACAAACGTCTGCTTGCAGCTCATTCGCTTATGAGCAAACCAATCAAATACCTCCCATCATAAACATGCATGCAATCAAAAATACACACAAATTCAGTGAGGATGTTGGTGCCAGACATTACGATCACTAAAGTGACGTACCATCAAAGTGACGTATCAAAGTGACGTACTATCACAGTGACGTACTATCAAGTAACGTTTTATCATCGTAACTTACTATCAAAGTGACGCACTATCAAAGTGACATCTCAAAGTGACGCACTATCAAAGTGACGTATCAAAGTGACGTACTATCAAAGTGACGTATCAAAGTGACGCACTATCAAAGTGACGTCTCAAAGTGACGTATCAAAGTGACGCACTATCAAAGTGACGTCTCAAAGTGACGTACTATCAAAGTGACGTATCAAAGTGACGTACCATCAAAGTGACGTACTATCAAAGTGACGTATCAAAGTGACGCACTATCAATGTGACGTACTATCAAAGTGACGCACTATCAAAGTGACGCACTATCAGAGTGAAGATCTATAAAAGTGAAGTACTTTCAAAGTATCAACGCGTCAATTGAAATTGTTTTAAATCAAGTTTAAAAACAGTGACCACTTTCCGAATTGCCAAACATACTAAATCAGAAATGTACTATTACTTGCTCTATCATGTCTTTACTTAAATCTTAGGTGGGGCACTGTTCAATGTACAAATCTTCGCCTTTAACTGGCCAAAACTGACTTGCTTAGACAGTATATATATATATATATATATATATATACAGGCCCGTAGCCAGGAATATTGGATTAAGGGGGGCCGAAGACATTTTCGGGGGGGCGAAGAAATTTTTTTGGGGGGGGGGGGCCGAAGAAATGATCAGGGGCGGATCTAGACAACTTTGACCGGGGGGGCAAAACATTGACCCCGGGGGGGGCAAAACTGCTTTCATTGTTGAAAATTGGTCTTAGAACAAAAAATATTTCGATACTTCAATGATGTATTACCTAAACTTGCGATAACAGGGGGGTAAATGGAGGCGCGAAGCGCCGAAAGGTCTCGAACGGAGAGGAGGCTACGGGCCTGGGTTTAGCACTGAATTTACCTAAAATTTATCAAAAATGCTTCAGCATTCAGATTGTCTGTTAAATCTTTTCAAATGCAAGCAGGAAAAGATTGCTTAGACGCTTTTATAACATTGATCTGCGATATGTATATCTGCGAGGGTTGACAAACTGCTCTCACACACGGCTGTTGAAGCCACCAAATGCCAATGCTGCCCAAAATACCCAGAATTGCTACTTCATTAAGATTCAATCTGAGGGTATGCCCAAAAATTAGATAAGCTATATATGTAAGTATATATAAATAGCTTGAATGATTGCTACAAAATATAAACTTTTAACTTTTATTATTATTGATTATTAAACAAATGATTGATGTTTTATAGCCGTTATTATTAAAAATTTTGTCAAAAACTCCCAGTAACCATGCACGGGGGGGCTCAGGTCATGCACGGGGGCTCAGCCTCCTAGCCCCCTTCTGGCAACGGGCCTGTATATATACAGTCGATTCCGCTTAGTAGGGCACCAACGACAATGAGGCCTATAAGTCCCAGAATTGGACTTCATTAAGATTCAATTTTGATGCCCAATTAGATAACAGCACATTTATATATGTAAGTATATATAAATAGCTTGAATGATTGCCAAAATATAAACTTTTAACTTTTTATTATTATTGATTTATTAAACAAAATGATTGATGTTTTATAGCGTTATTATTAAAATTTTGTCAAAAAACTCAAATCATGCACGGGGGGCCCAGTTTATCACCGGGGGCTCAGCCCCCCTAGCCCCCCTCTGGCAACGGGCCTGTATATCTATAGTGATCTGTTAACTGGGACACATCACCAGGCTTGGTTTTGGTTTTTTTGACCGATTAAGCGGCTGTCCCAATTAAACATGCACATTTACCTATTGGTTTCTTGGTTTGGTTTCTTTGAGATTTGTCCCAAATAAGCGGCTGTCCCAATTAAGCGGTGTCCCAAACTCCCAACTTAAGCGGAATCCACTGTAAAATAAAAGACTGTGTATATATATATATATATATATATATATATATATATATATATATATATATATGTGTGTGTGTGTGTGTGTGTGTGTAAAATAAAAAGTTCCATTAAGCCCCTGAGGACTCATCTGGGCAGATGAAGTGTAGAATAAGTGTAGCGTAGCACGCTATCTTCATGATATATATTGTGTGTTGTGATGTATATCTATCTATAAGCGACGTAAACACTTGTAATGACATTTTTTAAGAAATAAACTTACAATATACAGATTTACATTGCTAAAAGAAATCAAATGCTCTGCATATTTTTTCGCTCAAAATATTCTTGATCCTTTCAATATTTTTGAAGTTTTTAAATCTTTTTCTGTACTAATTTAAAAATGTATTTTTTTTTTAATTTGCAGCTAAACGAGAAGCATGTCAGGCCTTCGCCATCATTGGACTGATAGCAGCTGGGGGTGGGGTCTTGTTGGCCCTCTTGCAGATTGTTATCTCCATGGCAGGGAAAAGTGCTCCTAGGATATTTCCTTTCTTGATTTCATCTGCTTGTTTTACTGCTGGTAAGATATAGATAGATAGATAGATAGATAGATAGATAGATAGATAGATAGATAGATAGATAGATAGATAGATAGATAGATAGATAGATAGATAGATAGATAGATAGATAGATAGATAGATAGATAGATAGATAGATAGATAGATAGATAGATAGATAGATAGATAGATAGATAGATAGATAGATAGATAGATAGATAGATAGATAGATAGATAGATAGATAGATAGATAGATAGATAGATAGATAGATAGATAGAATCTGAAAACTTGTTCGGAGAAATACTCTCTACACCTAGGTACTTTTTAACTAGCATCATGTTTCTTCCCCGTGCTGTAGGTGTGGCCATCTTCATCTGTATCGTGGTCTGGGGGGCCACCATTCAGGACGAGAACAAGAGACTCTATGACGTCGGCTACTCCTACATTCTGTCCATCATAGCCGACGCCCTCATCTCGGCTGGAGGATTTATGCTCTACCTGGGCAGGAAGAGTTGAATCGGGGAAAAGTTAAATCAAAAAGAGTTAAATCGATATTGAATGAGTCAGTGTAGATGATATATTAATCGGCTATTGTGCGTCTGTGTGTTTGTGCGTGTGCATATGTTCATGTGGTGTTGAATTTGTGGGCACATTTTTATTTTCTTTACATTTTTAACTGAGCAAAATGTAGTCAAAGCGCAGCTTAAATAAAATTCGTTTAAAATTATTTGTACATGTTTTTACCACTTTAAAAAAGGTAATAAAATATTTTTTTTTATGTTCATTCTGTTTACAATAAGATTTTTTTTTTATAAATACTTGACAAAACATCATACTTGTTTACAACTGATAATCTCATGTAAAATGTATTGAGATCAGCAGTGGATATATCTATACTGGGAATTACTAATGCTATTATAAAAACAAACTATTAGTAGACGATTCTTTAGGTATAGTCGAATTATTGGATAACTGACATATTTTCCACTCGCCCAATTGTGTCAGCATCATGACTTAAGGCTCTAGTGACTACTGGCAGGGCCGCCGAGATTGGGGGCAGCGGGGTCATTGCCAGGGGGCCCGCATCTGTAAAGGGGCCTGGCCGCCTCGCAAATGTCCATTTTTTCACGGCTTTTTGTTTATTAAGGGGCCCGCAATGATGTTCTGCCCTGGGGCCCGTGTTGGCTCTCGGCTCCACTGACTACTGATCAAATATTGTCCAAAACTGACAGAGCTTATATCAACATAACATGGTATGTATTTGTTGCAGACATTTATCAGCATCTATTTTGTAGTTATATCAAAAGCAGACGTGGCAGAGACTGTCTCGTGAAATCAAGAAATCGCCAACTGATTTACAGTCATCCCTATTTTTTTTTTCTATTCATCTGATGTTTAATGTTGGATTATGTATAAAAATATGGAAATAAATAGTTTATTGGATTATGTATAAAAATATGGAAATAAATAGTTTATTATTTAAGGAGAGACAGAAAATATCTAGATATCAGATTAACTGTAGCAAATTGTTGTTTTCTTTTAATATAGTGATTTTATGAATGGCTACAACCTGTTCCCCTTTTACTCCCCCCCCCCCCCAATCAAGTCCTCAAGTTTTGACATCTCCGTATTATGTATAAAGATATAATGACTCAGTACTAAATACTGAAACTCATCAATGAAAGGGGGAGGGTACATGGTTCAATCCCCGGTTAAGCCAAAAATATTCGCCGCTCCCTTGGAAAGAATGGACGTATTAAAGGACATCAGTTATTGTGTCCCTTCGTTTCCCCCCCCCCCCCCCCCATTGACCACATTGGTTAAGCGAATTTTTAAAAAAATTTTATTTGAAATAATGTAAAGGTAAGTAACTGCTAGCGACATCGGTCACAGAAAAGTTTAGTCGAGTTAACGTTATTTAACGGACAATTTGAAAGTTACCCATTATCGTAGTTGTATTTTAAAGTAGTGTAGGGAAGATGTCTTAATTTTTAACGATGCCGATTCGATTCCAATTCCTATTAAAATAGTGACACTGTTACTAACTATATTTTTTTTTCTTTTTTTAAGACAAGTAATTTGTACATTTTTAATCATTCCTTTATTTAAACGTATCAACTTTACAAAGATAGAAGGGGAAACAGTTTTATAATCTTGACCAAAACGGGTGTAATCAATCATACATATAGAGTATGACTCACTCAATGATTGACGATAAACACTAATACAGTAGTGAAATATCTAATGAAAACAGATACACACATATTCGCTGTCACATGTACTCATCTGTCTATTGCAGCCCCGTAGTTTTAAAATTCTACAGCAGGGGCCAGGAATTCTAGAGCAGGGGCCAAGCAATAGCGGAGGTTGGGGGGAGGGGCAGGTAATACATTTAACTAATTAGAGCAAATAAGCAGAGGGGGCCAGACAAATTGCAGGGGGGGGGGCCGGCCCCCTCTGACCTCCCCCCCCCCGCACGCTACGGGTCTGGTCTATTGGGGACATAGTCTGATTATATATTTGTGCATCACCGTGTGAAAGAATGGCGGTTTCTACAATGTACTAAATGATATCATTTCTTGTCGTAATATATTCTAAATACATGTATGATGCTATGCTAGGATGGTATGTAAAGATGTTAGAGCACAAATTTGTGCAAAGGTGACATCACAGTTTTATACGGATTCCACAATCTTTACAAATGATGTCACCTTGCAAAGTACCACATGTGTTCATGCTCAAGAAAATTTATGTTAATCACCATACACAGCGGGACACATATCTAATGTACTAATGTCACTGGACGATGTGATTGTGTACTGTATAGTGCCATGCTGTGCACTGATGTCATTTTATATCGTAATACGTGTGTCAATAAATACATTGATGTTTTACTAAGCTAGAATATATTATCAAGCTGGTGCAGTACAATGTACACATGTGACGTCTTACATTTTAACGACAAGCTACTAGATAACATCCTACCTGTACCACCGTGTATTCATACGACGTTATCACCGTTTCGGATTCGAAAATTAGGTTTGTCATTCATCGATTCGATTCCGATTATATCAAAAAGTATCAACTATTTCGATTCTTGATTCCAATTCTATCAAAAAGCACCAACTATTTCGATTCTCGATTCCGATGAATCTTCCAATCACTACATAAAGCAATTATTGCTAAATACTTTCTCAAACATTTGGAATTTTACTTATTTGATAATTGTTTTTTAATGTTATCGTAGCTGCGTCTGCTTGAAAAAATATATTTTAAATAAGTAAACATGTTAAAAAAAAGTATCGGTTAAAAAGTATCGGTTGAATAGATAATCAGTAAAAACTTTAGCAGGTAAAAAAAAAAAAAAAGTTGGAGAAAGAATGTCCAATTGTGGTGAAGGAATAGAAAATGAAGGCGGTAGTGGTAATGGTTATGCCATTGTGGCTTATATTGCCTCTTACATAAATATATACATAAATATATGAAGAAGTTGGGCTATATGTTAGCCACAAAACCCCTAAAAGAGCCGTGGATACAGAAATATTTCACCTTCCCCGATGGCCCCTAAGAATTAAGCGGATTTACATATGTAATTCTACTTTATGAATAGTTCAAACACAAACACTTGTCAGTGCACTAGGACCTTGAAGGAGAGTATAGTTGATTAAAAGATAAATATTTTTTATGTATTCATTTTGCTGCACAAACTGGAAGAAAATTGGTCAAAGATGAGCCCATTGTCATGGTTAAAGGATATCAGAATTACTGGCTACTATTGTGCATGACCCAATTATAGGATAGAATTGGATGCGCAGTGGTGATTTTTTTATGCTGAATAAAAATATACAACCATGCACAAGCAGATATACAATCATGTACAATCAGATATACATATAACCACGCACAAGCAGATATACAACCATGCACAAGAAGATATATGCATACAACCATGCACAAGCAGATATACAACCATGCACATGCATATATAGAACCATGCACAAGCAGACATACAACCATGCAGCCGTTAAAACAGACTATAAATCTTTTCTTCCACCCGTGCAGTCCTTTTAATAACATATTTAATACAATGCCAGCAACCCCTTATACTAATACCTTTCACTGCACGTTGTAAACCATACAAATTACTGGCGATGTCAGAAAAATAAAACCATACTACTCCCTAACTGACTGGATACTAATAAATCTAGAAATAATGTCATGAAACAATATTTCAATCTACCTTCTAGTCTGGTAGTGTAAGGAACAGATTTTAAGGTTGGTGGGTGGGGAGGAGAAAAAAAAGGGGGGGGGGTGGGATGGGGAGGCATATAAATTACAACATCCTGCAGCTCCATGATGTCAATGCGGAATAGCCTAGCAGAACTTAGGCCTACATACATCAAGACAAATCTATAGATTTATTTTCTTTTTAATAGAGATTAAAAAGTAATTTATATAGCCTTGAATGGTATCACAAATATATTGTAATTCTTTACAAAGGTTGAAATTTAGATTTGTGTTCCGCATTGCTGTTTCATTTTTTTTTTTTTCACAAAGTTAGGAAATTTTAAATTTCCCTTCTTTTTATTATTTTCCGAAAAGCGACAAAGAGGTCTTTTATGTTATCAAAATGTATTTACGGATATTGTTTTTAATCATATTCTCCTCAGTTGCTTGGCGAATTTTATTGCCAGTCGCAATACCATTACCAGGTAAGTAAAATGATAAAACCTATTTAGTGCTTAAAATTAAAACAAAAATTTAAAGGCTTTGAGAAAAATTAAGATTTAAAACTTAATATTTCTAAATATTTCGCTAAAAAATAGAAAATATATTTTGCACTAAATTTTTAATTAATAATGAGAAATATCTTGGTGATTTTAAGATTTTTATAATCTGCAGGGGCGGCATTTCGAATTGCGGGGCCCAATTTAACGGATGCTTGCAAGGCCCCTCTTCTTATCTTTTAAAGCCTGTGACAACAGCCATGACTGATAGTTACACATGTGTATGTTAAATGTTAATGGCGGGGGCACCTGCCAGGCTCGGGGGCCCCATCAGGAGCATTCGGTCAAGTCGGTCTAAGGCCTGCCCTGATAAGCTGCGTGTATTGTAAAAAAAGATACAATCTTCGTTTATTAGATTATTATTTTGTATTCAAGTAAATATTTTGTTTTAATGTTTTTACGAATCGAGTTGTCAAAGCAACCCCTAACGTTTTAAAATGAAATCCAAAATGTTATAGCCAGTTATTTAAGTTGTCCTTTAGTTCGATGAAGACATTTATAACTGTTTATTTGTCATTCAATAGTTTAATTATGTTTATTGCTAGAAAGAAAATATCTTATTACTTTTCAGTCTGGCTGCCCCAAATATGCATACTTTCAGAAGTGTGGCAGAAGGAAAAACATTCATTCATCCAACTCCCCTTATATTTTTATTTAAAACCGCGTTTCTCAAGCCGTTTAACGCCTACCCTAAAGTGTTACGGGGAAGGTTATGCTGGGGTACGCAGCGACACATCTTTTTCTTTTAAAACCATGACGATGGTCGCCAGTTTGCTGCACTAATTATCACCAAACCATGTGCCGAATGATCGCACTAGAAAGGTAAACACATGCCGTAATGAAAATAATAAGCACATTTATTAGTGAACTTACGTTTGAAGGGTACCCATGGAAATATTTTGCCACACTTTGGGGTACAGTAACGAAAAATGGTTGTGAAGCGCTGACTTAAAAGTACTTTTTCCTCCTTCCTTATTATAATTGTAATGTTTAAAGTCAGCGGTGGCGTGACATTTATTCACAAAATGTCGGTCATTTTTTTAGAGCATTTTCGAAAAAAAATTCTCTAATGTCCCCGTTTTGTCTGTCTATCCGTCATCACCCTAGATCTCAACAACCATATGTCCTAGACCCATGATGTATATATCATTTTGTAGATCTTGGTCTGCCATGTGTGCATCATCAGTCCATTTCGCGATCTGATCTCTGAGGGCCGAAAAAGGGGGCTTATTATGTACCGTTTTTTACTATATAGCTATATTAACAAAGGAGCGCCCTAGATCTCAGCAACCAGAAGTCCTAGACCCATGATGTATATATCATTTTGTAGGTCTTGGCCTGCCATGTGTAGATCAAAAGTCCATTTTGCAATATGACCTCTCAGGGCCGGGCTTCAGGGTTTCTTAGAGTACTATATATGGCTTATATATTATATATAGATTATAAGCTAAACAAAGGGGCGTAATCATTGTTTATTTTTGTAACAGTTATTAAACATGACTTACTTCCCTCTCTATTTATACACGAAAATGCTCTAAAACGTCCTGTTTTTACAGGCTTAGATTTCGCTTGTTTTTATATTTTGGCTAAA
This sequence comes from Bulinus truncatus, assembly GCA_021962125.1. NCBI lineage: Eukaryota > Metazoa > Mollusca > Gastropoda > Planorbidae > Bulinus > Bulinus truncatus. The sequence continues at coordinate 522,510 of JAGDYQ010000092.1, forward strand.
TCATTGAAGAAAGTCACAAAAAGATTTCAATGCTATATCATTCAAAAAATCGTTGTAAAATTAGGCAACTGTGCTCTTTCATTGGTCAAATTAGTGGTAGAAGTAGCTCAGCATTTAGAAACATCTTTTGCAAGAGCAGGCTAAATGAAAAAGCCTAAATAGGAGATAAATAAAACTCACTCGTAGATAATTAATGGTAAAATACCGTTATAACTTTATACAGAATGACTCAAGACATGTGGGTTCAACAACTAGACTAATGCCTATATTTACTTCTACACATTCACTTAACATTTAATCTACAACTAAGCTAAGCTAAACTAATAGATCCAGATGGAAAAATCACTACAGGCGACAAGCGAGTCGAAAGTGTTACGTTAAGGTAACGAACTCGCTGTGCTAAAAATAACTTACTATTGTCCTTTCTCTCTGGTCACTAACTTATATCAAAGAATCCGAAGTAGATCCCACCCCCCTTAAACCAGGTCGCGTGACTGGTCTCTCGACGAATCGTCCAGATGCTAGCACCAGTTGAGGAAGGGAAGAGAACGTCACGTGTTTCACCCCCCCCCACCACCCCCATCTCTTTTTTTTTTACACACCTGTCCAGGTGATACAATGGCGCTGAGTCGTGGGTCATTGGAAAGAGAGTTACAACAATACTTATATTCACAACTTAGTCATTTATTTATTGTTTACATTTATCGTTTTATAAAAGTATAAAATATGTTCATGTTACTTCAAACTCAACCAAAGACTATTTATATGTGCATTTTTTTTAATCGAATACTTTCAGACAGACAGAATATTACTTTTTCAAACTACTACACGTCATCAGAATGTGATAGAGGGGTTGTTCTTATAAATGAGGCACTTATGATCCGTAGCACAGTTATTTTAGGCAGTCTTCCAAAAACTGATACAGTAGTTATGTACCAACTCCAAAGAAAAAAAAAAGAAACATTTCATGTGGTACGTATTGTATGTATTGTGTCATAATTGACCGATAATTTACATTTGGCATAGACTAGGGGGTCGGCAACCTTTTAAGGCGGAAGAGCCAAAAGTTATAATTTATAATTTTCTCAGTTTTTAAAGAGTCACTGAAATTGTTGATTCAATATTATGGTATTTATTTAGGATTAGGTATATAAAATAATATAATTATTATTATTTGCGCATGAAATTGGAAGGTCACAATCTGACATCGAAAGAGCCGCAACTTAACATCGAAACAGCCGCAACTTGACATCGAAACAGCCGCATGCGGCTCGCGAGCCGTAGGTTGCGGACCCCTGGCATAGACAATTTTGTACTGGACGAAACGAAAACTAAACGACTTTTTAGAAACTGTAAAACCCCCTTCCAATTATGCATTTGTAAGTAGTAATAAGAAAATGAATGTAATATTTATAAAGTGCAAGGGCATTTCTTTTGACTCTTTTAAGTATTGTTACCTTAATGTTCACGATGAGTGTGATGGAGCTGGAAAACAGCCATGCTGCTGTACATCTTCAATTACATCTGGAGTCTATGAAGTTTATATTAATGTGTCTTCCCAAGTAAATAACAGCGAAGCATTATTAAAAGGTACACTTTATCTTCCAAGATTATCATATGAAAGTGAGATTAAAACTCTACCAAAGATTTTTGGTGAGTATTAGTTTTTACAATATGCATTTCATTAAGATGTTTATTTTTTTTTAATACTAGCTGTACCCTGCAAAACCTTTGCATAGAGTTATATCCCCTTAGGCTTGATCGGTAAGCTAGGTTATTTTTTTTTGGCTTAGGGCTGATCCGATTTTTTTCATGATTGTATTTTAAACTGGAAAACTGTTGTATTAATTATTTACTTTCGATTTAACGCAGAGCTCAAATTGCCTTTATATATATTTTTTTTAGTATATAAACATATCCAGGAAAAGAAAGTTATAAATCTTCAAACGTGTAAATTTCTTTCAACGCACATGAACTGATAACTTATCAGTGCATGTAAAGTTATTGCTATACTTTTAATGAATCACTTTGGGAGCTTTCGAACAAAGGAGAACACAGACGGTTTTATTAAAGTACTAAAAAATCTTCCTTTCTTTGTCCTGTTAGTGGCTTTTGTCAAAGTCGTCCTTCCTTCTTAATTCCCCTTTCGTAGTTTACTTCTTATAATTTTAGGTAAACAAAGATTGACCGACATTTAAGTTTTTCAACTTTTTTTTTCATTGTACTATCCTTGGAAGCGACGTCAAAACTACTGTCTTGATTTCTGAATAAATGATCGATACCGTTTCTGCTGGTACGAAACTTAAAACATTTCGTCCAGAAGGTTCGACTGCTTGGATCGTATACATGTTCTTGTTCAAAATCTGACCTGCCACTGTCTTCTGGTGATGACTGCTATTTGTCAAGAGGTTCAGGTATAAGAGCCATTGATGACGAGATATCATGGTACGCCACTAGAAGAGCGCTCTTGCCTTGTTTGACGATTGGAGGGATCGACCATCAAGAAGTAGCAGTTGTTGGAGTGATGAGTAGACTATCGTCAAATTCTTCGAATATCAAATTTCATAACTCTTATTTCACCTTGGAACCATCCTCATTTGTTATTTTGCAGTTTTCACAACTGTAGTGAAAAGCCCAGGGTTTGTCCTGAATCCCAGCCAGTTCTCAGATTATGCATGTTATACATACTGTTCTGTGTAGTTAGATACAGAGATGGCATCGTAAGATGTAAAGCATTTTGCTGATTCATTTTGCTACAAATGTGGCGAGTTCACCAAGACGCAAGCCGAGAAATATTACATGGACACATTTGTCAGGTTGTGTCAAGCCTACGACGCAAACTTCGCAGTGCAGGTTGGAAATCAGGACACTGACTACATTTGTGAAAACTGCAATAGAACACATGAGGGAAGGTTCCGGTGTGAAAGAAGGGCCATGAAATTAGCCTTAACACAAATTTGACAAGAGCCTATTGAAATAAAACACATGAGATTCTGGGCAAGAACACGTATTAGAGCCAGTGTGCAGTGTTGGTAGGGGACTAACAGAGAAATTTGACCCTATATCATAATGGGAACAAGTATGCATCCATTCATTAGGCTCAATACTTACAATTATAGTACGACTTAAAGTACGACTTAAATGGAAAATTATAGTTTTACAAGGTAGTAATCTATAATACCCCGGTTTCCCCATGCCTCTGATGGGTTCCCACTAGGTTTGAATGCTACCTCTCCATATCAAATTATGACTCTTGAAACAATTTGTTGGCGGTCTAGATGAAGCGTATCCAGCTTTGAGATATCTTCAAAATATCTTTCCAAAGCTACCTGCGGCATAAATCAAAGCTGGCATTTTTGTCAGTCATCAGATAAATTAGAAAGAGTATGTATAATTTCCTTAGCTCCTCAATGAGTTAGCGACTTGGTACAGTTTTCTTAAAGATATTTGATTTTACCTTGGCAACCACAAAACTGTCACGATCATGGGCGATCTGTGACGGCCGTAGTTTTGGGTATAGATCACCTACTTAGTTTGGGCAAGTATTTGTATTTTTCCAAGCCACGTGGCTCCACACTACGCACACAACACAGCGAGAAATGAGAACACAACACATGCAAATACAACAAATAGTATTTATTAAATGAAGTGACAACCATTGTGCCCTAAAAAGGGCAAGCAGCTTTATCGACTACCTTAACAATGATGCATCTACAATAAAAAGAAATACTGAATGGTCCCTTACTGTGGCAGGTAGTTTTAAAAAGTACTCAGGACTGAGCTGGTCGAACCGGTGACCCTTGAGGTATACATCATAGATGACATCCCTGACTTAAGGGAACCGTCCAAGCGTCTACATGAACCTGGTCTGCCGAATTCCACCTAATCAATATGAGGCCCGCATGCCCGTAGCGCACGACGTCTTAGCTTACAACGACTGAGTCCGTTGCTTATACCTTATGGCTACTCACAACGAAGTCAAGAAAGCTCAATCTGTTCACCAGCCCAGGCTTAAGTCGACACGACTAGCTCGCAGTCTGTGCTCAACTCTAACTCTCTCTCTCTGACAGACTAGTCTCAGATTAGCGACGCGCATGGCTTTTTTATCTCTCGCTTCATGCTCACGCAGACTTCCGATCCGCTGACCAATGGTCAGCGACAAGTATAGGCCACACCCTTTGCGTGGGTCAATGAACGTTAGGCTTTATGCCCCACCCACTGCGTGTGTCGTCTTTGACCAGCAAGCGTGTAGGTGATAAAAGGACAGAGTGCCCACCCCTCTACCGCGTGAATCTGATAAGGTTATCGATTCCCTGCCCTGTCTACTTTGATTTTTCCCAATTGACTTAAGCTGGTGTGCTAAGAGGATTAATTTTTCTGGCGCTACACGGCGTTGACCACAGTGCAAACATCTGGGAAGGCCTGCACCTTTGACTACCCCATTTGTTATCTTCTCCTTAATCGATGATGCAACCTGGGGGGAGGGGGGATAAGGAAATAACGGAGGGGGTGGATTTCATACAAAAAACTCACAGAAACTGTGACAAAATTAAAACATTAGGTAGAACTAATCCACAAAATTAGTGTGCTGGATGTCCTTTAAGGATTCAATGCTTAATGAAAATCTCGACAAGTCAAAAGAGAAAGTCTGAGGATGGGAACGTTTCCATCAAGGTAATCTGCAGTTTACCAAAGACAATACAATTTTAACATTATGGGAGATCAGGCTTTGGGGACTTTTTTTTTGAGACAATGACTTACAGTATAATCGTAAATCAAGAAATCAAATACACTTTTAAGACATCAGTCTTCTATGAAATTTCGTTACTAAATATTAGACTAAATAGATACATTTGCTTCATTTTATTTACTAATGTGAGACATTCTTATAGTTTTAGTAGTTCTGGTCATAAAAGCAAATTTTAAATTCGGTATTTTCTTTAATGACAACCTGTTCACTACTAGGGAATAATATTTCATCGACACGGATAACAATTTTGTCAAAAAGTTGTATTTTTTTATTATTTTTAAAACGTTATTGTTACTCGACCAGCAAACTGGAATATTTTTTTCCGCCGACCAGCAATAGATGTGCGCATGCGCGACTAGACGGACTCGGGCTGCATATTATTGCATTTTTTTTTTGTTTTCGGGGTTAACTTTAGGGTTAGAGCTAGGGTTAGGGTTAGGGTTAGGCGCAATATCTATAGAGGTATACCGAAAAAATATCATACGGAGTCCGTCTAGTCGCGCATGAGCAATTTCTATAGACGGACCCGTAAAAAAAAATAATACGGAGTCCGTCTAGTCGCGCATGCGCACATCTATTGCTGGTCGGCGGAAAAAAAATAATTCTTCCAGTTTGCTGGTTTAGTAACTACTGCTTTTTAAAAAATGTATCCTTTTAACGACAGGGACTAATACTTTGTTTCGTTGTTTGCTGTTTTTATTTGTTCTTTTTTTTTTTAAATATAAATGTTACCCTGTTTATATCTTTAAAAAAATATAATACAACAAACAAAAAACGTGTATTATTATAGACTAACTGTCCCCTTGCAAACCCTTGCATTAAGGTTTTTTCTTCTGCTGGTTGAGTGGGATGGGAGACTTTTTGGTTGTTTGCGGCTGCGCCGTTTTTTTTGGTGGTATTATTTTATGTGGTATTCTTTTATTTTTTTTTTACTTTCGATTTAACGCTCACTGGAAATGAGTATTATTATATATGATAGTAGATCATTAGAATTTTAAATCCGAACTTAGCAAAAAAGACACATAAAGCTTTGCGTTATTTATTTTTTTAAATAGATGATCAACCTTCTCATTTGTTGAAGCTCTTTATCGATAACCAGAAGATGGACCTACAAAACTGCCGCAAGACAACTAATGATCCTTTGACTATAATTCTAGCACAATGTTTTGACGGCTTACTATGCATACTGGAAATAATTGATTCTTACTCCAATCAGAGATTAGAAGGTGGAACTAACATGACTTCTTACAGTTACTTTGCAACTTCTGCTGTAAAGGAAAGGAAGATAACAATCAGATACGAAGTTTGTAAAAGACCTAGAAGTGTTAACTGCTACATTAAACATGGTGAGAATATGTTTTTAGTTAATATTCCACATGCAATATAGTACTCATAATAAATAGAGCGGAAAAAGAAACACCAATTTTACACTGCATAGTATTAAGTCTGTTTTATTCATATGGGTCTTTGCATTTATCACTCCACATAACTTTTTTATAGAATTATATTGTGCACTTACATTACCACTGAAACGAGGGGTGTAGCAGAATAAACTATAATTGCCTGATTGCTTTTGTCTTTGTGCATAAATGTCAAGAATTAGTTCATTTTTCATTGGACCGATCTTAGCCTCGGGGTATGGATGTGCAACACGGGCTATCGTTGCGAATGTTTTCTACTGAGCAGTATAACTCACTAATCAGGAAACAAACAATAATCATCGAACATAATCCGGTTAAACAAAATCAAGTTTAAGAAGCAATGGCTGTCGACCTGAAAAAGATGAGTAGAGTTTATGGTTAAAGTAAAAACAATATAAAATTTAAAAAATCGTAGCAACAAAGTTTCCAGTTATCAACAAAAAGAAATATTCAGTCCCCACTTGGGACGCTTAGTCAACTTCCACAAATATGTCTCGACAGTGGCTTCATTTGGTTGGTGTCACCTGGTGCGAAAAATTCAATCTGTCATCCCCCCAGCCCCGTAGCGTGAAAATTCTACATCAGGGGCAGGCAATAGCATCCCCCAAAGACTTTCACCATGGACAGTGGGATATATTTCGAATGTTCCTTCAATACACCACAGAGATTCGCCTATGATTGTGATGTTTGTGAAATACGTCCAATCTTTCCAAAAGTTGCTGAGTTTTAACAACAAATGATAAAATTATAATTGCACGAGATAATTTAACTTTATCTTAAATTTTCCTTTCCTGGTCTTCAAAGCTACACATCTTTTAGTAACTACATCAAAATCAATATCTTTTACCATATCAATTACAATAGATAACAACATATCAAGATATGAAAGCCTTAACTTCCCATAGTGGATCGCAGGTAACTTTTTATCCTTTTCAATTTTGAAAAGATCCTCTCACATGAAGCTAAAGACACACAGATAGATAGAAATAATTTCAGGCTCAGTGAGAGTGTTGGCAAAAACTCTAGTCTTATTCAGAAATGAATTTCAAAACATCAAATACTGACAAGTCTTTGGCGTTTTCAAGATCTATATTTGCTGCCTTCAGATGTCTTCTTAGCCGTCGTATCTCTTTTAAAAGCTCAACTTCGGATAACCGCTCATAGAAAAATGAAAGCGATGAAACTTCTGGTCAGTGTGTTATATGTCGTGTGTGCTGTCGAATATAATTCCAAAATACTTCGCAGTCATTATATCCATATTAGGAGACGTACTCATCTTTAATCTCATTAGCTGTCCTTTCAACACAGCGTCATATTCGAAACTTATCTCAATAATCATAAAGAAAGTTCCCTTTTTCAAAAGAAGATTCTACTTTATTGTGGCAATGAAATGTCAAATTTTGCTTTGCAACCTGTGAAAGATATATGTCCACTTTTTCTTCTCCATCACAGCAACAATTTAGGCATCAAATGTTTTGTGCAGATTCAGTACTGTTGCCAATGTTTTCCATATTTCAAGCCAGCATTGGTGCTCTTTCGAGATGATATGTAATTTTGGGCTCAGTTTCCACCATTTTTAAAACCCAAAGAAATATTTGAATTCTCTGTAACACTTGCGGCAAAAGCACTACAATTTCTCAATGACGATTAAGTTATCTTTGACCTAAGTATTTTTTCACCAGTTTTTGGAATGCTGGCACACATCTCCCTTAGCTTTACCATCTTGCCCTTTCACAGCACTGAAAGGTCCATTCTTGTTCTAAAAATAAGACTTCCTCTTTTGATAATTTCAACCCAAAAACGATCTGTAGATGGTACATTCCAGAAAAATGCTTCTGATAAAATATTGCAAAGTTTCTCATTCATTAGACTAATTTTATCACATCGGTTACTATTTTTTTTCCAGCTTCCACTTCAATATAAAGTATATCTACGTCTAATACATGTATATACGTCAATATCTCATATTTCTGCACAATGCCTGCCACTAGCATATGAGGAATCAGACACATTATCACGTGTGGGTTTAGGAACAACGTCTTTTAATGAATCCTGATCATCATTAGGTCTCTTGACAGATCGAGATGTGGATCAATGGAGCAATTATTTGGCCTGAAGTTGTTGACGTTCACTAGGTTTTTTTTTTTAATTTGTGTACTCCATGTGGCATGATGGAATATCCTGGTGCACGGAAGTTAACAAAAATACACACATTCATTTTTTATAATTCTGGATGTATATTACTTAAGAGTCCATAACACATTTGAGTTGAGAATCAAGTAACAGCACTGGCAGAATTATGCTTGGAAAGAAGCGTGTTTTTTTAATTTAATGTGGAAATGCTAAATTCATTTTAATACTTTAGCGATAACATTGATAGTATTACTGACTGTATTCCAGAAAGACGTATATTACTTTCATAAACTGCGTTTGTAAACTACGTTTCCAATTTCACGAAACCACGTGACAACATACGTCATTATTTTAGCGCGTTTGCAAATAACGCCAGATTAATCCAAGCAGCTTTAAATTGTATTTATTTGTCTTAGCTACAGACGCTCTGCATAATGACACCCTGTGCTACTGCTCATGTTTTTAGCTATGATTGGTTATAAAACCAGACCGAGTTCTTTCTGCTTTGAAATTAGAATTGTTAATTACTTGTAGCTAACCCCCTAATATCTCCCCCCTCTGTCCCTCAAACAATGAACTCGACGTTCTAATTGGTCACAAATCCATGACACCTGTCAATCAAAGTGTCAAACCATCAGCAGATTTGTATTAATTGTATAATTCAGGGTCAGAAAATAGAATTATGAAATAACATCCCATTGGTTTCGGGATCATCTAGCTGCAATAATTTCTGGTCAATTTCTGTTAAACACTGAAGTAACAGTTTTGTGATTAATTGATACATTTAGGTGTTTCGTTAAACATTTCAATCGCATAATTTTTTTAAATGCATTAATCCTACATTAATAGGAATCAATCGGCAGCTCTAGTGATATATATATATATATATATATATATATATATATATATATATATATATATATATGTATATATATATATATATATATATATATATATATATATATATATATATATATATCTGGCAGGAGCTATATTCAATATCGCAAAAATAATGTAATTCATAGTTGGGGATTGCCCAATAATAATAGAAATATTGTATATTGTGTATGTTTTGTTGTCATTGTATTATTTATTTATTTATCTATCTAAATTAAGTGACAACAATAAGCAATGGTGGGCTATTAAAGAGAGTAGGTTTTCGAGAATGCTGGTCTTGTTATTCTTTTAAACTTTTAATGCATAGTAAACTTAGATAGGCCTTCTAATACACTCATACTAGGTATTAATTTTTTTCACTCTTTTCTTAGGATTCCTTTTGTTTTAATGAAGAGAAAAAAAGCATAGCAGTAAGGCGATTTCACTGAAAATAAAAATCGCAATATTAGATCGGGTGAGAAAACGGAGAAAGAGAGACTGCAATTTAAACCCGTTTTTATCTTAGGCAGGTTAACTTTTAGAGCCACTCAGAAAAATGAAGCCACAATTAGAATACCACTAGATATTAACTTCTCTTCCTAATCAATTTAACTACCAAATTTTTAAATATTAATTACTTTGGCTAATTGCGGTGCTGATTTAACTATACCTTCCTATTAGTGACTTCTAATTCTTGCAATCCCACCAAATTTTGTTTTACCCAAATCAAATAACTCGCCAAACCAAAACAAACAACCAACCGAACAAACCAACCGAATAACCATCAAACCAAACAAACTAACCAATAACCAAACCAGCTACCCAAATCAGCTAAAGCAATTCTTCTTAAACCAACAAAGATAACCAACCAAGCCAACCCGTCTCAAATTACGTTTTACCCGTCATTGCTAACTAAACAAACCAACCAAACCAAACATCAAACCAACTAAGTAAATAATCAGCTCAAATCAAGCAACCAAACCAACCAAACGAACCAAATCAACCAAAACAAACCAACCAACAAACCAAACCAAACTAAACAACATAAGTTAAAGATATGGGTGCTATTTTATCTCACCCGTTACGTTTTACCCTTAACTCTCTCAACGATGAAATCGAAACGAAACATAAAAAAAGTTTTATACAAATGCACTGAAAAGTAAAAAATAAATTTTTTAGCACATATTGTTAACATCTCGAAGAGAACGGATGTTTGACACAGAGTACACTATACAGCACCCGCGCCAGATTTTATTCTGCTTTATTAGTAAGAAAATAAAAAATTGTATCATTTGGAAATAATGTCATTCATGATTTATTTATATGTAGCAGTTCATTCAGCCCAGCGATTATATCATATCGGGAAATACAACATCATCGATTTTGTATAAAGACCGCTTTCCTATACTGCACGTACAGACGACAAGATTAGCACTTTATTAGTAGAGGATTCTTCTTGGTACTACATTTGAGGGCATAATATTCAAGAGATTAATTTTTGGAAAGAACAGGAGTAGGTCTTTACGGTTAGGTTTAGGATCTAACTCAAAGAAAATACCGGTAACTGGTTTTTTTGTGCAGGAAAAAAGCTATCTTTAAAATAGAGTGTAATTTTGTTTATGCATTTGGCGAAGTTTGGAAAGTAATTTATTTTAAGAAATAATTGTCTTTAATTGTCTTTTCTCTGTTCTTTTTGTGCTAATTTTTACTTGACGTTATGCAGTTTTAGACATTTTTTTTTTAACTCATAAATCTCTATTTTTTACATAGCTACATTGTTCTTTTTAATTCATTTACTTACATTGTGTATATCTTATATCTGTATGCATATGTAACGTAAAAAAAAGATGTTTAAATTGGAATTTACTTTTTAAGCTAAATATTTTACTTTTATGATCTCTACTAGAAACAACTAAAGAGATTCATGAAACAAAAGAATCAATTGATGTCAACAAAGGGACATCTAACAAGGAGAATGAAACTTAATTCTACTTACTGATAACGTGGCTTATTTTTACAGTCATTCCTAATATTTTACAACTATATTTCTCTTGTGGATTTTATAAAAGTATAATATAAATTATACTTAATCTATTTATCTATTTTTCATCATCTAGATTCTAAGTTTTCATATAAGTGTACACAGTAGTATTAATATTTTATATAACTATATATTGATCTTTATAATGTAATTTACTATTGTATTTATCGAAATCAATACACATTTTTTTTAGGTATGATGTTTATAGAGCAATATTAAAAGACTTAAAATTTTGTTCTCAGCAAAAACATTCTGAAGTAAGTTTCTTGTTTTATTCCTATATTGCTCCAAGTTAAAGAAAGTCTTAAGACTTTGATTAGTCTTAGAAGATTAGTAGTATTTCTGTATTTTTTTTTATATTTTCCTTTTTCAATAATTGAACGATATTTTCAGGAAATTTAAATCATAAAAATATGCATATTTTAAAACAATTTAGTTCCAGCATAAGTGATTTTTAAGTAAAAGTTGAAGGAAAATGTGACCACATCAGCATGAAAGGAAATAAAATGTCATTAAATGTGTTACATTATTCTTTCCTATTTGCGGGTTGCCTAATCTGAATTTCAGCTAAACGCTATAAACAGAGTATAAATCCTATTTTTTAAATACTGAATATTATATTCTTCCCTCTTAATCATGTACATAATAAAGGCAACAATGGAACCAATGAAATTTCAATGCTTTTAAATGATGCTAAGTATGAATATCTTATTGCTTTTGATGGAATAGCTCAATTTTCTGAGCTCATCAACATTTAGTTGGTTGTAGGTATATAGAAGAAGAGATTTTTCTATCAATATTTAGTTGATAGATTGTAGGTGTATAATATAATTTAATATATATAAAAGCGATTAGGGCTCTGTGTTAAATCGAAAGTAAAGAATTAATACAACAGTATTTCAGTTTAAAATACAATCATGAAAAAATCGGATCTGCCCGAAACCAAAAAATAACCTAGCCTACCGATCAAGCCTAAGGTGATATTACTCTATACAAAGGTTTTTCCAGGGTACAGCTAGTAAAGAAGAAGAGCATATTCTATCAACATTTAGTTGATAGTAGGTATATAATATATAGAAGAAGAGCCTTTCCTGATTCTAAGCAGCAAGCTATAAAAATTGTACAAAGCATTTACAAATAATGTACAATATAAAAAATATAATTTTATAATTTTTGATTTTTTTCAATATTTCTTTTATGCTGTTGTTTTTTTCACAAAATAGTAAATAACTATTCATTTCAACAAATTTGAAACATTTTTCAATAGAATAATATCCACCTTTTTATTTATGAAATAGAGATAGGCCTGCTTCCGGTTTTAGCAATATTTATATATTAAAAATAGTACAACAAAAATAAAAATTCACCTTTTAAATTATTCATTTTCCCCTAATAGATTATAGTTTTCAAAACAAAAACTATTGTATTCGGTCGCTCACAGATTTGATTTCAACATAGTTAAAAGCGGTACTTTCTTCTGCCAAAATGCACCGGAACGGCGTTTCGGCACCTTTTCTACGTAGATTGTTGTATATTAGTATATTACTGATATGAAAACTCTGCCTGGAATGTTTGGTTTTAGTACTTTTCAGATTTGTTCAGATAGGAGTTCCTGTACCTTTTTTTTAGAAAAACATCTCTTGTTGAAATTACGGTAATATTCACGTATGTATACATAAATAAGTATATATAAACATTAGCAATTACACTGTTATAACTCTCTCCTTGCCCCCATCGGAAGTGCGTGACGATTCGGAGATTTCCTATACCAGTGCAATCGTATAAATTTACTATTGAAGTAGTGACTGTGACGTGACAGCGACAGATTAGTGAAAATGATGAAGCTGGAAGGAAGGACAGTGGCCATTGCAATTGTTGATTGTTTATAAATTATCAAATGCTCTATTTTTATTAAACCTACGCCTGTACTGTTGTGATTTTCCCTTCAGAGCATTTAACACTGGTGTAAGATATCGAAATTTCTCTCATAAAATGTTCGGTAAGAAGTTAAACAATCTTTTAGTCAAAGAGTTAAAGGTAGAACTTGAAAATAAGGGGTCTGCCTACTGAGGAGGCAGAAACTACTTGATTAGACCTAAAGAGGCCTCTACTTGAAAAGGCTCTGCACCAGAGAAGAGAGCTCTTGAAGAGGCTCTGCCCGAAGGAAGGGAATCCCGGAGAGCCACATTTTTTAAAGGCAATCGGGAAGTTAAAGAAAGGAAATAAAAGAATTGCAAACAGGAATAAAAGTAGTAGAAGGCGTAGAGAACGGTTTTAATCTTAAGATAAAGAAGCAGTTAAATGTGATTATAGAAACATATTCAGACATCCAGGAAATGGCTCCTGGAGGATGGTAGGTCATCCAAAAGTGGTACCTAAGTGTGGTCATCCAGGAAGAGGCACCTGAGGATGTGTTTATCCAAGAAGTGGCGCGTGAGAAGGAACCAATCCAAGAAAACTCAGCAGTGATTTGATCCCCTGTTATAACGATACGTTTATTGAATGTCTGTCAACAGATGCCCCGGTTGTCTTGAATATCCAGAGTACCCAAGAGATTTCAACCCACCAGAAATGGACGATAGCGAAAACAGTTTAGCCCGAGGTGGCCTAGGAAATATGGGCTGCGGAGATAATATAACAGGAGAGAGCACGACCAAAAAAACATGAACAATTAACCGCAATGTTATATGGCATACATCCTAAGAAGACCTTTAATTTTAATTCTGTAAATGTAATAAGTTCTTATTATATTAAAAAAATGAACACGAAAAAAGAAAGAAGCTTAAACCAGCTTGAAAAAGTTGCAATAAAAATCATGGATACATTCACTTCAAAAAGAAATCTTATGAATGACGCCGAATGGCATGATCCGCAAAGGAGTGCACCAAAATACAAAATCTGTATTGTCAGGACATGATATGTTTGTGAGAATATGTACATTTTCTCCCTATGTTTACATATCTTTCATCTTAACCTCTCAATCTTAAATAATGAGTGTATTGTAAAGTTCTACTATCTGTTTCTATAACCTTGGCATAGAGAAACCCAACTTAAGTCAGGTACCCATTTAAATCTGGACTTGCACCAAATTTTACCTGGAAAAACTTCTATGGCTCTCATCGAGGATAGAAACCAGAACTCTCATGTCGACTGTCGAGTTTCTATACCACTTCGGCTATCAGTCGCACAAAGAATGTGAGGCCATTCACTTATTACTTAACGCCTTTTTTATTGACCGCCCCCCCCCCTCTCTTTTCCTGCGTGACACTTTTATTATTCTTTATCAGTGTGTATCACTTTTCGGCACCCTCACACAAAACGTGTTACGTAATATGGGGCCCACTCCTAAAATTCAGCTGTTCAATATAGACATGTTCCCTAAAAAATAAATTAGTAAAACATATCGTCTCTTAACAAACTGGTGTGAGCACTGTGTGTGAAGTCCCTGTAAAGATGAGATGAAATCTATTAGATCCTATTAACCACTAGGGACGGTTTTTATGGTGCTCCTTCTTTCATCCTTTCACCATAGCCGATAGTGCAATGGCCATGGAGGCACCACGGGAGATATATCGGGAACTTGGAGCCACATCTGAAAATTTTTCCCTTGGTCCTCACTGAAATCGAACCAGGTACCTTCAGGTCGACAGTCGACCATCCATCCCCTGGTGTGGTTACTCAAACCATTCAGATTTATTGTCAATGTACTGACCAGAATGCCCATAGCCTTCCCAGCATAAATCCTTTTTATCTGTTTACATGGACAGGTCAGTATAACGCATAGCTTGAACGACCATGATACGACCGAGCTCTGGTCCTTAACTTTTGTCGTGACTTGCTGACTTGGTCAAACATTATAGGCATACAGCAACATCATAGGCCTACACTTAAACATGAAAATAAAGCAAATTGGCAGTTCCAGATCTAGAATAAAAATTACACGCGCCATACTCTGGCAAATTCCTGAAGTAGACCATACACTTCAGTTACTTCACTGCAGCAACTCTTGATGTCCATCTCTAGTGTTTCAATGTTGCAAGTACAACTGATTTTTTTTTCATTGTAATTAAATGTAATGGACTCGCTACACAATGACAGATCACAGATGTACATTTATAATTACTAAAGGGCCACAGTGGGTACTTAAATTTAATTAAAGGGGCCAGACCATAAGTAGAACAATGACGTGTTTACAATACTTTATATGAGCAAATATAAATTAAATGTGAACGTTTCGATATAAATAAATGGCCAGGTAGTGTAGTGAGGGTCGGATCGAAATGCATAACAGGGCCGTAAATTTCCCATGTCCGGTTTAGAGGCGGAAAAATTTGTTTTAATGCATAAGCCGCACAACGCTTCCTCTGCGCTACTTTATATATAAATAAATACTGTCGTCCCGCAAAAGAAAGGGGGAAATATATCGACACAATCTTTGGATACGGACACAATGACAAAGCGAAGTATGTTTTCTGTAAAGGGAAATTTATTTTGAAACATTGTAAACATCTATAGCTGACGGGTGAAGACTTCCTGAGTGATCCATCTTGACCCACTTTAAACAACACGCTTGCTGTGATCCAGCCCTCCTGTCTCCCAGCACACTATAGTGTTTTTTCCGATGTTTGTATGTTTGTGTGTATATTACACTATAAATAGGTAATCTATTTAAGAATATTAAATAAAAATGCCATACCGTTCCGCTTTGTAGGTGCAAGAACATGCAATTTCTACTGTTTTTAATTAAATATTGGGGGGGGATATTACGAAATTACATTAACGAAATGTAATAATTCTTCATTCAAAATTAATTTTTACGATAATACATTTAATTA
Organism: Bulinus truncatus; assembly: GCA_021962125.1. Lineage (NCBI taxonomy): Eukaryota > Metazoa > Mollusca > Gastropoda > Planorbidae > Bulinus > Bulinus truncatus. Next base: position 538,566 of record JAGDYQ010000092.1, read on the forward strand.
AATGCATGGATATAGATGGGATTAAATCCATCTATGAATATTTATAATAATCCAAAATTTCCTTGAGTTAGACATTTACCTGAACATTATCGCATCAAATGCTGTTTGATTGGATAAAAGCCACAGCTGACCTGACAGTAAAAATAAATGTTACAAAGATAAGTATTCACAGACCACAGATTTGCCCATTCACAAAAATGGCTTATCCATTCGGCAATACGACAGAAGACGAAAACAAATCTAGACTTGGAAGTGGAGAGATATATGTTAGAAAGTTTATAAATGGACTTGAAACAAACACAAGTTTAAATATAGTGGCCTTAAATCGTGATAATCCTTTAGACAGGATGAACGGTCAACCATAGTGTCCATGCGCGAACTGCATAAAACCCGATGAGACCAGAAATACCTTGTGGGAGATATGTGTGGTCACATCAAGGCAAGTAGTTTTTGATGAAATCGAGGCCAGCCAAACGTCGTGTACATTATATAATGATGAAAATATAATTTCAATAATCCCTCAAAAGAGTTTCAGTATTGAATATAAAGACATAGAGAGTGATTGGTGTTTGCTAAGATGTGTCACTACCTGCCCCGTAGTAGGTGATGATCTGTTCAACATGGTGAAAAAAGGAAGATCTCAAGAGGGTATGTGTGGCAAAATTCCGGGCACTAAATTATGAGTGCAATTTTATCGTGTCACATCCACATGGTTTGGAAAAACATGTCAGTGTAGGTGTCCACAACATGGTTACCATACGTGATAAGAATAATGAGAATGAAAAGACTGACCCACAACTTCCACATGTCCAGGAAGTGCAGGAGCTCCTCCAAATTATGTGGGAGGTTCTCAAAATGTACATGTCCACGTTGGGAGCTTTACCAAATGGATTTAATTATAG
>JAGDYQ010000092.1:539967-865913 GCA_021962125.1 Bulinus truncatus
GATGCGTTCTTGACCTCTGTATGTTTAAAAATAGTAAATGAGAAAATGTTCTCAGTTTCGGGACCATTGACTCGATAGTAAAAATACATATTTTCTCCCCTCCTTTCTCTGAATTGCTAAGTCTATAAAAAAATATAAGATCCCATTTATGTGTGTTAGTTAAAAAGTCCGTTCTAGCACAGGCCTAATAATGTGTTTATCTGGAAAAGGAAATCTGCAGCTATTTTTAAAATTTAAGTTGGACTGAAAATGATACTTTCTTACCATGACCTTTCATGAGAGTACTTTGCATTTGTGCGTTTTACTAACCAGAGATCGACATAACGTTTTTGTTTGTGCGAATGTGTTGTCCAGAAGAGCCGCATGGTGCGAATGTGTTTTCATGAAGGGCCGCATGGTGCGAATGTGTTGTCCTGAAGGGCCGCATGGTGCGAATGTGTTGTCCTGAAGGGCCGCATGGTGCGAATGTGTTGTCATGAATGGCCGCATGGTGCGAATGTGTTTTCCTGAAGGGCCGCATGGTGCGAATGTGTTGTCATGAATGGCCGCATGGTGCGAATGTGTTGTCCTGAAGAGCCGCATGGTGCGAATGTGTTGTCCTGAAAGACCGCATAGTGCGAATGTGTTGTCCCGATGGCCATACGAAGCTAATTATTTAAGTCATTTATTAAAAAGAATATTAGAATGTTTTATACATCTACATTATAAAGCAGCTAAGCTTGTCCGGGTCGATGCTGGCGGCGGCGGGCGGTGTGTGGGGAATCCGTTCTATAAATAAACGACCTCCAGAAATAATAAATAAAACAATAGTATTTGATAAAGTAATCACGTGACCAGCGAGGTCACGAAAACATAATTCAAAATGGCGCTTGCGTTCAATCGATTCGATTGTAAATAAAGTTTATCTATAATACAAAAAATCCTTTTCTGCTCTGTCGGCGATCCCGTGTCTGTCATCAAAGATGGCAGAAACATTTACTGTTGTCTTAACATGCATGATCCGGTTCCCAACTGGCCGGCCGAGTAAGATGTCTCCTACTTGCCTGCCAGAAATGACATTGGACCAGCCTCATGTATAGTGCCGAGATGACTAAACAATCTACACTAACGTACGGTAGGTAAGATTGTGAAAGCCAAATGCCAATCACAATGTAATACTGTTTTCGATTGCCTTTATCATTACCAAGAGGCAATTAAGCGATCTTAGGAGAGGTAACACAAAATCATGTCATAATATATATATGATTCTCCTCAGAGCGATAACTTTATATAAGAAGTTGCATATGTATATCTCACAATAATGTAACATATTTATGGTATTCAATTTGTTATTAAATGAAAAACGATCATAAAAGAAATATTTACAGAAATCGTTCAATTAATATTCTGTATTATTTTACACAATCTAAATTTTAAACCAAACGAATTTTGTATTATGGATACCTCAATATAATGTAATATTTATATTGTTTATGTTTATTTCTAATGTACAATTATTTCCTTTTATTACTAATCTAAAATACGTCACAATATTTATTTATTTTTTTTTAATTTATTTTTAACTATTACGTCACATGAATGAATTCAATAAGGGTTGAGTTTGAGTAGCGCCGTACACAATGTTTACAATGCAAACTAACCCATTTATGATGGGGGCTTCACACAGAGGGTGTGTGGAGGGGCCCCAGTTTGAGGAGGGCCCCCAAAATATTTTTAAAACTAAATATTAAGTACATTATCTCATGTCAAAATGTAGTGTATCCCGAAGAGGCCTAAAATCCCTTGGTTCGGCATTGGCTTCACAGAACTATAATGTTGAAAGCTTTAATGTGTCTTTCTTTTTAAGAGCCCTAATGTTTTCTGCGTCTGCGGCCTTAACTGGATTGATGGGATATTGTTTAATTGAAAAAGTAAAATGCAGCATGTATGCAGATGACCTTGCCCTAATAAGTACTGAAGAATCCGTTGGAACATCTAAATTCAGACTTCAAGACTCACTAAAACAACTAGAAAAATGGACAGAGAGCTGGGGAATGAAAGTCAACGCAAACAAAACTCAATACACAATCTTTACACTTTCAACAAAGCAAAAACAGATAAAGCTTACCTTAAAAAATTCTCCAGTTGAAATAAACAACAACCCAGTCTACTTAGGTGTCACCTTCGACCCTAGACTCACATGGTCTAAACAAATAGAAGTAACTCAGTCCAAAGGGATAAAACGCATAAATCTAATGAAGAAACTAGCTGGCACAGACTGGGGAGCGAACATGTCTGTTCTAAAAAAAACCTACACCAGCTACGTAAGACCCAGCCTGGAGCATGGAGCCACTGCCTGGGGAACAGCAGCCGAAACAAGTTTAAAAAAGCTGGACAAAGTCCAAAACATTGGGCTACGAATAATGACAGGAGGTATGAGGTCAACGCCAATCACAACCATGGAAAGTATAACATCTCTCCAAACTATTGAAGAAAGAAGGGAAAACAAAATACTCTCTCAATACACAAAAATCGAAACACTGGAAAACCACCCGCTTAACAAGAGAGTACAAAAGTCTAACTCTACTCAAAGATTGCAAAGATCAAACTTCATTACAGCAGCTAGAAAATTAAAACAAAAATACAACCTGGATACAGTCTCCCTAAATAAAACAAAACCTTACAGTGACTTGCCCCCTTGGGACACCTTCCGTCCAATAACCACGAGAGACTCCCTAGCTGGAATAAAAGAAAAATCTAAATATGATACAAACACTCTCTCTGCAATGGCAATGAACGAAATAAACAAACTCTACCCCAGTTCTCTATGGATAAGAGCATTCACAGATGGTTCCTCGCAAGCAAACTGCCAGAATGGAGGTGCTGGAATCTATATAGAATGGCCAAATGGAGAAATAATGGTACATAGTATGCCCACTGGGAAAACTTCAGACTCTTTCAAAGCCGAAAAAGAAGCAATTGAAGAAGCTGTCAACATACTCTCAAACTCCTCACCAAACAGCAACATAGTCATACTCACAGATGCCAAAAAAATTATACAGTCTCTGCAGGATCCTCACTACACTCAATTAACCCAGCTCAGAACAGCTCTTCATAAACTAATCCAAAACTCAAAGGAAACAGTTCTGCAATGGATACCAGGACACTCCAAAATAAAGGGTAATGAGATTGCTGACCAATTGGCAAAATCTGGCAGCAAAGAAATACAAGTAGATGTCCCCCTAAATGCAGAAGAAATGAAGAGCTGTATAAAAAATCAAATCCAACAAAAATGGATGAATAATCACCCAGATCATGACAAAAACGACCCCTACTATAATCTTCCTAGACAAGCCCAAAATATTATCTTCAGACTCAGAACTGGGCACAACAGACTAAGACAACACATGTTCCGAAGGCTAGGCATTGGAAACAGTGAGGACTGCCCATGTGGGATGTCTCCAGAGAATGCAGAACATGTTCTCCAAACATGCCCTTTTCATGACACAGCTCGCAACAGGTTCTGGCCACAGATGACCTCCCTCAATAAAAAACTGTATGGGAGCGAGACGGATCTGGAAGCCACCGTGCAGTTCATCATAACTATAGGCCTGGTCGTTTGAAATCCTCCATAATCATATATCGAGAACAAAGAAGAAAGAAGAAGAAGAAGAATTGAAGGTCAGATAAAAGCTACACAACGATTCTATCTTACCGGGCCCCAGCTTAAGGGTTGCCAAAATTTTTTTTACGTTAAATATTAATTTCATTATTTCATGTCATGGTGTCGAATGTCAAAATTCAGAGGCCTCTGAAGAGGCCAGGCTCACAGGGCCCCAAAATCCATAGGTTCGGCACTGCCGGGTCGGCAGTATTATCTTAGTTTATTCTCAGTTCGATATGTTGTGCTATAACAGTTTATAACAGTAAGTAAACCACCTGCTAAACATGTAGCGTTTTGCTTAACATACAGGCACTCACTCACGTCTCTCTTAATATTTTTTTAAATACGTCATGTTGAACATCATAAAACATAAAATGAAAAACTGTTTGGAAAGGAGTCCGTTAAATTATTATGAAGGAACTGAGATTTCAAGAGTTTAATTATCGGGGGTTGTTTATGTGAGGATTATTTCCTTTGGGAGGAACTATTTAACGTATGAACTTTATTTGATGTATTATTAGGTGTCCCAGTTCTCAAATGTATTTTGGCTACAATAATCTGTTCATGTCCTTCGGGCCACTGCAAGTATATAGACTGATTGTTAACGCGCTCAAATATGTATCACCATTTTTAACTCCAACTGTGTGCCTACTCACCGGTCCGGGTACCGGGCCTTTGTTTACTAGTGGAATCATAAATCGACAATGAGCATACACCAATTTAAGCGGCTAATGACATTTATCAATGGATATTAATGATTAGTTTAATAACGGGAGCAACATTTTAAACTACAACAAAACTGTATGCAACACATAAAATGCCGTGCTAGACTAAAAACCACATACAATGTACGTAATGTAAGCCATGTAAACCACATACAATGAACGTAATGTAAGCCATGTTCAGTTTTCTAATTAGGTTGAATTAATCTTAGTTCTCTCTTCTGCATACACCGTGATATTAAAAAAAAAATAATTCGTTAGAGAAAACGATATAGCCCAAGATCACTAGTTAGGCGCTGAGAAATGGCTTTACCTCGTCCAATGTAAATCATTGATTTAAAGCCAGAATGTCAACAATGATTTTGTTGAATATAAGATAAAAATATTGCAGGTTAATAAACTGAAATGAAATATAGTATGACACATATATATATATTCTTTGTTCGGGCCGTAGTAAGGGACTCAAAGGGCTGCAAGAGGCCCACTAGTTTTTCACAAGTCTCCGTTCACCACGCACAGCTGTGTGCCACATTACTCCATATTTCTCCACAAAGAAGCTAATCTGGAAAATATTTAAGGTATGTATATTGAAAGACGTTCATCTGGATAGGGACTAGGTGGCTGTCTTGCACTTCCATGGCTAAGGGAAACAACTGTCAAGAGATCACTTTATCGATCTTTGATTTTTCAAGGTTATTTATCCGAAATTTGGTTACCTTTATTTTTCATATCTGTTTTATATTAGTGTATATTATTTATGATATGTTATATATCAAATTAATCAGAAATGAATGGGCTTTATAGATATGGTAATTAATTTTAAATTAGATCATTTTTTATTTTATTTAATGAACTTGAGATTTAACTTTTCTTTTTTGTTCAAAGCAACTTTCACACACACTCTCACAAAGGCTATAAAGAAAAAAAAAATCTATACACAAATTTAGTGCAATTGAAGTTTATTTTTATTTCACCACATATATTACTCAAAATGTGCAAACATGAAACAAATTGAGTTACAAAAAACATTAATAGCACTCAGGCCGTGGCTAAATTGACCTAAGATTCAATGTTGACATTTTATTGGGAGTCCAAGTGCTGCCGCGACTGCATTGCAATTTCTTTGTCTATGGCCCCATAATAGTCAAAAGTAGCTTTGTCCACGGCTAGCACATTTCATTGAAATTTTATATTATTACAGTTGTTCAGTAGTTTTCGTTTGACAATCATACAATACTTTATGTTGTAAAAAAACCCAGCATCTTAAGCCTGTTCCATTCTGGACACAGGACGTGTTAGCGCATTTTCGTGTTATGTATCAGTACGTATGTTTCACTTCCGTTCAATAACCCATTCATTTGATGCGCCACCACAGGGAATTCCCTCTAACATCTACATTGATACTATAAATATAATTTATTTTATTCGAAACAAAAACGGTACCCTAAGAAACACTGATGCCCAGCCCACAGAGGGCATGACGAAAATTAATCAAACCAAATTTATGTTAGGGGGATAGATACTCTTGGGGCCCCTAGGGTCCTTATTCTCGTATCGCTACGTATAAGGTGTAGGATAGGGGGCATGAAAATGACATAATTATTGCTATAGCTTATAAAGAAAAAGACGGTACCGTAAGAAACACTGATGCCCAGCCCTCCGAGGAGAGGTCAGATTGCAATATGGATCTAGGGTGATGATGGACGGACGGACAGACGTACAAAACGGAGACAATAGCGCATTCGACTTCTCGAAAATGCGCTAAAAAAGACAACAATAATTTGTATAATACTATTTTATTAGTTTTAAACAATTTTGACTTTTACGTCTCATATTTAAAACAGCAAGTAGTTAAAAATGTACATTAAAAAAATAATTATCGAATCAAAACACATGCATGAAGACGATTTATATTTATTTAGATTAAAAAAAAATTATTGAACTATTATTTAGATAATGTCAGGATATTTCACTTTTTTTTCTTTTTCTTTTAATTAAGGGGTGCTTCCATAATTATACACAATTATTTTACTAAGTCATTGTATCATCAGACAAAACAAATGTATACAGTCTAATAAAAGAGGTTTTTTTTTTATTCTGGAAAGGCTATGAATCTAAAAAAAACTGACAAAGTTCTTTTTTAATTTACTTACTGAAATTTCACTCCAACGGAACTATAATTAAATCCATTTGGTAAAGCTCCAACGTGGACATGTACATTTTGAGAACCTCCCACATAATTTACAGGAGCTCCTGCACTTCCTGGACATGTGGAAGTTGTGTAGGTCAGTCTTTCATTCTCATTATTCTTATCACGTATGGTAACCATGTTGTGGACACCTACACTGACATGTTTTTCCAAACCATGTGGATGTGACACGATAAAATTGCACTCATAATTTAGTGCACGGAATTTTGCCACACATACCCTCTTGAGATCTTCCCTTTTTTTCACCATGTTGAACAGATCATCACCTACTACGGGGCAGGTAGTGACACATCTTAGCAAACACCAATCACTCTCTATGTCTTTATATTCAATACTGAAACTCTTTTGAGGGATTATTGAAATTATATTTTCATCATTATATAATGTACACGACGTTTGGCTGGCCTCGATTTCATCAAAAACTACTTGCCTTGATGTGACCACACATATCTCCCACAAGGTATTTCTGGTCTCATCGGGTTTTATGCAGTTCGCGCATGGACACTTTATGGTTGACCGTTCATCCTGTCTAAAAGGATTATCACGATTTAAGGCCACTATATTTAAACTTGTGTTTGTTTCAAGTTCATTTATAAACTTTCTAACATATATCTCTCCACTTCCAAGTCTAGATTTGTTTTCGTCTTCTGTCGTATTGCCGAATGGATAAGCCATTTTTGTGAATGGGCAAATCTGTGGTCTGTGAATACTTATCTTTGTAACATTTATTTTTACTGTCAGGTCAGCTGTGGCTTTTATCCAATCAAACAGCATTTGATCACGATAATGTTCAGGTAAATGTCTAACTTCGAAATTTTTGATTCGTATAAATCCTTCATGAAATGGATTAATCTTACATCTATATCCATGTAGGAAATTAAAGGTATAATCCTAAAAAAATAAATTTGAAAGAAGAAATATTACATTTCTGATGATAATAATTTTTAAATACAAAAGTGAAATATTTTATTAAAAAAAAACAGTAGAAATTGCATATGTACTTATGCTTCTCTTTTAAAGCAGAGACGGTTTGTAGGCATTTTTATTTTCCAACCCCACCATGAACATACCTAATTTTATAGATGTATATACACACAAACATACAAACATCGGAAAAAAAACACTATAGTGTGCTGGGAGACGGGAGGGCTGGATCACAGCAAGCGTGTTGTTTAAAGTGGGTCAAGATGGATCACTCAGGAAGTCTTCACCCGTCAGCTATAGATGTTTACAATGTTTCAAAATAAATTTCGCTTTACAGAAAACATACTTCGCTTTGTCATTGTGTCCGTATCAAAGATTGTGTCAGTATATTTCCCCCTTTCTTTGCGGGACGACGAGCATTTATTTATATATATAAAGTAGCGCAGGAAGCGTTGTGCGGCTTATGCATTAAAACAAATTTTTCCGCCTCTAAACCGGACATGGGAAATTTACGGCCCTGTTATGCATTTTGATCCGACCCTCACTACACTACCTGGCCATTTATTTATATCGAAACGTTCACATTTAATTTATATTTGCTCATATAAAGTATTGTAAACACGTCATTGTTCTGCTTATGGTCTGGCCCCTTTAATTAAATTTAAGTACCCACTGTGGCCCTTCAGTAATTATAAATGTACATCTGTGATCTGTCATTGTGTAGCGAGTCCATTACATTTAATTACAATGAAAAAAAATCAGTTGTACTTGCAACATTGAAACACTAGAGATGGACATCAAGAGTAGCTGCAGTGAAGTAACTGAAGTGTATGGTCTACTTCAAGATTTGCCAGAGTATGGCGCGTTTAATTTTTATTCTAGATCTGGAACTGCCAATTTGCTTTTATTTCATGTTTAAGTGTAGGCCTATGATGTTGCTGTATGCCTATAATGTTTGACCAAGTCAGCAAGTCACGACAAAGTTAAGGACCAGGCTCGGTCGTATCATGGTCGTTCAAGCTATGCGTTATACTGACCTGTCCATGTAAACAGATAAAAGGATTCAATGCTGGGAAGGCTATGGGCATTCTGGTCAGTACATTGACAATAAAATCTGAATGGTTTAGTGCTCACACCAGGGGATGGATGGTCGACTGTCGACCTGAAGGTACCTGGTTCGATTTCCGGTGAGGACCAAGGAAAAATTTTCAGGTCTTGGCTCAAGTTCCCGATATATCTCCCGTGGTGCCTCCATGGCCATTGCACTATCGGCTATGGTGGGGATGAAAGAAGGGCACCATAAAAACCGTCCCACTAGTGGTTAATAGGATCTAAGAGATTTCATCTAATCTTTACAGGGACTTCACACACAGTGCTCACACCAGTTTGTTAAGAGACGATATGTTTTACTAATTTATTTTTTAGGGAACATGTCTATATTGAACAGCTGAATTTTAGGAGTGGGCCCCATATTACGTAACACGTTTTGTGTGAGGGGTGCCGAAAAGTGATACACACTGATAAAGAATAATAAAAAAGTGTCACGCAGGAAAAGAGGGGGGGGGCGGTCAATAAAAAAGGCGTTAAGTAATAAGTGAATGGCCTCACATTCTTTGTGCGACTGATGGCCGAGTGGTATAGAAACTCGACAGTCGACATAAGAGTTCTGGTTTCTATCCTCGATGAGAGCCATAGAAGTTTTTCCAGGTAAAATTTGGTGCAAGTCAGATTTAAATGGGTACCTGACTTAAGTTGGGTTTCTTATGCCAAGGTTATAGAAACAGATGGTAGAACTTTACAATACACTCATTATTTAAGATTGTGAGGTTAAGATGAAAGATATGTAAACAAAGGGAGAAAATGTACACATCACAAACATATCATGTCCTGACAAGATTTTGTATTTTGGTGCACTCCTTTTGCGATCATGCCAATTCTATGTCATTCATAAGATTTCTTTTTGAAGTGAATGTATCCATGATTTTTATTGCAACTTTTTCAAAGCTAGGTTTAAGCTTCTTTCTTTTTTCGTGTTCATTTTTTTAATATAATAAGAACTTATTACATTTACAAATTAAAATTAAAGGTCTTCTTAGGATGTATGCCTGGTAACATTGCAGTTAATTGTTCATGTTTTTTTTGGTCGTGCTCTCTCCTGTTATATTATCTCCGCAGCCCATATTTCCTAGGCCAATTCGGGCTAAACTGTTTTCGCTATCGTCCATTTCTGGTAGGTTGAAATCTCTTAAATACTCTGGATATTCAAGACAACCGGGGCATCTGTTGACAGACATTCAATAAACGTATCGTTATAACAGGGGATCAAATCACTGCTGAGTTTTCTTGGATTGGTTCCTTCTCACGCGCCACTTCTTGGATAAACACATCCTCAGGTGCCTCTTCCTGGATGACCACATCCTCAGGTACCACTTTTGGATGACCTACATCCTCAGGAGCCATTTCCTGGATGTCTGAATATGTTTCTATAATCACATTTAACTGCTTCTTTATCTTAAGATTAAAACCGTTCTCTACGCCTTCTACTACTTTTATTCCTGTTTGCAATTCTTTTATTTCCTTTCTTAACTTCCCGATTGCCTTTAAAAAATGTGGCTCTCCTGGTCCCTTCCCTCTTCAAGTAGAGCCTTTTCAAGTAGAGCCTCTTTAGTTCTATCAAATAGTTTCTGCCTTCAGTAGGCAGACCCCTTATTTTCAAGTTCTACCTTTAACTCTTTGACTAAAAGATTGTTTAACTTCTTACCGAACATTTTATGAGAGAAATTTCCACATCTTACACCAGTGTTAAATGCTCTGAAGGGAAAATCACAACAGTACAGGCGTAGGTTTAATAAAAATAGATAATTTATAAACAATCAACAATTGCAATGGCCACTGTCCTTCCTTCCAGCTTCATCATTTTCACTAATCTGTCGCTGTCACGTCACAGTCACTACTTTCAATAGTAAATTTATACGGTGCACTGGTATGGGGAAATCTCCAATCGTCACGCACTTCCGAGGGCAAGGAGAGAGTTATAACAGTATAATTGCTAATGTTTATATATACTTATTTATGTATACAAACGTGAATATTACCGTAATTTCAACAAGAGATGTTTTTCTAAAAAAATGGTACAGGAACTCCTATCTGAACAAATCTGAAAAGTACTAAAACCAAACATTCCAAGCAGAGTTTTCATATCGGTAATATACTAATATACAAAAATCTACAGAGAAAAGGTGCCGAAACGCCGTTCCGGTGCATTTTGGCAGAAGAAAGTACTGCTTCTATGTTGAAACTAAATCTGTAGCGACCGAATACAATAGTTTTTGTTTTGAAACTATAATCTATTAGGGGAAAATGAATAATTTAAAAGGTGAATTTTTATTTTTGTTGTACTATTTTTAATATATAAATATTGCTAAAACCGGAAGCAGGCCTATCTCTATTTCATAAATAAAACGGTGGATATTATTCTATTGAAAAATGTTTCAAATTTGTTTAAATGAATAGTTATTTACTATTTTGTGAAAAAAACAACAGCATAAAAGAAATATTGAAAAAAATAAAAAATTATAAAATTATATTTTTTATATTGTACATTATTTATAAATGCTTTGTACAATTTTTATAGCTTGCTGCTTAGAATCAGGAAAGGCTCTTCTTCTATATATTATATACATACTATCAACTAAATGTTGATAGAATATGCTCTTCTTCTTTACTAGCTGTACCCTGGAGAAACCTTTGTATAGAGTAATATCACCTTAGGCTTGATCGGTAGGCTAGGTTATTTTTTGGTTTCGGGCAGATCCGATTTTTTCATGATTGTATTTTAAACTGGAATACTGTTGTATTAATTCTTTACTTTCGATTTAACACAGAGCCCTAATCGCTTTTATATATATTAAATTATATTATATACCTACAATCTATCAACTAAATATTGATAGAAAAATCTCTTCTTCTATATACCTACAACCAACTAAATGTTGATGAGCTCAGAAAATTGAGCTATTCCATCAAAAGCAATAAGATATTCATACTTAGCATCATTTAAAAGCATTGAAATTTCATTGGTTCCATTGTTGCCTTTATTATCTACATGATTAAGAGGGAAGAATATAATATTCAGTATTTAAAAAATAGGATTTATACTCTGTTTATAGCGTTTAGCTGAAATTCAGATTAGGCAACCCGCAAATAGGAAAGAATAATGTAACACATTTAATGACATTTTATTTCCTTTCATGCTGATGTGGTCACATTTTCATTCAACTTTCACTTTAAAATCACTTATGCTGGAACTAAATTGTTTTAAAATATGCATATTTTTATGATTTAAATTTCCTGAAAATATCGTTCAATTATTGAAAGAGGAAAATATAAAAAAAAAAAATACAGAAATACTACTAATCTTCTAAGACTAATCAAAGTCTTAAGACTTTCTTTAACTTGGAGCAATATAGGAATAAAACAAGAAACTTACTTCAGAATGTTTTTGCTGAGAACAAAATTTTAAGTCTTTTAATATTGCTCTATAAACATCATACCTAAAAAAAAATGTGTATTGATTTCGATAAATACAATAGTAAATTACATTATAAAGATCAATATATAGTTATATAAAATATTAATAACACTGTGTACACTTATATGAAACTTAGAAATCAGATGATGAAAAATAGATAAATAGATTAAGTTAATTATATTATACTTTTTTAAAATCCACAAGAGAAATATAGTTATAAATATTAGAATGACTGTAAAAATAAGCCACGTTATCAGTAAGTAGAATTGTGTTTCATTCTCCCTGTTAGATGTCCCTTTGTTGACATCAATTGATTCTTTTGTTTCATGTATCTCTTTAGTTGTTTCTAGTAGAGATCATAAAAGTAAAATATTTAGCTTAAAAAGTAAATCAATTAAACATCTTTTTTTTACGTTACACATACACACATATACATATACACAATGTAAGCAAATGAATTAAAAAAGAACAATGTAGCTATGTAAAAAATAGAGATTTATGAGTTAAAAAAATGTCTAAAACTGCATAACGTCAAGTAAAAATTAGCACAAAAAGAACAGAGAAAGACAATTAAAGATAATTATTTCTTAAAATAAATTACTTTCCAAACTTCGCCAAATGCATAAACAAAATTACACTCTATTTTAATGTTAGCTTTTTCCTGCATAAAAAGAACCAGTTACCGGTATTTTCTTTGAGTTAGATCCTAAACCAAATCGTTAAGACCTACTCTGTTCTTTCCAACAACTAATCTCTTGAATATTATGCCCTAAATGTGGTACCAAGAATAATCCTCTACTAATAAAGTGCTAATCTTGTCGTTCGTACGTGCAGTATAGGAAAGCCGTCTTTATAAATAATCTATGACGCCATTTCCCGATAATACAATTGTTTGGCCGAATGGGAACGCCGTTGCTATAAATAAAAATCCTCTATGACGTCATTTCCCAATGATACAATTTTTTATTTTCTTACTAATAAAGCAGAATTGAACTTGCGCGCGGGTGCTGTATAGTATCGTGCCACACAAACTTGCCTTTGTGCTGCAATATGGCATAAAAAATTTATTTTTTACTTTTCAGTGCATTTGTATAAAAACTTTTTTTTATGCTTCGTTTTGATTTTATCGTTGAGAGAGTTAAGGGTAAAACGTAACGGGTGAGATAAAATAGCACCCATATCTTTACCTAATGGTGTTTAGTTTGGTTTGGTTGATTTGGTTCGTTTGGTTGGTTTGGTTGGTTGATCGGTTGATTGGTTGGTTAGTTGGTTTGGCTGTTTGGTTTGGTTGGTTTGTTTGGTTAGCAATGGCGGGTAAAACGTAATTTGAGACGGGTTGGCTTGGTTGGTTGGCTCTGTTGGTTTGTATGGTTAATTGTTTAGCTGATTTGGGTAGTTGGTTTGGTTGGTTGTTTGGTTTGTTTGGTTTGATTGGTTGGTTCGGTTGGTTTGTTCGGTTGGTTGTTTGTTTTGGTTTGTTTGGTTAGCTTTGACAGGTAAAACGAAATTTGTGTCCCATGAATTGTAGGTCATTTCTGCACATTAGGAAGGTGGCATAAATCAGCACATAGTTAGCCAAAGTAATGGTATTTAAAAATTCGGTAGTTAAATTGATTAGGAAGGGGTTAATATCTAGTGGTATTCTAATTGTGGCTTCATTTTTCTGAGTGGCTCTAAAAGTTAACCTGCCTACATAAAAACGGTTTTAAATTGCAGTCTCTCTTTCTCCGTTTTCTACCCGATCTAATATTGCGATTTTTATTTTCAGTGAAATCGCCTTACTGCTATCCTTTTTTCTCTTCATTAAGACAAAAGAAATCCTAAGAAAAGAATGAAAAAAATTAATACCTAGTATGAGTGTATTAGAAGGCCTATCTAAGTTTACTAAAATTGTCAAGTTTAAAAAGAATAACAAGACCAGCATTCTAGAAAAACCTGTTCTCTTTAATAGCCCACCATTGCTTATTGTTGTCACTTAATTTAGATAAATAAATAAATAAATAATACAATAACAACAAAACATACACATTATACAATATTTCTATTATTATTGGGCAATCCCCAAACTGCGAATGATTACTTTTGCGATATTGAATTAGGCCTGCCATATATATATATATATATATATATATATATATATATATATATATATATATATTACTAGAGCTGCCGATTGATTCCTATTAATGTAGGATTAATGCATTAAAACAATTATGCGATTGAAATGTTTAACGAAACACCTAAATTAATCACAAAACCGTTACTTCAGTGTTTAACAAAAATTGACCAGAAATCATTGCAGCTAGACGATCCCGAAACCAATGGGATGTTATTTCATAATTCTATTTTCTGACCCTGAATTATACAATTAATACAGATCTGCTGATGGTTTGACACTTTGATTGACAGATGTCATGGATTTGTGACCTTTTAGAACGTCAAGTTCATTGTTTGAGGGACACAGGGGGGAGATAGTAGGGGTTAGCTACAAGTAATTAACAATTCTAATTTCAAAGCAGAAAGAACTCGGTCTGGTTTTATAACCAATCATAGCTAAAAACATGAGCAGTAGCACAGGGTGTCATTATGCAGAGCGTCTGTAGCTAAGACAAATAAATACAATTTAAAGCTGCTTGGATTAATCTGGCGTTATTGCAAACGCGCTAAAATAATGACGTATGTTGTCACGTGGTTTCGTGAAATGGGAAACGTAGTTTACAAACGCAGTTTAATGAAAGTAATATACGTCTTTCTGGAATACAATCAGTAATACTATCAATGTTATCGCTAAAGTATTAAAATGAATTTAGCATTTCCACATTAAATTAAAAAAACACGCTTCTTTCCTAGCATAATTCTGCCAGTGCTGTTACTTGATTCTCAACTCAAATGTGTTATGGACACTTAAGTAATATATATTCAGAATTATAAAAAATGAATGTGTGTATTTTTGTTAACTTCCGTGCACCAGGATATTCCATCATGCCACATGGAGTACACAAATTAAAAAAAAACCTAGTGAACGTCAACAACTTCAGGCCAAATAATTGCTCCATTGATCCACATATCGATCTGTCAAGAGACCTAATGATGACCAGGATTCATTAAAAGACTTTGTTCCTAAACCCACACGTGATAATGTGTCTGATTCCTCATATGTTAGTGGCAGGCATTGTGCAGAAATATGAGATATTGACGTATATACATGTATTAGACGTAGATATACTTTATATTGAAGTGGAAGCTGGAAAAAAAATAGTAACCGATGTGATAAAATAAGTCTAATGAATGAGAAACTTTGCAATATTTTATCAGAAGCATTTTTCTGGAAAGTACCATCTACAGATCGTTTTTGGGTTGAAATTATCAAAAGAGGAAGTCTTTTTTTTAGAACAAGAATGGTCCTTTCAGTGCTGTGACAGGGCAAGATGGTAATGCTAAGGGAGATGTGTGCCAGCATTCCAAAAACTGGTGAAAAATTACTTAGGTCAAAGATAATTTAATCGTCATTGAGAAATTATAGTGCTTTTGCCGCAAGTGTTACAGAGAATTCAAATATTTCTATGGGTTTTAAAAATGGTGGAAACTGAGCCCAAAATTACATATCATCTCTGAATCTGCACAAAACATTTGATGCCAAAATTGTTGCTGTGGTGGAGAAGGAGAGGGAGAAGAAAAAGTGGACATATATCTTTCACAGGTTGCAAAGCAAAATTTGACATTTCATTGCCACAATAAAGAAGAATCTTCTTTGAAAAAAGGGAACTTTCTTGCGATTACTGAGATGCTTTCGAATATGACGCTGTGTTGAAAGGACAGCTAATGAGATTAAAGATGAGTACGTCTCCTAATATGGATATAATGACTGCGAAGTATTTTGGAATTATATTCGACAGCACACACGACATATCACACACTGACCAGAAGTTTGATCGCTTTCAATTTTCTATGAGCAGTTATCCGAAGTTGAGCTTTTAAAAGAGATACGACGGCTAAGAAGGCATCTGAAGGCAGCAAATATTGATCTTGAAAACGCCAAAGATTTGTCAGTATTTGATGTTTTGAAATTAATTTCTGAATAAGACTAGAATTTTTGCCAACACTCTCACTGAGCCTGAAATTATTTCTATCTATCTGTGTGTCTTTAGCTTCATGTGAGAGGATCTTTTCAAAAATGAAAAGGATAAAAAGTTACCTGCGATCCACTTTGGGAAGTCAAGACTTTCATATCTTGATATGTTGTTATCTATTGTAATTGATATGGTAAAAGATATTGATTTTGATGTAGTTACTAAAAGATGTGTAGCTTTGAAGACCAGGAAAGGAACATTTAAGATAAAGTTTACTGCCAAAATAACAATAATTTTGACTTTGCTTTGCTGATTGTTGAGGCTCTTTAATGCTTTCAAGTTAAATTATCTCGTGCAATTTTAATTTTATCATTTTTTGTTAAAACTCATCAACTTTTGGAAAGATTGGACGTATTTCACAAACATCACAATCATAGTCGAATCTCTGTGGTGTATTGAAGGAAAAATCGAAATATATCCCACTGTCCATGGTGAAAGTCTTTGGGGGATGCAGGCCCGTAGCGTGCGGGGTAGGCAGGGGGTGGGCCCCCTACGTTTTATCTGGCCCTCTCTGCTTATTTTTTCTACTTAGTAAAATGTACTGCTTGGCCCCCTGCTATTGCCTGGCCCCTGATGTAGAATTTTCACGCTAAGGGGCTGGGGGGGGGGGATGACAGATTGAATTTTTCTCTCCAGGTGACACCAACCAAATGAAGCCACTGTCGAGACGATATTTGTGGAAGTTGACTAGTCAGCGTCCCATGTGTGGACTGAATACTTCTTTTTGTTGATAACTGGAGACTTTGTTGCTAAGATTTTTTAAATTTTATATTGTTTTTACTTTAACAATAAACTCTACTCATCTTTTTCAGGTCGACAGCCATTGCTTCTTAAACTTTATTTTGTTTAACCGGAATTATGTTCGATGATTATTGTTTGTTTCCTGATTAGTGAGTTGTACTGCTCAGTTGAAAACATTCGCAACGATAGCCCGTGTTGCACTACCATACCCCGAGGCTAAGACCGGCCCAATGAAAAATGAACTAATTCTTGACATTTATGCACAAAGACAAAAGCAATCAGGCAATTATAGTTTATTCTGCTACACCCCTCGTTTCAGTGGTAATGTAAGTGCACAATATAATTCTATAAAAAAAGTTATGTGGAGTGATAAATGCAAAGCCCCATATGAATAAAACAGACTTAATACTATGCAGTGTAAAATTGGTGTTTCTTTTTCCGCTAAAAACAGTGCGATTTAAAACCTGTACAAAATATCCCAGTTTCAATATTATGCATTAATTTATTATTAATCTCTATTTATTATGAGTACTATATCGCATGTAGAATATTAACTAAAACACATATTCTCACCATGTTTAATGTAGCAGTTAACACTTCTAGGTCTTTTACAAACTTCGTATCTGATTGTTATCTTCCTTTCCTTTACAGCAGAATTTGCAAAGTAACTGTAAGAAGTCATGTTAGTTCCACCTTCTAATCTCTGATTGGAGTAATAATCAATTATTTCCAGTATGCATGGTAAGCCGTCAAAACATTGTGCTAGAAATATAGTCAAAGGATCATTAGTTGTCTTGCGGCAGTTTTGTAGGTCCATCTTCTGGTTATCGATAAAGAGCTTCAACAAATGAGAAGGTTGATCATCTATTTAAAAAAATAAATAACGCAAAGCTTTATGTGTTTTTTTTGTTAAGTTCTGATTTAAAATTCTAATGATCTACTATCTATAATAATACATGTTTTTTGTTTGTTGTATTATATTTTTTAAAGATATAAACAGGGTAACATTTATTTAAAAAAAAAGAACAAAGAAAAATAGCAAACAACGAAACAAAGTATTAGTCGCTGTCGTTAAAATGATACATTTTTAAAAACGCAGTCGTTACTAAACCGGCAAACTGGAAAAATTATTTTTTCCGCCGACCAGCAATAGATGTGCGCATACGCGACTAGACGGACTCCGTATTATTTTTTTTTACGGGTCCGTCTATAGATATTGCTCATGCGCGACTAGACGGACTCCATATTATATTTTTTCGGGATACGGCTATAGATATTGCGCCCAACCCTTACCCTAACCCTAGCTCTAACCCTAAACCTAACCCCGAAAACAAAAAAAAAAATATGCAATAATATGCAGCCCGAGTCCGTCTAGTCGGGCATGCGCACATCTATTGCTGGTCGGCGGACAAAAAAAAATATTCCAGTTTGCTGGTCGAGTAACAATAGCGTTTTAATAATAATAAAAAAAAAAAAAACAACTTTTTGACAAAATTGTTATCCGTGTCGATGAAATATTATTCCCTAGTAGTGAACAGGTTGTCATTAAAGAAAATACCGAATTTAAAATTTGCTTTTATGACCAGAACTACAAAAAACTATAAGAATGTCTCACATTAGTAAATAAAATGAAGCAAATGTATCTATTTAGTCTAATATCTAGTAACGAAATTTCATAGAAGACTGATGTCTTAAAAGTGTATTTGATTTCTAGATTTACGATTATACTGTAAGTCATTGTCTCAAAAAAAGTCCCCAAAGCATGATCTGAGTGATCTCTTATAATGTTTAAATTGTATTGTACTTAGTTAACTGCAGTATACCTCGATGGAAGCGGTCCCGTCCTCGGACTTTCTCTTTTGACTTATCGAGATTTTCATCAAGCGTTTAATCCTTAAAGGACTAATTTTGTGGATTAGTTCTACCTAATGTTTTGATTTTGTCACAGTTTCTGTGAGTTTATTTGTATGAAATCTACCCCCTCCGTTATTTCCTTATCCCCCCTCCCCCCAGGTTGCATCATTGACTCAGGAGAAGATAACAAATGGGGTAGTCAAAGG
Organism: Bulinus truncatus; assembly: GCA_021962125.1. Lineage (NCBI taxonomy): Eukaryota > Metazoa > Mollusca > Gastropoda > Planorbidae > Bulinus > Bulinus truncatus. The sequence continues at coordinate 558,928 of JAGDYQ010000092.1, forward strand.
TGCAGGTCTTCCCAGATGTTTGCACTGTGATCAACGCCGTGTAGCGCCAGAAAAATTAACCCTCTTAGCACACCAGCTTAAGTCAATTGGGAAAAATCAAAGTAGACAGGGGAGGGAATCGATAACCTTATCAGATTCACGCGGTAGAGGGGTGGGCACTCTGTCCTTTTATCACCTACACGCTTGCTGGTCAATGACACACGCAGTGGGTGGGGCATAAAGCCTACCGTTCATTGACCCACGCAAAGGGTGTGGCCTATACTTGTCGCTGACCATTGGTCAGCGGATCGGAAGTCTGCGTGAGCATGAAGCGAGAGATAAAAAGCCATGCGCGTCGCTAAGCTGAGACTAGTCTGTCAGAGAGAGAGTTAGAGTTGAGCACGGACTGCGAGCTAATCGTGTCGACTTGAGCCTGGGCTAGTGAACAGATTGAGCTTTCTTGACTTCGTTGCGAGTAGCCATAAGGTATAAGCAACGGACTCAGTCGTTGTAAGCTAAGAAGTCGTGCACTACGGGCATGCGGGCCTCATATTGATTAGGTGGAATTCGGAAGACCAGGTTCATGTAGACGCTTGGACGGTTCCCTTAAGGCAGGGATGTCATGTATGATGTATACCTCATGGCTCACCGGTTCGACCAGCTCAGTCCTGAGTTCTTTTTTAGAACTACCTGCCACAGTTATGGACCATTCAGTATTTCTTTTTAGTGTGGATGCTTCATTGTTAAGGTAGTCGATAAAGCTGCTTACCCTTTTTAGCGCACAATGTTTGTCACTTCATTTAATAAATACTATTTGTTGTATTTGCATGTGTTGTGTTCTCATTTCTCGCTGTGTTGTGTGCGTCTCGTGGAACCACGTGGCTTGGAAAAATACAAATACTTGCCCAAACTAAGTAGGTGATCTATACCCAAAACCACGGCCGTCACAGATCGCCCAAGATCGTGACAGTCTTGTGGTTGCCAAGGTAAAATCAAACATCTTTAAGAAAACTGTACCAAGTCGCTTACTCATTGAGGAGCTAAGGAAATTATACAGACTCTTTCTAATTTATCTGATGACTGACAAAAATGCCAGCTTTGATTTATGCCGCAGGTAGCTTTGGAAAGATATTTTGAAGATATCTCAAAGCTGGATACACTTCATCTAGACCGCCAACAAATTGTTTCAAGAGTCATAATTTGATATGGAGAGGTAGCATTCAAACCTTGTGGGGACCCATCAGAGGCATGGGAAACCGGGGTATTATATATTACTACCATGTAAAACTATAATTTTCCATTTAAGTCGTACTTTAAGTCGTATTATAATTGTAAGTATTGAGCCTAATGAATGGATGCATACTTGTTCCCATTATGATATAGGGTCAAATTTCTCTGTTAGTCCCCATACCAACACTGCACACTGGCTCTAATACATGTTCTTGCTCAGAAACTCATGTGTTTTATTTCAATAGGCTCTTGTCAAATTTGTGGTAAGGCTAATTTCATGGCCCTTCTTTCACCCCGGAACCTTCCCTCATGTGTTCTATTGCAGTTTTCACAAATGTAGTCAGTGTCCTGATTTCCAACCTGCACTGCGAAGTTTGCGTCGTAGGCTTGACACAACCTGAACAATGTGTCCATGGAATATTTCTCGGCTTGCGTCTTGGTGAACTCGCCACATTTGTAGCAAAATGAATCAATAAAATGATTTACGTCTTACGATGCCATCTCTGTATCTAACTACACAGAACAGTATGTATAAGATGCATAATCTGAGAACTGGCTATGATTCAGGTCAAACCCTGGGCTCCTCACTACAGTTGTAAAAACTGCAAAATAACAAATGAGGATGGTTCCAAGGTGAAATAAGAGTTATGAAATTTGATATTCGAAGAATTTGACGATAGTCTACTCATCACTCCAACAACTGCTACTTCTTGATGGTCAATCCCTCCAATCGTCAAACAAGGCAAGGGCACTCTTCTAGGTGCGTACCATGATACCTCGTCATCAATGGCTCTTATACCTGAGCCTCTTGACAAATAGCAGTCATCACCAGAAGACAGTGGCAGGTCAGATTTTGAACAAGAACATGTATACGATCCAATCAGTAGTGGGCTAATTGTGGAGACAGAACCCCAATCAAATGGAACTTAACGACTTGATAAGAGATTTAGGACTCACAAAGTCCAATTCTGAGCTCATCATACCTCAACTGAAGCAGTCGAACCTTCTGGACGAAATGTTTTAAGTTTCGTACCAGCAGAAACGGTATCGATTATTTATTCAGAAATCAAGACAGTAGTTTTGACGTCGCTTCCAAGGACAGTACAATGAAAAAAATGTTGAAAAACTGAAATGTCGGTCAATCTTTGTTTACCTAACATTATAAGAAGTAAACTACGAAAGGGGAATTAAGAAGGAAGGACGACTTTGACAAAAGCCACTAACAGGACAAAGAAAGGAAGATTTATTAGTATTTTAATAAAACCGTCTGTGTTCTCCTTTGTTCGAAAGCTCCCAAAGTGATCCAATAAAAGTATAGTAATAACTTTACATGCACTGATAAGTTATCCGTTCATGTGCGTTGAAAGAAATTTACACGTTTGAAGATATATAACTTTCTTTTCCTGGATATGTTTATATAACAAAAATAATATATATAAAAGCAATTTGAGCTCTGCGTTAAATCGAAAGTAAATAATTAATACAACAGTTTTCCAGTTTAAAATACAATCATGAAAAAAATCGGATCTGCCCGAAACCAAAAAAAAAATAACCTAGCTTACCGATCAACCGAACAACCGATCAAGCCTAAGGGGATATAACTCTATGCAAAGGTTTTGCAGGGTACGGCTAGTATTAAAAAAAATAAAAATCTTAATGAAATGCATATTGTAAAGACTAATACTCACCAAAAATCTTTGGTAGAGTTTTAATCTCACTTTCATATGATAATCTTGGAAGATCAAGTGTACCTTTTAATAATGCTTCGCTGTTATTTACTTGGGAAGACACATTAATATAAACTTCATAGATTCCAGATGTAATTGAAGATGTACAGTAGCATGGCTGTTTCTTAGCTCCATTACACTCATCGTGAACATTAAGGTAACAATACTTAAAAGAGTCAAAAGAAATGCCCTTGCACTTTATAAATATTACATTCATTTTCTTATTATTAGTTACAAATGCATAATTGGAAGGGGGTTTTACAGTTTCTAAAAAGTCGTTTAGTTTTCGTTTCGTCCAGTACAAAATTGTCTATGCCAGGGGTCCGCAACCTACGGCTCGCGAGCCGCATGCGGCTGTTTCGATGTCAAGTTGCGGCTCTTTTGATGTAAAATTTCGGCTCTTTCGATGTCAAATTGCGGCTGTTTCGATGTTAAGTTGCGGCTCTTTCAATGTCAAATTGTGACCTTCCAGTTCCATGCGCAAATAATAATAATTATATTATTTTATATACCTAATCCTAATTAAATACCATAATATTGAAACAACAATTTCAGTGACTCTTTAAAAACTGAGACAATCATAAATTATAACTTTTGGCTCTTCCGTCTCAAAAGGTTGCCGACCCCCTAGTCTATGCCAAACGTAAATTATCGGTCAATTATGACACAATACAGACAATACGTACCACATGAAATGCTTCTTTTTTTTGTCTTTGGAGTTGGTACATAACTACTGTATCAGTTTTTGGAAGACTGCCTAAAATAACTGTGCTACGGATCATAAGTGCCTCATTTATAAGAACAATCCCTCTATCACATTCTGATGACGTGTAGTAGTTTGAAAAAGTAATAATCTGTCTGTCTGAAAGTATTCGATTAAAAAAAATGCACATATAAATAGTCTTTGGTTGAGTTTGAAGTAACATGAAAATATTTTATACTTTTATAAAATGATAAATGTAAACAATAAATAAATAAGTTGTGAATATAAGTATTGTTGTAACTCTCTTTCTACTGACCCACGACTCCACCATTTTATCACCTGGACAGGTGTGTAAAATAAGGAGATGGGGGTGGGGGGGTGAAACACGTGTCGTTCCCCTCCCCTCCTCAACTGGCACTAGCATCAGGACGATTCATCGAGAGACCAGTCAAGGGATCTACTTCGGATTCTTTGATATAAGTTAGTGACCAGAGAGAAAGGACAGTAGTAAGTTATCTTTAGCACAGCGAGTTCGTTACCTTAACGTAAGACTTTCGACTCGCTTGTCTCCTGTAGTGATTTTTCCATCTGGATTTATTAGTTTAGCTTAGGTTTAGTTGTAGATTAAATGTTAAGTGAATTTGTAGAAGTAAATATAAGCATCAGTCTAGTTGTTGAACCCTCATGTCTTGAGTCATTCTGTATAAAGTTATAATTGTATTTTACCATTAATTATTTACGAGTGAGTTTTATTTATCTCCTATTTTGGCTTTTTCATTTAGCCTGCTCTTGCTAAAGATGTTTCTAAATGCTGAGCTACATCTTCCACTAGTTTGACCAATGAAAGAGCATCGTTGCCTAATTTTACAACGATTTTATGAATGATATACCAGTGAAATCTTTTTGTGACTTTCTTCAATGATTTAGCCAAAATATAAAAACAAGCGAAAATTAAGCCTGTAAAAACAGGACGTTTTAGAGCATTTTCGTGCATAAATAGAGAGGGAAGTAAGTCATGTTTAATAACTGTTACAAAAATAAATAATGATTACGCCCCTTTGTTTAGCTTATAATCTATATATATATAATATAAGCCATATATAGTACTCTAAGAAACCCTGAAGCCCGGCCCTGAGAGGTCATATTGCAAAATGGACTTTTGATGTACACATGGCAGGCCAAGACCTACAAAATGATATATACATCATGGGTCTAGGACTTATGGTTGCTGAGATCTAGGGCGCTCCTTTGTTAATATAGCTATATAGTAAAAAAAACGGTACACAATAAGCCCCCTTTTTTGGCCCTCAGAGGTCAGATCGCGAAATGGACTTTTGATGTACACATGGCAGGCCAAGACCTAAAAATGATATATACATCATGGGTCTAGGACATATGGTTGTTGAGATCTAGGGGGATGACGGATAGACAGACAGACAAAACGGGGACAATAGAGAATTTTTTTTCGAAAATGCTCTAAAAAAAATGACCGACATTTTGTGAATAAATGTCACGCCACCACTGACTTTAAACATTACAATTATAATAATGAAGGAGGAAAAAAGTACTTCTAAGTCAGCGCTTCTCAACCATTTTTCGTTACTGTACTCCAAAGTGTGGCAAAATATTTCCATGGGTACCCTTCAAACGTAAGTTCACTAATAAATGTGCTTATTATTTTCATTACGGAATGTGTTTACCTTTCTAATGCGATCATTCGGCACATGGTTTGGTGATAATTAGTGCAGCAAACTGACGACCATCGTCATGGTTTTAAAAGAAAATTATGTGTCGCTGCGTACCCCAGCATAACTTTCCCCGTAACCCTTTAAGGTATGAATACACCAAGACGAAATTCCGGTATCTAAGGGCATTGCGAATTCCGTCTCTGTTTCGCTGCAATGATATTCTAATGAGAACATGTACACCGGTCAGGAATTCCGTTGCGGAACAGCGAAAGTTTTCAATTTCGCTGCTTGCACAGTTTTTTTCCGGAGAGCTACATTTTTCGTCATGATAAACAAACAAAATGGCTGCTTAGAAACGTCGATTCGAATAGAAAAAATGATTCACATTAGTGTATATTCATTAAAAACAACAACAACAAAGTGAATTTTGACAGAAAAACATGAATTAATATAAGTTTTGGCCGGCAACAGTCTTTGTATATGAATTTCTGAAAGGAAAATATACATCGTCTATCTACATATTCTACAAATGAAATTTCTTTCGATCGAAGCGCTGTCTGAAAACATAAATGCTATTAAAGAAATGTTTGGCTGATCATTAAAACAAAAAAAAAAAATGAACGGCTACCGATCGAATAAAAAAAAACAACAGTTTTTCATTTCCAGTTAGACAATTTATTTGTAATAAGAACAATAAGGCACACGGGATGCAATATTTTCTGCTTTTCAAAGTATCGTTTTTTTTTTCACTAGCAGGAAAAAGTGCTGAGTAATCATACAAAAATCTTGTTTCCGGTGAGTTGTTTCGGCGCTCACCGTTTCGTCCCGGTGTATCTACAAGAGTTTCGCTAAGTTGAGACTTCCGCGCGGAAGGTTCCGCGCGAAAGTGTTTCGTCTTGGTGGATTCAGAACTTAATGGTAGGAGTTCAACGGCTTTAAAAACGCGGTTTAAATAAAATTATGAGGGGAGTTAGATAAATGAATTTTTTTTTTTCTGCCACCCTTCTGAGAGTATGTATATTTGGGGCAGCCAGACTGAAAAGTAATAAGATATTTTCTTTCTAGCAATAAACATAATTAAACTATTGAATGACAAATAAACAGTTATAAATGTCTTCATCGAACTAAAGGACAACTGAAATAACTGACTATAACATTTTTTGATTTAATTTTAAAACGTTAGGGGTTGCGTTGACAACTCGATTCGTGAAAACATTAAAACAAAATATTTACTTGAATACAAAATACTAATCTAATAAACGAAGATTGTATCTTTTTTTACAATACACGCAGCTTATCAGGGCTGGCCTTCAGCCGACGTGATCGATTGCTCCTAATGGGGCCCCGCGCCTGGCAGGTGCCCCGCCATTGACATTTAACATACACATGTGTAACTATCAGTCATGGCTGTTGTCACAGGCTTTAAAAGATAAGAAGAGGGGCCTTGCAAGCATCCGTTAAATTGGGCCCCGCAATTTGTAATGCCTCCCCTGCAGATTATAAAAATCTTAAAATCACCAAGATATTCATCATTATTAATTAAACGTTTGTGGAAATATATTTTCTATTTTTTAGCGAAATATTAAGAAATATTACATTTTAAATCTTAATTTTCGATTAACCGTTAATTTTTTCTCAAAGCCTTTAAATTTTTGTTTTAATTTAAAGCACTAAATAGGTTTTATCATTTTTCTTACCTGGTAATGGTATTGCGACTGGCAATAAAATGCGCCAAGCAACTGAGGAGATTATGATTAAAAAGAATATCCGTAAATACATTGTGATAAAATAAAAGACCCCTTTGTCGCTATTCGGAAAATAATTAAAAGAAGGGAAATTAAAAATTTTTCTAACTTTGTGAACAAAAAATAAATAAAAATGAAACAGCACTGCTGAACACAAATCTAAATATCAACCTTTGTAAAGGATTACAATATATTTGTGATACCATTCAAGGCTATATAAATTGCTTTTTAATCTCTATTAAAAATAAAATAAATCTATAAATTTGTCTTGATGTATGTAGGCCTAAGTTTTGCCTGGCTATTCTGCATTGAAATCATCGAGCTGTAGGATGTTGTAATTTATACGCTCCCCTCCCCCCTTTCTCCTCCCCCACCCGCCAACCTCAAAATCTGTTCCTTACACTATCAGACTATTTGGGAGATTACATCATTTCTAGATTTATTAGTATCCAGTCAGTTAGGGAGTAGTGGGGTTTTATTTTTCTGACATCGCCAGTAATTTATATGGTTTACAACGTGCAGTGATAGGTATTAGTATAGGGGGCTGCTGGCATTGTATTAAATATGTTATTAAAAGGACTGCCCGGGTGGAAGAAAAGATTTATAGTCTGTTTTAAAGGCTGAAAAAAGGGTCGCATATCTGCTTGTGTAATGTGTATGGTTGTATGTATATCTGCTTGTGTACGGTTGTATGTATATTTGCTTGTGTATGGTTGTATGTATATATCTGCTTGTGTATGGTTGTATGTATATATATGCTTGTGTATGGTTGTATGTATATCTGCTTGTGCATGGTTGTATGTCTGCTTGTGCATGGTGGTATGTCTGCTTGTGCATGATTGTATGTCTGCTTGTGAATGGTTGTATGTCTGCTTGTGCATGGTTGTATATCTGCTTGTGCATGGTTGTATGCATATATCTTCTTGTACATGGCTGTATATCTGCTTGTGCGTGGTTGTATGTATATCTGCTTGTACATGATTGTATATCTGCTTGTGCATGGTTGTATATCTGCTTGTGCGTGGTTGTATGTATATCTGCTTGTACATGATTGTATATCTGCTTGTGCATGGTTGTATATCTGCTTGTGCATGGTTGTATATCTGCTTGTGCATGATTGTATATCTGCTTGTACATGATTGTATATCTGCTTGTACATGATTGTATATCTGCTTGTGCATGATTGTATATCTGCTTGTGCATGATTGTATATCTGCTTGTGCATGGTTGTATATCTGCTTGTACATGATTGTATATCTGCTTGTACATGATTGTATATCTGCTTGTGCATGATTGTATATCTGCTTGTGCACGGTTTTATATCTGCTTGTGCATGGTTGTATATCTGCTTGTGCATGGTTGTATATTTTTATTCAGCATAAAAAAAATCACCACTGCGCATCCAATTCTATCCTAAAATTGGGTCATGCACAATAGTAGCCAGTAATTCTAAGATCCTATAATTGGGTCATACACAATAGTAGCCAGTAATTCTAAGATCCTTTAACCATGACAATGGGCTCATCTTTGACCAATTTTCTACCAGTTTGTACAGCAAAATGAATACATAAAAAATATATATCTTTTAATCGACTCCCACTCTCCTTCAAGGCCTATTGCGCTGGCAGGTGTTTATGTTTGAAGTATTAATAAAGTAAAATAAAATATGTCATTTGTCACTTAAACTCTTGGCCCTTGAATTCTTAGGGGCCATCGGGGAAGATGAGATATTTCTGTATCCACGGCTCCTTAAGGGGTTGTGTGGTCAGCATTTAGCCCAACTTCTTCATATATTTATGTAAGAGGCAGTATAAGCCACACTGGCCTAACCATTACCTCTACCGCCTTCCTTTTCTGTTCCTTCACCACTATTGGATATTCTTTCTCCATCTTTAAATTTTTTTTTTAACCTGCTAACTTTTTTACTGATTTTCTTTTCAACCGATACTTATTAACCGATACTTTTACTGATACTTTTTTAACATGTTTACTTATTTAATTTTTTTTTCAAGCAGACGCAGCTACGATAACATTAAAACATTATCAAATAAGTAAAGTTCCGAATGTTTGAGAAATTATTTAGCAATAATTGTTTTATGCAGTGATTAGAAGATTCATCGGAATCGAGAATCGAAATAGTTGATAATTTTGATAGAATCGGAATCGATTCGATGAATGACAAACCAAATTTTCGAATCCGAAACGATGATAACGTCGTATGAATACACGGTGGTACAGGTAGGATGTTATCTGCTAGCTTGTCGTTAAAATTTAAGACGTCACATGTGTACATTGCACTGCACCGGCTTGATAATATATTCTAGCTTAGTAAAACATCAATGTATTTATTGACACACGTATTACGATATGAAATGACATCAGTGCACAGCATGACATGATGACACTATACAGTACAAATTCACTTCGTCTAGTGACATTAGTAAATTAGATATGTGTCCCACTGTGTATGGTGATTAGCATAAATATTCTTGAGCATGAACACATTTGGTACTTTGCAAGGTGACATCACTTGTAAAGATGGTGGAATCCGTATAAAACTGTGATGTCACTCTTGCACAAAGTAGCGCACTAAGATCATTACATACCATAGTATAGAATCAAACATGTAATGTATTGAGAATACATTACGACAGAAATTATATCATTGCATACGTTGTAGAAACCGTTAGCCATTCTTTCACATGGTGATGTACAAATATAATCAGACTATGTCCCCAGTAGACAGATGAGTAGGCCTATATGCAGTGGCGTACCTAGGGGGGGGGTCGGTGGGGGCGGCACTTTTTATTACTTTTGGGGGGGGGGGAGGCAAAAATGTATAGATTAAATTGAAATACCTAAATGAGAGGGCGGCAAAATCGTCTTCCGCCCTGGGCGGCCGATACCCACGCTACGCCGCTGCCTATATGTGACAGCGGATATGTGTGTATCTGTTTTCATTAGATGTTTCACTATTGTATTAGTGTTTATCTCCAATCAATTAATGAGTCATACTCTATACTCTATTTGTATGATTGGTTACGCCCGTTGTGGTCAAGATTATGTAGGCCTAACTGTTTCCCTTTTATCTTTGTAAAGTTGACTCATTTAACTTAAGGAATGATTAAATCATCTGTCATTACAGAAAAGAACTGTAGTAAGTAACAGTGTCACTATTATAATAGGAATTAGAATCGAATCGGTATCGTTAAAAATTATGGCATCTTCCTTACACTACTTAAATACAACTACGATAAAGGGTAACTTACAAATTGCCCGTTAAATAACGTTAACTCGACGAAACTTTTCTGTGAACGATGTCGCCAGCAGTTACCTACCTATATGTTATTTCATCTACCATTTTTTTTTTAAATTCGCTTATCCGATGTAGTCGTTGGGGAACGATGGGACACAATAGCTGATGTCCTTTAATACGCCCATTCTTTCCAAGGGAGCGACGAATATTTTGGGCTTAACCAGCGATTGAACCCTGTACCCTTTGCATGTGAGTCGAGTTTTCTATCGACTTCGCTATCCAACCGCTACCATTAACCAAATTGACATTGGGATACAAATTTCAGATATTGAATTTATATTTAAGACAAAATATTTTGATAAAACAAACAAACAAATGCAATTATAAAGAACACACAAACTATACATCATTTATTTTTTATATTTATTGAAAAAAAAGGTCAAGAAAGATAACATTTTTCTATTTAAAGTTTTATTTTTATTGTAAAATACTTTGAAAGCAGTTTCTGAATGATGTTATTTTAAAAAAAATATATCTCATTTTGAAAATTTAAACTTTCATTGATGACAATTTCAGTATTTAGTACTGACATTTTTTAAATCTCTAGAAGGAATCATTACATCTTTTCAGATAATACGGAAATGGTCAAAACTTCAGGTCTTGATTTGGGGGGGGGGGGGGGGAGTGTAATGGGAACAGGTTGTAGCCATTTATAAAATCACACATATTAAAAAAAACAACAGTTTGCTACAGTAAATCCGATACACATACATTTTCTGTCTCTCCTTACATAATAAACTATGTATTTACATGTTTATACTTAATCCAAGATCAAACATCAGCCGAATAGAACAAAATAATAGGAATGACTGTAAATCTGTTGGCGAATTTTTGATTTCATGAGACAACATCTGTCATGTCTGCTTTAGATATAACTACAAAACTGATGCTGATAAATGTCTGTAACTAATACATATCATGTTATGTTGATATAAGCTCTGTCAGTTTTAGGCAATCTTGGACAAGTGTGTCACAAGAGCGTTTAGTCATGATGCTGACGAAATTGGGCGAGAGAAAAGTATGTCAGCTATCAAACAATTCGACTTTACCTAAAGAATCGTCTACTAATAGTTTGTTTTTATAATAGCATTAGTAATTCCCAGTACAGATATCCACTGCTGATCTCAATACACTTTACATGAGATTATCAGTTGTAATGTTTTGTCTAGTATTTATAAAAATAAATCTTATTGTAAATAGAATTAACATAAAAAAAATATTTTAAAACCTATTTTTTAAGTGGTAAAAACATGCTGTACGAATAATTTCAAACACATTTTATTTAAGCTATATACTTTTTGTTCAATTAAAAAATCTTTTCTGTTAAGAAAATAAAAATGTGTCCACACATTCAAGACCACACCAAGATATGCACACACACACACACACACACACACACACAAACACACACACAAATCTCAATAGCCAATTATCATCTTCACTGATACAATATTGATTTAACTCTTTTTGATTTAACTTTTCCCGATTCAACTCTTCCCGCCCAGGTAGAGCATAAATCCTCCGGCCGAGATGAGGGCGTCAGCGATGATGGACAGAATGTAGGAGTAGCCGACGTCATAGAGTCTCTTGTTCTCGTCCTGAATGGTGGCCCCCCAGACCACAATACAGATGAAGATGGCCACGCCTATAGCACAGGGAAAACATGATTCCAGTTATAATGTAACGATGTATAGAGTGCATTTCTAATAACATGTTTTCAGAATCTATCTATCTATCTATCTATCTATCTATCTATCTATCTATCTATCTATATATCTATCTATATATCTAACTGTCTATCTATCTATCTATCTATCTATCTATCTATCTATCTATCTATCTATCTATCTATCTATCTATCTATCTATCTATCTATCTATCTATCTATCTATCTATCTATCTATATATCTATCTATATATCTAACTGTCTGTCTGTCTGTCTGTCTGTCTGTCTGTCTGTCTATCTATCTATCTATCAATCTATCTATCTATCTATTCATATATCTATCTATCTATCTATCTATCTATCTATCTATCTATCTATCTATCTATCTATCTAATCTTACCAGCTGTAAAACAAGCAGATGAAATCAAGAAAGGAAATATCCTAGGAGCACTTTTCCCTGCCATGGAGATAACGATCTGCAAGAGGGCCAACAAGACCCCACCCCCAGCTGCTATCAGTCCAATGATGGCGAAGGCCTGACAGGCTTCTCGTTTAGCTGCAAATTAAAAAAAAAATACATTTTTAAATTAGTACAGAAAAAAAATTATGAATTTTTCTAGCGATACAATATGTAGAGCATTTGATTTTTTTTATCAATATAAATCTCTATATTGAAATTTTATGTCATAAAATGTCTTGAGATGTGATTACGTCACATATAGATACATATCTGGTGGGACGGATGGCCGAGTGGTGTAGATACTCGACTGTCGACCTGAGAGTCCTGGGTTCGATCCTCGGTGAAGCCCATGGAAATTGTTCCAGGTGAAATTTGGTACAAATTCGTCCCACAAGTTCACCCAGCTTTAAATGGGTACCTGACTTAAGTTGGGGAAGTAAAGGCGGCTGGGCGTTGTGCTAACCACACAATCCCTTTCATATGCCGAGGTTATAGAAACAGATGAATTCTACACTTCATCTGCCCCGATGGCCCGTTAGGGCTAAGGGAACTTTTTTTACTTTTATAGATACATATCACAACACAGAATATATATCATACATAATAGCGCGCATCGCTACACTTATTCTACACTTCATCTGCCAAGTTGAGTCCTCAAGGGCTTAGGGGAACTTTTTTTTACACACAAACACACATATATATAAATATATTGCTTAGACAGTATATATATATATATATATATATATACATACACTGTCGAAGCAAGTTAGGTTTGGGCGAAGATTTGTACATTGAACAGTGCCCCACCTAAGATTTAAGTAAAGACATTATAGAGAAAATAGTACATTTCTGCTTTAGTATGTTTGGCAAATCGGAAAGTGGTCACCGATTTTAACTTGTTTTATTAAACACTTTCAATTAACGCGTTGGTACTTTGAAAGTACTTCACTTTTATAAATCTTCACTTTGATAGTGCATCACTTTGATAGTACGTCACTTTGATAGTACGTCACTTTGATACTACGTCTTGTGAGCAATAGTCTTGCCTATCACCAACACCTCACCGTATTTGTGTGTGTTTGTGTTTGTTTGTGTGTTTGTGTTTGATTGCATACATGTTTATGGTGGGAGGTTTTTTTAAAAAAGTAAAGTTGCTGTGCACTGATGTCATTTCATATCATTGGACATTTTTATTCAAACATGAGATTTGTTTACGAGGTCACAAGAAACTTATTCTGGCTATTCTTATAAAGGCCGCGGTTATTTTTTTTTTGAAAGGCCGCATTTGGCCTTAAAAGCCGCGGTTATTTTTTTTTTTGAAAGGCCGCATTTGGCCTTAAAAGCTGCGGTTATTTTTTTGAAAGGCCGCATTTGGCCTTAAAAGCTGCGGTTCCCCACCATTGAACTAGAGAATTAACTTAGAAGAAGATTTTTTGCCTGCTCGTTACACTGTGCTATTTGATTGGTTTGCTCATAAGTGAATGAGCTACAAACAGATGATTGGTAACACACTTTAGTCCTTCCCCTCCGGTTATCCCTGATAAGTGGCCACTCAGATGACCCGCTTTCCCCCACCTTCTCAAACTCAATTCATTTTTGCGTCTTAACTTTAAAAAGTAAATACCACTAAAAGACACACATCATTCAAAATGATATTTTTTTTGAAAACATTCCGATGATTGTAAAATATCCAAACAAAATGTCAATATTATTGTAAGTAGCGGAATGCTTTATCTTATAACCACTATAACTCGGTTTTAATGCATTTTTATTTGATATCATAAACATGTTTCATTGGGTGCACCAGCAGGATACAATTAAAAAAATGTAAACTTTATAGTTACAAGCACTCCACCACTTGCAGCATGTGTCAGATTCTCAGTATTTTTTTTATAGTAAGAAAGGATTCCCAAGACAGCAAACTGTTAGCTGTCTCTACAACTCTCACCTGTCTAGTTTTTATAGGACCATAGAGAGAAAAGCTTGGGCCTGGTTGAAAGAAAGGTTTCCGCGCTGTATATACATATATATATATATATATATATATATATATATATATATATACTAGCAACCATATATTATATTTATGGATATAAAAAGTATGTGGTGGACTTAGATAGGTTAAGACCCCCGGGCGATGAAGGAGATATGGGCCCCTAGAATAAAAAGCCAGAGATCAATAAAATGTGTAAATGTGGGCTTTGTAAATAAGTATAAAGTAAGACACGTGGAATAAAAAACATTTAATTTAAAAAGCTGTACACAATAATTTATGCATCGCAGTTTATGGACCGAGATGAGTTGGGGGCCGAGATTAATGATTGATTGGTTCCCTGTTCTCAGGCCTGACTGTAAGGGTCAGAAGTGGTTAGTTAAATGCCATCTGGTGCTTACCAAACTCAACCACGTGCTCACCCACCTACTCACCCAGGTGGTCCACCTCCAACACGTGTGCTCATCCACCAGCTCACTCACTCACCCACTTGCTGACATACTCACACATGGGCTCAACCACTGACCCTTGTGCTAATTCATTCACCCATGTGTTCACACATGTGCTCCCCCAAGTGTTTACCTACTCACCCACGTGCTCACCCAATCACCCACATACTCATACCCTCTCTATACTGATTAGCCAATCATCACGTGCTCACCCACAAGCTCAACCACTCACCTACATGCCCCCTCACGTTTTTACCCACTGCCTGAATGTATGAGAAGGGTGATTAAAAAAAAAAAAACTTTTGCGATTTAATATTGCATTGTTGTTATTTTTTCGTTTTATATTTCTATATTTTCATGCAAAATTTTATTGAAATTGAATTACATTTAAACATTATCTTAAAAATCAACATTAAACATAAATTACAGCAAGTTAGACATATTGAAAAGTTAAATAACATATAACGTAATGATTAGCAACAGTTACTACTTGTTTATTCATATATACATTGTATAATAAACATAAACAATACACTTTACTAATGATCGTCAGTTCAACATTTCCTATATAACTTCAGTGTACTTTTCTTCAAATTTGGCACTCTCTGTCTCTGATCTTCTACAACTTTCAGCAATCTGCATTTCTGATTCCGTTTTAGTGATTGACTTATTAAATGATGACATCAGTGCAACTGAGAGCTTGGCTAAATCATTGACGCCTTAAAGGAATCTACAACACACTTAGCTTCAGCAAATGATGGGAATTGATCCCAAGATACTAAATTAACTTCATCGAAGCTGGTATCAATACCGACTTAACGCATTGCAAATAGTGATGAGGTACCTACAAGGTGATGCAGTTAGTGCAATTCTTCACTTTAAACACTCGATCCGTCCAATCATCGCCAGTCTTCAGCTGCTCAGCAATACTGATGTTTTCATCTGGAGAAACGTTTTCAGAAAACAACGCAAGACAAAGCACCTCTGGTCTACTGTATCAAAGATGGTTTTCGAATTTCCTTTTTGCAGCTTAAGGCACCGTTTTGTATATGACAGAATTTCGTGAGATCGGCTTGAATAACAATAGATCGTTAAATGGAGCATCACGACTCACAGGACATGAGATCCAAGCTATGACGTAAATGTGAGGGGCAAACAAGCAGAATTCTTGCAAAATCTTTACCCCTGAAGGTGTGAGCTAGAACTGATTTCTAAACAAGTAGATCTTGAAGCAGTATATCACTTTCGACATCCAGCGAGCCATATGGTAAGCGCCTAGCGCATGAAAGTGGTATGGTAGGTTGCTTATACTGACGCCAAATATCAACAATCAGGTTTTGATCATCTAACAGTAAACTTCACCTGGTATGTAACTTGAGGCACTTGACAGACTGTCTTGCAGGAATTACACAACACTGTGTTTGTGTTCCACCATAAACGGATCATCTAGTCTCGAATCCTCTATCGGACTATACAGCTGCTGATCAACCTTAGGTGAAAATCGTTTAAAACGTTTGGACAGTGGAATGTTTGTTGAGCCAGAGAGAAAAAACTTTAATGATCATTTCATGCACATGATGTCGGCAGGCAAAATGTAAAAGCTCCTCAAGCAAAAATTTACATGTCCCCTTGCAAGGCTAGTAAGAGATCGCTAGGCAGACAAGAATCCGTTTGTCCAATCAACCAAACTTCAGTTATACGTCTTGTCAATACACTTTGTGAATTACCACTTGATGTGGATGGCATATCAATTCAATAATTTGTAGTTAGTCAAAAACTACTTTATTATCCAACAAACCTGAATAATAAAATTAGTTATAATCTAAAATTCAAATATCACGGTATACTTTTAATTTTACAATGAAATTAAATTGCACTACAGCAAAATCAAGCGACACATCAGAACTGCCACATTATCTCATACATTAAAACTTCGGGTCACTTGAGCGACCTCTAAAAGTGGTCATTTTTTTGAAAAAGGTACGTTTTTCTTGATCTGCTTGCCAAAAGGGAAAAAAAAAGAACAACAATGCATTAGAATCGGAGAAAATTTTTTTCCCCATGCATGAATCACCCTAATGCAGAGGTTTTCAACCTGTGGTCCGCGGACCCCCCAGGGGTACGAGGGAACTTCTAAGGGGTCCGTGGGCAAGTCAATGAAATTAGCGATTTTCTCGTATAAAGTATTGCTTGATTTGGTTGATTGGTTAGCTTTTAGCTAAACAAAAAAAAATACAAGCTATGCCAATGTTTCCGGTACAGGCAACAATGTGCAGAATTTAAAACTCCGCTGGTATTTGCTTATGCTACGTCTGAAATATAAACTAGAGTGCATACTACATGTACTTATGTAGTGAGTTTTTCGAGTCATGTCATCTTGGCGATTTTTCTTACTTGCTGAGCTCTGGCGTCACTGTTAAAACATCCGCCAGTGCGACAGCGTGTGTATTGTTGACAAATAGTCTGGTTGATCGTGCTGTAATGTTTTTATAACATACTTTGGAAGGGCGGAAAATCGCCATAGATACTATGAGATTACAATGTCAGTTATGTTTCGAGAGATTTTGTATTTTAAGGTGACACATACCTGGGAAAAAGATGACCTGGTTAGGCTGGAATTAAAAGCAAAGCTTAGCGCCCTTGTGTTTTCAAGAGATAAATGTTGTGATAAGTTAATTATCAACTGTCTGGTATCGTATGTATGGCGCCGAACATCCACAGAAGCTTGATTAGGATTTTACAAAAGAAGTTAGCAGATGTTTTGATAGGTATAGAGATTGGAAGAGAGAAAGAGAGGGGAGGAGGAGTACAGAGTGGTACAGACATACAGTTCGACACAAATAGGCCACCCACGGGATAGAGTAGTGATGTTTCAGTGAATATGTATCTTGGAGTGTATAGTTTCATGCTACTTATATTTTGAAATTATATTTTGTGTAATCGTCACATAAAGTACATGAAATAGACTTGTCAGTTTAAATCATTTATTTGTGATGTCTGTGAATAAGTACACGCTTAGATAAAGTGTTGGTCGCTACCAGAGAAGTGAAGACATACACTTATCATCACAATAACGCACAATGTATAACTAGTAATACGAACAGTTATGACACCTAGTAGCATGGATACATTTCTGAAGAGGAAAACTGACCAGAACCTGGAAGATTCTGATGATCAAGCAGCCAAAGACGGACGAAAACGAAAACAGCGCAAGTATAATCCATAATGTATATCATTCGGCTTCACCGCAGTGGGGAACCGATGCTGACCAACCTCTTTGTGTCGTGTGCTTGCAAACATTATCGAACGATGCAATGAAGCCAGCCAAATTGAGGCACCATTTGACCACAATGCTTCCGGAACTTGCCAGTAAACCGAATGAATACTATGAGAGGAGTACTCGCTGCTGTCAGACAAAGCCTTCAATGTCCTGCTACCATTTTCTACGACGTACTTGTGCGAAACTGCAATCTCTGCTGTTACTGCGATGAAGACCAAGTACAGGTCCAGACTGGAGATTGAACATGAAATACGCATATGTTTATCACGCATACCACCATGTTTGAACAAACTGTTGTGCAAAACAGGCACAGCCTTCCCACTGAACGGTTGACTATGTAACGGACATACTCGGTGTTTCATTATTTGGATAGGTAGATATTCCCGTATGTAAAATGACTTTTACATGATGTGCGCGTAACTTAGGCTAGGTCTACCGTCTATCAGAATTTAAGTAGATTGCGTCCGTAAACTTAATAAGACATATTAGGGTCCAACCTTAGGTATGAAAAATTAAGACCAGGGCACCTTGGGCTCTGGGGGTCCGCCACCCGAGCTTGGTATGTCTGTGGGGTCCGCAGGGTAAAAAAGGTTGAAAACCTCTGCCCTAATGTATGAGTCAGAAGTGGTTAGCTCAATGCCATCTGGTGGCTTCATACAAAAGCGAGCCAACAACAAAAAAATAAAATCATTGTTAAAAGCTAAACGTACGGTTGACGTAATGTAGCCACGCAATCTGTTATTTGCTGTCATACATACATACAAACAAACCTACAAACACGTCACTGATGTAGCACAGCACAACTTACATGAGGGGTTCTCCACCTTGTAGCAGCTGTCCGCCAAACAATTTTTCCACAGACCGAACGTGTTGTGTAGCACCACGCCCACCGCCCACTTGTTGGTGGCGACGCCTATGATGTGCAGGACCAGACCAGTCGTTGCAACCGCAAATCCAATAAGGAAAAGCGAACTTGTGCCTCCGAGAGCCATTGCTTTTTTTGCTAATCTGTCAACAATGAATTACTGTCAGTGAATATAATGACATAAATATTATTTCATTTTATGTTAGCATAGGAATTAAGAATATTCTTGAAATATAATGCTTGTATAGCAAAGAACTAATATTATAGGAAAACCCTTACATATAGCATAATTAAGCCGATCAATCCAGGCACCGAGTCTATGGGGGTAAAGGGGAGAGATGTCTTTATGAGACGCAGTTACCATTTAGTAGTAAAACAAAACGCAACTTAAGGTCACTCATTAGTTACTTGTACAGGGCCCCCCGCTCTATGACCCCCCCACCTTGTAAGACCGTCTCTCGCCTGTTTGTACTCAGAAATGATACCAAGAGCATTATGCACATAACAGATAAACAGTTTGTACGGCTCGTGAGCAAAGCAGCTGATACACTAAGACGTAACTCAACCATTCATAAAACGATTAGTTAGACTGAAATGAACAATTAGGGGCCCCATTACAGCCTTTTAGACGGTCCCTGGAGAACTGACATATTGAGAAAAAAACTTATTTAGTCTTAACTGTTGACATAACTGATATAGTTCTACTGCTAACAAAAGTGTTATAGTGTTATTGTTGACAACACTGATATGATGCTACTGTAGACAAAACTGATATAGTGCTACCGTCAACAATACTGACATATTGCTACTGATATCTAAAGTGATATAGTGCTACTGTTAACAATACTGATGTTGTGCTACTGTCAACTAAACTGATATAGTGCTTCTGATAACTAAACGTATATAGTTCTACTGTTAACAATACTGATATAGTGCTACTGTTAACAATACTGAAATAGTGCTACTCTCAACTAAACTGATATGGTGCTACTGATAACTAAACTGATGTAGTTCTAAAGTTAACTAAACTGATATAGTGCTACTGTTGACAAAAAAGTATATAAATAAAGAATAAAAGTAGAAACAACACATAAAACAATAATGAGCTCATGCAGCACAGAACAATAAAAGAAAATACATTAGTTTTATTGTATTCACTTCACGTATTTAAGTAGGTCAGGTCAAATAGTGCTATAAATAACACCGGCTCTGCTCATCATACCATTAGTCAGTGCATCAATAACAAAAACAAAAAACAGGAATCTTGAAGGATCAAGAAGTGTCACAAGGTCCATCACGTGACCCGGTGACCAAAACACATGCTCTCCACCCCCCACCCCCTCCTGCTAAAAGTTACTCTCTAACCGCGCTCGTTTGTTCAAACTATAAACACAGCAGTTGTGTATCTAGTTTAAGATATACTTAAACAAGCAATTAATCCTGTTCCATTCTGGACACAGGACGTGTTAGCGCATTTTCGTGTTATGTATCAGTACGTTTGTTAGCTTTCAGTAAATATTTGTAAATTTTGGAAATGTTTATAAATTCAATTGTGTAATGCATATATTTGTAAAAAAAAAATTATAAAGACGTTTCTTTATATTTGAAAAAAAAATTATTGTCTCTTAAATCTAACTACAAGTGGTTTGTGGTTACTGAAATAGGACTCATATTTGAAAACATTCTAAATTATAGTCATTTAATCGTCCGAAAACTCCGTCAATTGTTGCATAGCTCTGATACTTTCAATTAAACTCAGAACACAAGCTTACTATTTCATTTGATGAGTTTCTTAATAAATCTTGGTGAAACTACGTGCTGCAGTATTTCGCACCAAATGAACGGGTTATTGAACGTACAAGGTGCATATATCATATATAAGCCCCTTAGGAGCCCTGAAGCCCGGCCCTCAGAGGTCCTATCGCGAAATGAACTTTTTTGATGTACACATGGCAGGCCAAGACCTACAAAATGATATATACATCATGGGTCTAGGACTTATAGTTGCTGAGATATAGCGCTCCTTTATTAATATAGCTTATATAGTAAAAAACGGTACTAAGGCCCCTTACGGCCCTGAGAGGTCAGATCGCGAAATGGAAAAAAGTCATTTCTTGGCAGGCCAAGACCTACAAAATGATATATACATCATGGGTCTAGAACTTATAGTTGCTGAGATATAGCGCTCCTTTATTAATATAGCTTATATAGTAAAAACGGTACTAAGGCGCCTTTTACGGCCCTGAGAGGTCAGATCGCGAAATGGAAAAGTCATTTCTTGGCAGGCCAAGACCTACAAAATGATATATATACATCATGATCTAGGACTTATGGTTGTTGAGATCTAGGGTGATGACGGACGGACAGACAGACAGACAAAACGGGGACAATAGAGCATTTTTTTTCGAAAATGCTCTAAAAAATATGATGCCTTTATGTAGCGAAATTTTTTCTTTAGCTCACTGTAAAGTGAATAGAAATGTATGCGTAAGTGTGTTGAAAGATAATACATTTTATATTAAATTTCTAAGAAGTGACACTTAAAAGGGAAAATATACCCAAAAATCCAGTCTTTAAATTTTTTTGATAGTCAACTAACATAAGTATTAATTAAATAACACAAAAAAGTTTTTCGTCATCCGAACCTCTTTGCCGTTTAAACTTAAATCAGCCGGATACCTACCAAAAACTCTTAAAATGACTGCAAGCATAATTCACGATAGAAAAACTAGGCAACTTTAACCATTTTGACGCTATGGACCATCTGAAATTCGTCCGTGACCAACCAGTGGGCCTCGACCCACACTGGTAAGTTGCCTCCTCATCTGAATCTTCATTAGTTTTTCATTATCTCTAATTTAATCAGTATTGTAGCCCAGAATCATAGTTTTGAAATTTTTTGTTATTTTTGTTATATTGGGGAGTTTTTTGTGTTAAATTTTATATTGGGGGTGGGGGTAAAAAAATTGACTTCTTTTTCGTTACATAATATGTGAGCGGCCCCTTACTATCGACTGTAGTGATTTGTGTGCTTTAAAAAACAAACAAATGATATTATTAATGCGGTGTGAGTTGTTTTTTTTAATCCACTCAAATGACGTCATGGATATCGACACTTCCGGTCGATTCACCGCGTGTCTCTCAAAAAAAACAACCTGTTCACGTCACCAATGTAATAATCGCGAGATCCCCAGGTATTAAGTACTCGCCAGCCTCCGACCAATTAAGATCTTTCAGCGGTTGTTAATCGACGGGGAGGATAAATCCATAAACGGAAATTGATAAGGAAAACATAAACGCCAAAAAAAAAAATAAAATAAAATGTAACAGACGGATTCATATTTCATGTGACGTTGATACATCTGATATTTTCTTGTTTCACACGGAAACCAGTGGCCGGCCTAAAGCAGTACGTGGACCTGGGACAAACGTTTAGTTTTGTTACAGATTGGTAGCGAGGGAAAGAAATCTCCCAACGCCCCTGCGCCCCCCTCCCCACTTTGCCATGCACTGGACAATGGTTGTATCGTTTCTAGTCTAACTCCTAGAACTCGCCATGTATCTGCCTTGTATTCATACATTCCAATACAAGAACCGTGTCAACTTTCATTCGTTGCCTTGTCTGGTCTGGCCTGGGATGAAAGATGGATAACCATACCCTCTCCTCTTGAAGATTAAATTCAAATAACTCGACTTTGTACATGGGTATTTTGAAATGGTAATTATTCGATCATGTGAATGACACGTTAACCAACTTAGTAAGGGGAAGGGGGAATTTGAGGTAACTTAAGTATTATAACTTGAGTATCAGTGGTGTGTGTATGTGGAGGATGGGGAATACTGTGTATCTGTAATGTGTGTTAAAAGAACCATCGGCAGGGAGTGTAGATCAGCCCCCCCACGTCATGAAGAGTTCTCGTCCCCCTTTCCCTCCTTCCCAAACCACCACTTGACAAGTCTCAGCCCTTGACGAGAGTCTCAGCACCTCCACGAGTCCTGAGTTTCACAACTTGTAATTAATTTTTTTTTTAAATGTGGCGGTCGATATTGTTAAATGTGATTATAGAAACATATTCAGACATCCAGGAAATGGCTCCTGAGGATTTAGAGGTCATCCAAAAGTGGTGTTCTGAGTGATGTGGTCATCCAGGAAGAGGCACCTGAGAATGTATTTATCCAAGAAGTGGCGTGAGAAGGAACCAATCCAAGAAAACTCAGCAGTGATTTGATCCCCTGTTATAACGATACGTTTATTGAATGTCTTTTCAATGTAGGATGCCCTGCCACCTTGAATATTCAGAGTACTTAAGAGATTTCAACCCACCAGAAATGGACGATAGCGAAAACAGTTTAGCTCCAACCGGCCTTAGTAAAATATAAGGCTGGTGAGATAATATAACAGGAGAGAGCACGACCAAAAAAAAACATGAACAATTAACCGCAATGTCATTTCTCAGGCATACATCCTTAATAGAAGACCTTTTTAATTTTAATTTGTAAATGTAATAAGTTCTTATTATATTAAAAAGGGGAACACGGAAAAAAAGAAACAAGCTTAAACCTACTTGAAAAAGTTGCAAATAAAATCATGGATACATTCACTTCAAAAAGAAATCTTATGAATGACATAGAATTGGCATGATCGCAAAGGAGTGCACCAAAATACAAAATCTTGTCAGGACATGATATGTTTGTGATATGTACATTTTCTCCCTATGTTTAGCATATCTTTCATCTTAACCTCTCAATCTTAAATAATGAGTGTATTGTAAAGTTCTACCATCTGAGTTCTATAACCTTAAGCATAAGAAACCCAACTTAAGTCAGGCACCCATTTAAATCTGACTGAAACCAAATTTACCTGAAAAACTTCTATGGCTCATCGAGGATAGAAACCAGAACTCTTATGTCGGACTGTCGAGTTTCTATACCACTCGGCTATCAGTCGCACAAAGAATGTGAGAGGCCATTCACTATTACTTAACGCCTTTTTTATTGACCGCCCCCCCCCCCCCTCTTTTCCCGCGTGACACATTTTATTATTCTCTATCAGTGGGTATCACTTTTCGGCACCCTCCACAAAACGTGTTACATGTAATATGGGGCCCACTCCTAAAATTCAGTTGTTCAATATAGACATGTTCCCTGGAAAATAAATTAGTAAAATATATCGTCTCTCAACAAACTAGTGTGAGCACCGTGTGCGAAGTCCCTGCAAAGATGAGATGAAATCTCATTAGATCCTATTAACCACTAGTGGGACGGTTTTTTTATAGCTCCTTCCTTCATCCCCATTTTACCTTATAGCCGATAGTGCAATGGACATGGAGGGCACCACGGGAGATAAGTATCGGGAACTTGAGCCAAGACCCGAAAATTCTTTCCTTGGTCCTCATCGGAAATCGAACCAGAAAACCTTCAGGTCGACAGTCGACCATCCATCCCCTGGTGTGAGCACACTCGAACCATTCAGATTTTTATTTATTCAATCGTATTAATCAGAGTGCCCATAGCCTTCCCAGCCTTGAATCCTTTTATCTGTTCACATGGAATAGTCAGTATAACGCAGTAGCTTGAACGGACCATGATGTTGACCGAGCCTGGTCCGTAACTTTGTCGTGACTTACTGACTTGGTCAAACATTATAGGGGCATACAGCAACATCTTAGGCCTACACTTAAACATGAAATAAAGCAAATTGTAAGTTCCAGATCTAGAATAAAATTAAACGCGCAATACACTGGTAAATCTTGAAGTAGACCATACACTTCAGTTACTACACTGTTAGCAACTCTTGATGTCCATCTCTAGTGTTTCATGTCGCAAGTACAACCGATTTTTTTTCATTGTAATTAATGGGCCGGACTCGCTACACAATGACAGATCACAGATGTACATTTCATAATTACTGAAGAGCCACAGTGGTTACTTAAATTTGAATTCAAAGGGGCCAGACCATAGCTAGAACAATGACGTGTTTGGCAATACTTTATATGAGCAAATATAAATTAAATGTGAACGCTTTCGTGATATGGAAATAAATGGCCAGGTAGTGTAGTGAGGGTCGGATCAAAATGCTTAACAGGGCCGTTAATTTCCCATGTCCGGATTAGAGGCGGAAAAAATTGTTTTAATGCATAAGCCGTACAATCAGTTTCTCTGCACTACTTTATATATATAAATAAATGATTGCCGTCCAGCAAAAGAAAGGGGAAATATACTTGACACACCTGATACGGACACATTGACAAAGCGAAGTATGTTTTCTGTAAAGCGTAATTTGACGCTTTGAAACATTGTAAATAATCTATAGCTGAAGGGTGAAGACTTCCTGAGTGATCCATCTTGACTCCACTTAAATGAACACGTTTGCTCAGGATCCAGCCCTCCCGTCTCCCAGAATCACTATATGTGTTTTTTTTCCGATGTTGTGTATGTTTGTGTGTATATACATCTATAAAATTAGGTATGTTTATGGTGGGGTTGGAAAATAAAAACGCTGCCTACAAACTGTCTCTGCTTTTAAAAGAGGGAAGCCATAAGTCCATATGCAATTTCTACTGTTTTTTTTTAATAAAATATTTCACTTTTGTAATAAAATTTATTATCACTGAGAAATGTAATATTTCTCTTCTTTCAAATTTTATTTTTTAGGATTAGTACTCCTTTAATTTCCAACATGGATATAGACGCAAGATTAATCCATTTCATGAAGGATATTATATGAATCAAAAATTTCGAGTTAGACATTTACCTGAACATTATCGTGATCAAATGCCAGTTGTTTGATTGGATAAAAGCCATAGCTGACCTGACAGTAAAAATAAATGTTACAAAGATAGTGTATTCAAAGACCACAGATTTGAACATTCACAAAAATGGCATCCATTCGGCAATATGACAGAAGACGAAAAAAACAAAATTCCAGACTTGGAAGTGGAGAGATGATAGGTGTTAGAAAGTTTATAAATGAACTTGAAACAAACACAAGCTTAAATATGTAGTGGCCTTAAATCGAGTAACCCTTTAGATAGGATTTTGAACGCAGTCAACCATAAAGTGTCCAGCAAGTGTATGAACTGTATAAAACCCGATGACACCAAAGAAATATCCTTGTGGGAGATATGTGTGGTCACATCAATGCAAGTAGTTTTTGATGAAATCGAGGCCAGCCACACGTCGTGTACAAAGATATATGAAGTGATGAAAATATAATTTGAATAATCCCTGGCAAGAGTTTCCTGCAGTATTAAATATAAAGACATAGAGAGGATTGAAGTTTTGGCGAAGATGTGTCACCACCTGCCCCAGGGTAGGTGATGATCTGTTCAACATGGTAGAAAAAAGGTGAAGATCTTCAAGAGGGTATGTGTGGCAAGAAATCCAGGGAACTAAATTCATGAGTGCAATTTCATCGTGTCACATCCCACATTATTTGAAAAACATGGTCAGTGTAGGTGTCCATAACATGGTTACCAAACGTGATAAGAGCAACAATGAGAATGAACGACTGACCTCAGCACCTCCTGCAATATGTCCGAGAAGTAGCAGGAGCTCCGGTAAACTTATGAGAGGTTCTCAAAGAATGCATATCCACGCATGGAGTCTTTATCATCAAATGCTGATTTAATTATAGTTCCAGTTGGAGTGAAATTTCAGTAAGTAAATTAAAAAAGAACTCTGTTAGCTTTTTTAGATTCATAGCTTTTCCAGAATAAAAACCCTCTTTATTGACTGTATAACACATTGCTTTGTCTGATGATACAACTGACTAAGTAAAATAATTGTGATAATTATGGAAGCACTCTTAATTAAAAAGAAAAAGAAAAAGTGAAATATCCTGACATTATTTAAATAATAGTTCAATAATTTTTTTTATCTAAATAAATATAAATCATCTTCATCGCCATGGGTTTTGGATTCGATAATATTTTTTTAATGTCCATTTTTAACTACTTGCTGTTTTAAATATGAGACGTAAAAGTCAACATTGTTTAAAAATCTAATTAAATAGTATTATACAAATTAATGTTGTCATTTTTTAGCGCATTTTTGAGAAGTTCGAATGCGATATTGTTTCTGTTTGTGTACGTCTGTCCAGTCCGTCCATCATCACCCTAGATCCATATTGCAATCTGACCTCTCCCTCTGAGGGCTGGGCATCAGTGTTTCTTACGGTACCTGTCTTTTTCTTTATAAGCTGCGTGATTAATAATTATGGTCACTTTCATGCCCCTATCCTACACCTTATACCGTAGCGATACGAGAATATGACCCGTAGGGGCCCCATGAGTATCGCATCCCCCTAACATAAATTCTTGGTTTGGATTAACTTTCGTCATGCCCTCTGTGGGCTGGGCATCAGTGTTTCTTAGGGTACCGTTTTTGTTTCGAATAAAATAAATTATATTTATAGTATCAATGTAGATGTTAGAGGGAATTCCCTGTGGTGGCGCATCAAATGAATGGGTTATTGAACGGAAGTGAAACATACGTACTGATACATAACACGAAAATGCGCTAACACGTCCTGTGTCCAGAATGGAATAGGCTTAAGAATCTGGTTTTTTTTACAACATATAGTATTGTATGATTGTCAAACGAAAACTACTGAACAACTGTAGTAATATAAAATTTCAATGAAATGTGCTAGCCGTGGACAAAGCTACTTTTGACTATTTGGGGGCCATAGACAAAGAAATTGCAATGCAGTCGCCGGCAGCACTTGGACTCCCAATAAAATGTCAACATTGAATCTTAGGTCAATTTAGCCACGGCCTGAGTGTTATTAATGTTTTTTGTAACTCAATTTGTTTCATGTTTGCACATTTTGTGTAATATATGTGGTGAAATAAAAATAAACTTCAATTGCCCTAAATTTGTGTATAGATTTTTTTTTCTTTATAGCCTTTGTGAGAGTGTGTGTGAAAGTTGCTTTGAACAAAAAAGAAAAGTTAAATCTCAAGTTCATTAAATAAAATAAAAAATGATCTAATTTAAAATTAATTACCATATCTATAAAGCCCATTCATTTCTGATTAATTTGATATATAACTTATCATAAATGATATACACTAATATAAAACAGATATGAAAAATAAAGGTTATCAAATTTCGGGTAAATAACCTTGAAAAATCAAAGAACGATAAAGTGATCTCTTGACAGTTGTTTCCTTTAGCCATGGAAGTGCAAGGCAGCCACCTAGTCCCTATCCAGATGAACGTCTTTCAATATACATACCTTAAATATTTTCCAGATTAGCTTCTTTGTGGAGAAATATGGAGTAATGTGGCACACAGCTGTGCGTGGTGAACGGAGACTTGTGAAAAACTAGTGGGCCGCTTGAAGCCCTTTGAGTCCCTTACTACGGCCCGAACAAAGAATATATATATATATATATATATATATATATATATGTGTGTGTGTGTGTGTGTGTGTGTGTCATACTATATTTCATTTCAGTTTATTAACCTGCAATATTTTTATCTTATATTCAATAAAATCATTGTTGACACTCTGGCTTTAAATCAATGATTTACATTGGACGAGGTAAAGCCATTTCTCAGCGCCAAACTAGTGATTTTGGGCTATATCGTTTTCTCTAATGAATTATTTTTTTTTTAATATCACGGTGTATGCAGAAGAGAGAACTAAGACTAATTCAACCTAATTAGAAAACTGAACATGGCTTACATTACGTTCATTGTATGTGGTTTCCATGGCTTAGATTACGTTCATTGTATGATGTTTATATGGTTTACACTACGCTCATTGTATGTGGTTTACATGGCTTATATTACGTTCATTGTATGTGCTTTACATGGCTTACATTACGTACATTGTATGTGGTTTTTAGTCTAGCAAGGCATTTTATGTGTTGCATACAGTTTTGTTGTAGTTTAAAATGTTGATCACGTTATTAAATTAATCATTTATGTCCATTGATAAATGTCATTAGCCGCTTAAATGGATGTATGCTCATTGTCGATTTATGATTCCACTAGTAAACAAAGGCCCGGTACCCGGACCGGCGAGTAGGCACACAGTTGGAGTTAAAAATGGTGATACATATTTGGGCGCGTTAACAATCAGTCTATATACTCGCAGTGGCCCCAAGGACAGGAAGAGATAATTGTAGCCTAAATACATTTGAGAATAGGGACACCTAATAATACATCAAATAAAGTTCATATGTTAAATAGTTCCTCCCAAAGGAAATAATCCTCACTATGGGTAAACATAAACAACCCCCGATAATTAAACTCTTGCAATCTCAGTTCCTTCATAATAATTTAACGGACTCCTTTCCAAACAGTTTTTCAGTTTATGTTTTATGATGTTCAACATCGCGTATTTGAAACAAATTTAGAGAGACGTGAGTGAGTGCCTGTAATTTAAGCAAAACGCTACATGTTTAACAGGTGGTTTACTTACTGTTATAAACATTGAAGTATAGCACAACATATCGAACTGAGAATAAACTAAGATAATACTGCCGACCCGGCAGTGCCGAACCTATGGATTTTGGGGCCCTGTGAGCCTGGCCTCTTCAGAGGCCTCTGAATTTTGACATTCGACACCTTGACATGAAATAATGAAATTAATATTTAACGTAAAAAAAAATTTGGCAACCCTTAAGCTGGGGCCCGGTAAGATAGAATCGTTGTGTAGCTTTGATCTGACCTTCAATTAAAAAAATATTCCATCAATCCAGTTAAGGCCGCAGACGCAGAAAACATTAGGGCTCTTAAAAAGAAAGACATATCAAAGCTTTCAACATTATAGTTCTGTGAAGCCATTGCCGAACCAAGGGATTTTAGGCCTCTTCGGGATACACTACATTTTGACATGAGATAATGTACTTAATATTTAGTTTAAAAATTATTTTGGGGGCCCTCCTCAAACTGGCGCCCCTACACACACCCTCTGTGTGAAGCCCCCATCATAAATGTGTTAGTTTGCATTGTAAACATTGTGTATGGCGCTACTCAAACTCAACCCTTATTGAATTCATTCATGTGACGTAATAGTAAAAAAAAAATTTTTAAAAATAAATAAATATTGTGACGTATTTTAGATTAGTAATAAAAGGAAATAATTGTACATTAGAAATAAGCATAAACAATATAAATATTACATTATATTGAGGTATCCATAATACAAAATTCGTTTGGTTTAAAATTTAGATTGTGTAAAATAATACAGAATATTAATTGAATGATTTCTGTAAATATTTCTTTTACGATCGCTTCTCATTTAATAACAAATTGAATACCATAAATATGTTACATTATTGTGAGATATACATATGCAACTTCTTATCATCAAGTTATCGCTTTTAAGAGAATCATATATATATATTTTAACATGATTATGTGTTACCTCTCCTAAAATCGCTTAATTGCCTCTAGGTAATGAAAAAGGCGATCGAAAACAGTATTACATTGTGACTGTCATTTGGTTTTCACAATCTTACCTGCCGTACGTTAGTGTAGATTGTTTAGTCATCTCGGCACTATACATGAGGCTGGTCCAATGCCATTTCTGGCAGGCAAGTAGGAGACATCTTACTCGGCCGGCCAGTTGGGAACCGGATCATGCATAATAAGACAACAGTAAATGTTTCTGCCATCTTTGATGACAGACACGGGATCGCCGACAGAGCAGAAAAGGATTTTTTGTATTATAGATAAACTTTATTTACGATCGAATCGATTGAACGCAAGCGCCATTTTGAATTATGTTTTCGTGACCTCGCTGGTCACGTGATTACTTTATCAAATACTATTGTTTTATTTATTATTTCTGGAGGTCGTTTATTTATAGAACGGATTCCCCACACACCGCCCGCCGCCGCCAGCAGCGACCCGGACAAGCTTAGCTGCTTTATAATGTAGATGTATAAAACATTATAATATTCTTTTTAATAAATGACTTAAATAATTAGCTTCGTATGGTCATCGGGACAACACATTCGCACTATGCGGTCTTTCAGGACAACACATTCGCACCATGCGGCCCTTCAGGACATCACATTCGCACCATGCGGCCATTCATGACAATACATTCGCACCATGCGGCCCTTCAGGACAACACATTCGCACCATGCGGCCATTCATGACAACACATTCGCACCATGCGGCCCTTCAGGACAACACATTCGCACCATGCGGCCCTTCAGGACAACACATTCGCACCATGCAGCTCTTCAGGACAACACATTCGCACCATGCGGCCCTTCATGACAACACATTCCCACCATGCGGTCCTTCAGGACAACACATTCGCACCATGCGGCCATTCATGACAACACATTCGCACCATGCGGCCCTTCAGGACAACACATTCGCACCATGCGGCCCTTCAGGACAACACATTCGCACCATGCGGCCCTTCAGGACAACACATTCGCACCATGCAGCTCTTCAGGACAACACATTCGCACCATGCGGCCCTTCAGGACAACACATTTGCACCATGCGGCCCTTCATGAAAACACATTCGCACCATGCGGCTCTTCAGGACAACACATTCGCACAAACAAAAACGTTATGTCGATCTCTGGTTAGTAAAAAGCACAAATGCCAAGTACTCTCATGAAAGGTCATGGTAAGAAAGTATCATTTTCAGTCCAACTTAAATTTTAAAAATAGCTGCAGATTTCCTTTTCCAGATAAACACATTATTAGGCCTGTGCTAGAACGGACTTTTTAACTGACACACATAAATGGGATCTTATATTTTTTTTATAGACTTAGCAATTCAGAGAAAGGAGGGGAGAAAATATGTATTTTTACTATCGAGTCAATGGTCCCGAAACTGAGAACATTTTCTCATTTACTATTTTTAAACATACAGAGGTCAAGAACGCATCTTAAAGTTGCAAAACGACACCTTTGAGGGAGGGGGGAAAAAGATTGAGATCTTTTGTGTACGCACATATCGGGCAGTGTACAGACACACAGATCAGCTGCATGTCATAGTGCTAGATATGTACATAAATCTCAATTAATAAAGTTTGTTATTTAACGTTTTATTTTGGAGGGGAGTGAGGGGGATTTTACATTTAAATACTTGGTTTTTTCCGTTTTTTATAAGGTTTACTGGGGGGGGGTATAAATTGACGTATTTTTAATATGTTGTGGGGAAAGGGGAAAACCGACGGTTTGACAGTTGTTAACAAAAATGTGCTAAAATGTGTTAACGTAATTAATGTACGATCCCTTTGGACTTTCATGTAACTGTAGCTTGTTTTTTTGTTTAGGAGACTGGACATAATAATGGAATGAATGATACAAGTTTTCAAAACGTTGTCATTGTAAATTATAAAATAATAAAACCATGCTATCTAAATGAAACATTTTATTTTTATTTTTTTTAACCATTTTTGTACAGATTTTACAAGATATTCATCACGATATCTCATTCTCCTTATGTGCATGCCACAGAGGAAATTATAAATGTTCACATGCTGCTGCTGTGTACACAATGTACCATTAATATTGTCAGCAGCACTGACATGCAGTGAACACGGAGTAAATGAAAAGTCCGTGATGAGGGGTCGAAGACAGGTCTGGCTTATTCCCTGAAGATGAGCATAAGGCGATGCAACGTTCCCCCGAAGGAAATGAACGTGGAAAAAACTTTTTTTAAAAGGCGTTCCGTTTACTTGGTTTTGCTGGCTGATTAGCACACTGCCAAAAACCAAACCCACTGACTTGCCTGCAGTTTACGATATTTTAACAGTAGATAAATTTAAGATTGCAGCCAACAAGAAAGCCTTTTTTAAAGCCATATGGCAGCTAAATTCAAGAGTCAAACTGCCGACCAATAGCTGTCAACACTACTGAGCAAACAAGTAATGAGTTGTGGCCTTTTACTAGGAAAGGTAGGCTCACAGCCGAAAATTTTTCGACAATGTCCCGCAGCCTGGTGCAAAGTGGGAAGCTTTTAACACTTGTCCCTTAACCACTATTTGGCTGTTACAGTGGATAAGAGAAGCCCTTATTTAAAGAAAAAGACAAGAGTTAATAAAGTAAGATTACGGTCAAGCAGGGCACTAACGAGGCCCCAAGCGCGAGCCCGGCTCGCACGTCGTTAAATCCACCTCTGACTAGACCAGCGGTCGGCAAACTTTTTAGCAAAAGAGCCAAATATGGACATTACAACAATCTAAAAAAAAATTGGGAGCCAAATCTGTTTGTTTAGTAAACTTTTACTACACTAATTTTTAAAACAATTGTTAATTGTCATTTAAATATCACCTGGTATTACCTATATCGTAGAATTGTAATGGTTTTGTAATAGCGCGCGTGCACACACACAAATACACACACGAATACACACACAAAAAACATTATATTATATCACGAAGGCCCAGATATCGAGAGGACAATTATATTTAAAAATTCTTATTACATCAATAATAAAAATTTCATTATTCAATTCTTGCACTCGCTTTCTGCGACGAGCATGGGAATTTTTCTAAGAAATTTTTCTCCGTGTATCTTTGTATCACACCGGTACGCCGAAAACATACGAACAATGTAGCCTGTACATGGTTTATGTTTACGTTTACGAAGACTAATAAAATTAAACTCGATGTTCGTTACGTATTTTTACAACAATATAAAATTTTAATTACCTATCTATCTTTTAACTTAAAAAAAAATCATATATGTTCTCGATTTATGGAAGAATTTTAATTTATCAAAATAAGATGTAATTATTTTCGTACCAAGATTTTTTTCAATGAAAATATTATTGCGCCTTCCGTGGATGTTTGTGCCAGAGCCGCACTAAAGGAGCCAAAGAGCCACATGGGGTTCTGGAGCCGCACTTTGCCGACCACTGGACTAGACCAATGTAAAACAAATACAAGCCTTTTCCCAAACCGTTTTCTTAACTCAAAACGTCAGTGTATTTATTTTTTTTTTCATTTTTGAAATTCTTTGTAATCGATTTTTTTGAGGCAATTTTCAGTGAAAGATTTTCTTGAAATAGTGCATAGATGCTCTTACTCCATGAAAATATATGATTCACTAATTAATTTTGCCATTAATATTTTATTTTTTTTTTTTTTATTTTAATATATAAGTTTAAAAAAAACTATCATTTTATTAATCAAGGGATGTAGCCGTGTTTAACTATTACTAACTACACTTACAAATTGGTTACGTCCCTTGCATTAATAATACAACATGTTTAAGATCGAGATCAATGCCATCACGTAATTACCGATAGCTTGTATGTCAAAGCAGCGCTACACACGCTATGTAAACTCTTTATTAGGGTAAATGGGGATTTAGGTGCACAATTACTTAATTAAAAATGATAAGATTAAGATATTTATAAAGAATAAATTTTCTTAATTGTCTTGCTCTCAAGATGTGTAAATACTTATTTGAGAAATCTTGTAGTCGAGTTTCACACTTGCAGTCAGGCCAAACTTTCACACACCAACAGGTCTACATTGCTAGCGGTCAGACCCAACTTTCACACACCAACAGGACTACATTGCTAGCGGTCAGACCCAACTTTCACACACCAACAGGTCTACATTGCTAGCGGTCAGACCCAACTTTCACACACCAACAGGTCTACATTGCTAGCGGTCAGACCCAACTTTCACACACCAACAGGTCTACATTGCTAGCGGTCAGACCCAACTTTCACACACCAACAGGTCTACATTGAAAGTAACTTGGCTGCGCTTTAGCCAGAGCCCAAACAAATCCTTTTCCTGGGGGCCCAAAGAGGACGTTTGCATAGGGCCCACAAAAAGACTGTCCCTGAGGCCCACCAAAGCATGTGTGCTAAGGGCCCACAAAAGGATGTGTGTGTAAGGATCACAAAAGGATGTGTGCGTAAGGACCACAAAAGGATGTGTGCGTAAGGACCACAAAAGCATGTGTGCGTAAGGACCACAAAAGGATGTGTGCGTAAGGACCACAAAAGGACTTTTGTCTAGGGTTGCCGCAAATATATTAAAAAGTTTAAGGTTAACTCTGTACATTCACACACTGACAATGTGACTCACTGCTGCAATATGTTGCTCACCATATCAGGACTACTCATTTACTTATCTCCAGCCGACTAAACACACCCCAGGAGCGGACTTACTCGATGGGAAAGGGGGGGGGGGCAGAACGCGAAGCCATGGGTGAATATCTTATGTGGGACCGAGAGTCCAGTTTTGTTAGAGCTCATTGACAAAATAATCTCCGATCGCAGGCCATCGCGCTCCTTTTCGCTCATCAGACTTGGGGGTCTGGGGCTGTTGCTTTAGTCTCACAACCCTCCCCCTCTCCCCGGAAAAGCCACCGATGTATACATAAGTAAACAAGGTAAACATTTCACGATGAACCAGCTTATCTATCTTTTTTTTTTAATCTAGTTATTAATAATATACGCGTTTTAAAAGTTTCACTCTCTGTGGGTGTGCGGGTTTGTGACTCACTTTTGGGCGGTTGGGCCTGTTGTAATTTAGTAAGGAGGCTGAAAGTTGGTTCACTTAATATTTCTACATGGGAATACGCAAATTAAATCATTTATAATCCCTGGATTAACATTTTTTGCCCCTTTTAAATCATACTTATATATATATATATATATCACTTTCACATATAAATCAATGTACCCGAGTTAATTTCGATTAATATACTTTATTCTGACTTCACACAAAGATAAATCATTAACACAATAAATCAAATCTAACTGGTTCTACATTGTTCCGAAAGATGTGTGGACTAATAAAGTAATATATATCCAAATACAACTACATTATAATATACGTCTTTGTCTATGCTTCAAGTCACATTAACCAACTTCTATTAACAACTTCATAAACACACTGTTCCCGGTCCTCATACTCTACTGTCCTCTTCTCGACCTCCGACTCGACTTCTTCTCTGCCCACTACTCCCTAGCTTACTCTATGTCCGTCTCTTAACTGTCTCCAGACTCCAGACTCCCAACTATGTCTTTCATTAAAACATCCCAGAATGCTATGGCACCAACTATTTTGATTGGTCCATCATCCTCCTTTTGACAGTCTTTTTGTTAGTTTATTTATCCATCTAATGGTAACAAAGAAAGTTTGTTGTACTCTCTCTTGGCTGTCCCCCCCCCCCCCCCAATCACTTGCCATAAACGATTAATGTGTTTAACCCTGAACTTTAAATTTAAGAAAATACATACGTGTTCCTGGCCTGAACTTTTTAACTGGTTCATTAAATGGAATGGTTGAATAGCTATGTTGAGATTTATAGTCGCATCCTCCTTTTCAGTATATTGCATATACAGTAAATTACATATACAGTAAACTACATATACAGTAAATTACATATATAGTAAATTACACGTACAGTATATTAAATATGCAGTAAATTACATATACAGTAAATTACATATACAGTATATTACATATACAGTAAATTACATATATAGTAAATTACACGTACAGTATATTAAATATACAGTAAATTACATATACAGTATATTACATATACATTATATTACATGTACAGTAAATTACATATACAGTATATTACATATACAGTAAATTACATATACAGTGTATTATATATACAGTATATTACGTGTACAGTATATTACATATACAGTATATTACGTGTACAGTATATTACGTGTACAGTATATTACATATACAGTATATTACATGTACAGTATATTATTGACTCAGATGTCAACATTTTGACAAGTCAACATAGTGAGTGAAATGAAAATGAAAAATAGCATAAAAAATCAAAATCAAAATGAGGGCAAAATTCATCACCACTTTGCCTACAAAATATAAAACAGTTAATCTTAAAACAACAGTGTGTAAAAAAATCACGAGATTATCAAGTGGATATAATCAATAGATGAATAAAAACTATTTAAAACATCATCCAATACTTGATATGAAAAACAGAATTCAAATGTAAGTGTTCACAATGTCAATAAAAAAATATTTCAATTAAATCATGATTGCATGGTATAGGAGTATTTAACATTTCATTTCTGTAAGTGCTGTTGATCAACATGAAATATCAAAATAAGATGATAAAAATTTTTTCAATAAATTAACAATCTGACACATCAAGTGTATCATATTTCTTTCCATTTTATCAGTAAATAAAGTAATCATTTCATAATAAGCAATCCATTAAAACAAAGACATGTTGGTAGATCATATGTAAAATATCATCTTAACATATAATTAACTTGATTTATGTACTCATAAGGACAATTTACATTATTAAATTGACTAAACTTTTGTAAAATCATAATGAAGTAAAATAATAAAATATTGAATTATATAAAAGTAAATTGCTGAAGGGTTGAAAAATTTCGGCACAAAGTTAAAATTTAAACCAGAGTAGAATGTTTCCGATTTCTGTCAATGTTTCTATGAGATCTGTCATGTGATCTGTCACTGTGAAAGTAATTGTACTGTGAACAATTTATATTGTATATGTTGCTGTTGTACTGGTTGTGTCTATGGTCTTCACCATATCTATTTCTGTTGTACTTGTGAAACTAAATTAAATTTATCAAGATGTTGCAACTTTTCTCAATGATATTTAAAATTGGATGTGTGCCTGTATCTAAGTTGGTCACCTTCCATATTTATGTTTGTTATGTTAGTGAAAGTGTTCACTTTACTATGCTGTTGAACACTACGATGGCCTTGTCTAGAAAGTTTAAAGTTGTCTTCTTCACTGAATTGAAATCGACTGTATTTCTGAAAGTGTCCTCTCTTTAAACACTTGAAACAATTTAAAGGTTTAAATCTTCTGTTACAAATCTTTGCTTTGTGTCCCGATGAATGACAAATATAACAAACAAAATGTTTGCTATTTGATAGCTTTAAGTGATTTATCTCTTTTTTTTTGAAAGGCTGATTTAGCGGTAAAGTTACTTTTTCTGATGTTGTACTTAATCGTGTTTGATTGTCTGCATGCAGCCTAAGTAATGTACAGGTCTGGGTGGATTTAAACGTAAAATCATTATCAGCTTTTGCTAATGCGGTTCTGGTGCCTATGTTTTTACTTATTGCTAATTAAACATTATCTATGGGGAGTTTCATTAATTGTGCTGTATTGTTTACATCTGCTGTATGAAGTTTTAATTTGCACAACTTTGCCGTCACTGATTGTTTATGTTCATTTAGTTTGCTTTCACTGAATGTCTATGTTCATTTAGTTTGCTTTCACTGAATGTCTATGTTCATTTAGTTTGCTTTCACTGAATGTCTATGCTTATCTAGTTTGCTGTCAATAATGGTTTTGTCATTCTCAAATTGACTGAGTTTCTTACATATTAGCTGTATGCTATTGTCTATGCTCTCTAATTTTGTAAAAATGCTAATTATCTCTTTAGGAGAAATGTCGACAGTCATGTACGTGACTGAACAAAATGAAAAAGGAGAAATGTAAAATGACATAAACTAAGAAATGTGATTATATTGTAATAGGGGCACAGAAGATTACAAATAAATAAAACATGATAATTGTGGAGAAATAATATTGTCTAAGCTTGACGACGCAATTCGCTAGGCTCCGCCCACAGCAGTATCTATGGCGTCATTCCGCCATCTTGAGTGTATACGTCATTTGGTACAAATTGGCGCGCGTAATTTACGCGTAAATTACGCGTAATTTACGCGTAAGTTACGCCTAAATTACGCGTACCATTAATTCCCAATTACTTGAAAATTTATATTCCTTTTGTTGCTCACGCTCACTGATTGCTAGTAGATGTATTTTTAATAATGTTTTCAAAGGTTTGTACTTGTAATTTACCGGTCATACTAATTTGCCCGTCGTCCGCATTGGCCACATATTTCGTCGTGTACTGACTGCATCAGCGGCGGCCATCTTTGGCTGAGTAATACCGTCTAATACGGTCAACGCGGGGCGGGTGCAATGCGCCGCGAAATACGGCCGCCGCGGTTGCCGAACTCAGCAAAAGACAGCACACGCGATCGACGCTAGTGCAATCCGCAGCGAAATACAGACGACGTGGGTGCAATACGCAACGTAATACGGCCGACGCGATCGACGGAAGCACTATACACAGTGAAATGTTTTCTATACGTTTCATGACATTTGGAACATATATTATTATAGATAATGTTTAAAAAAATTGGTTTTTCCAGATTACAATAAAAAAATTTTCATGTCAGGGAAAAAATGTTTTCTATACGTTTCAGGACATTTGGAACATATATAGATAATGTTTAAAAATTATAATTTTTTTTTTTTGGATTTTTGGATTTTATAACCTCCCCGTTTGGCTTGCGGCCGCTTGCCATACAGCTCATGGCGGCATTGTGTAGACAATTTTTATGATTTTGTCTTTTTTTTAACCAGACTTTGGCTTCCTTATTGAAAATATTTATTTTATTATGTTATATTATTATTTTAAAACGATTAAAACAAAGAATATACTGTGCGGTTTACGCTGTTTTACCAAACGAATACTTGTGGCCGGATGTAGATGGTACTCCTAATCACTGAAAGTAATTAATCGCCGCTGTTAACACAACAAATTGCGACAGAAACAATTTAAAATGGCCGTCAAATATGCATTTTTTAAATTACGTTACCGTAAATTACGCGTAATTTACGGTAACTTACGCGTAACGTTACGCGACTTCGAACCCTAATTACATTACGTACCTAGAATTAATGTCTTACAAGCGTTTTGTGAAATTATTTGGTAATAACTAGTTAGTTAACATAACGAGCATTAATGACACCCTTGTTTTGAATACCTAAATTGTGTTTAAATGCATTAAATAAATTTGTAAAAAAAAGGTCCTCTATATTCTATATAAAATACTGTCAGCCATGTTAAGCGATGACCTGAATTGTTTACAAAAAAAAGCAGCTGCCAACTACAAGATTATTAAAAAAAAAACCTGAAAGATAAGACGGTACCTTGAAAAACACTGAAGCCCAGCACTTAAAAGACATTGCCAAAATTATTTAAACCAAATTTATGTTAGGGGGATAGCTACTCTTGTGTACCCTAGGGCCCTTTATCTCGTATAGCTACGTATAAGGTGTAGAATGGGGCCCTGAAAATGACATAACTATTACTATAGCTTATATAGTAAAAACCTTTGGCTTCTGTATATGTATTACATTGCCACTTGCTACATTAAAGCTTCTGCTGCGGGCAGAACGAATGGGCAACTATCAGCTACATCTTGTCAGTATCAGGAGAGTGGTGAATCTCTTCGCAGCATCTGGTCACAACAATTATGCCAAGTGTGCCCGTCTCTACCTGGAAATGATGATGGGCTTTCCTAACTCAAATCCAGATCTACACAAGCAGCTCATGTCAGGATCACATGTTGGAGTGACTGAGAGTGTACGCACCACATGGACTTCCACAATTCATAGGACTGCAGCTGTAAGGACATCTTTAGCGCAGTTTGCTGATATTGACTACTGCAATGATGCAGTTCAGCATCCGGAAGAGGGGTAGTCCAGGATCAATAGAGATAATGACGATCTCACAAAAGTTCTCGAATTTTTGAAGTCACATAATCAATTTGATACTTCTGACACAAGACTCCACAGCACACCATCAGGTATTGCAGCATCTGAATCTGATAATATAAACTGCGACAATGTTGAAGAAGTTGGCGCTGATATTGTTCAGAACATGAGCGGCAAGAACTTCAAGGATGTTGTCTTTAAAAGAAAATCTCAAATAAGAACATCAGCACAAGTAAACAATGCTTCTTCATCAACTTCCAAGAAAGCTTTGACAGGTGTTGATCCCACAGTTCTATTTAATAGGCTTCTGGTCATAATGCAAAGATCACCTGATATGGAGAAATATTTCAGCTATGAGCTGTCAACACTTCCTACTTCTCTGTTCAAAGATAACTACATGCGGAAAGTTGATAAATCACAGCTCGGTAAAAAAAATCTTCAAGGGTGTAGAACCATCATTGAAACCAAGCAGTTCGATTCATGTTGTAGACGGCGGTTACTTACTCCGTGCTGTTCAGTGGCTGGAAGGTGGAACATATCTTGATGTTGTTAAGCAATACTGAATCACACAGAATGGGGATGGAAGCTTCATAAGGAAAAGTACATCCATATTGCCACTGACTTAGATGTGGCTCCACCAGATGTTCTGAAGGTGGTTTGCTGCAAATGTACTTCCGGATCCAGGAAACAGTGTGGAACACGTTTGTGTCGCTGCTTTGAGTATGGTTTGACATGCATAACAGCCTTCAAAAATTGTAATGGAGAATTATGTTTGAATGCCAAGGAGCTGGTCAATGTTGTGGAAATGATTGACGATGAAGAGTTACATGATAATGACATGTTGGATGTAAAAGATGAAGAAATAATTGATGATGAATGCTTGGAATTCTTCATACCTTGGGCATTTGAGGAAGAGGTGTACACCAGCATGTGAACACTGTGATTATGGCACGGGGTGAAAGCAACTGCCAGTTTCACCATACTACTCACCAGGCCCGTAGCTTGCGGTGGGGGGCAGGGGACCGGCCTCCCCTGCATTTTGTCTGGCCCCCTCTGTTTATTTGCTCTACTTAGTAAAATGTATTACCCAGCCCCCCCTGCTTATGCCTGGCCCCCGCTGTAGAATGCCTGGCCCCTGCTGTAGAATTTTCACGCTACGGGGCTGCTACTCACATCAGTTCAGAGTGTTGTATTATTTATTTATTTATGGTTTGTTTTATGAAGTAGTTTTTATATAATGCAACAAACATAAAAATTTATGTATTACTTTTATGAAGCCAATGCTTCGTCAATACGGTTAAAACGTAGGTCTGCTAATGGAAGCAGGCAGTGGCGCAACCAGCAAAAAAGATGGGGGGGGGGGCTCACATGTTGAAAAAAGACAGTTTGACAGTCTTATTTGTAACTTTATAACGTAAATTATGTATTTGATGATTTTGCCGGGGGGGAGGGCGCTAAAGCCCCCCCCCCCTGCCCCCCCCTCCTGGTTGCGCCAATGGAAGCAGGTCATATTGGTTACACTTTATTTGACCTTTCATTTTAAATACTTATATAACATAATCTGAAGCACGTTTGCTGACAGTTTGACGTGGATTTACCAAGGTTATTGACACTTACAGAACCGTGAATAGTGGAAAGTTACGTGTAATTCGTGCAATTTTTGCAATGCTGTAGAAAAAATTCCAATGAGTTTCATTGGGTGTCATTCATATCAGTTAATCTTCATATATATATGTTTCAGATTCTGCATTTAAACCATTGTAAAGAATTTATTCTGGGTAGGTTGCTAAAACTCCTGGCCTAACAACCAATATTTTAAAAAATACGTTTTAGGCTGACACACAATCAAGTCTTTAGCGTTAGTCTTCATGTTTAATAGCAGTTTTGTATATTTGGTATTTATGTTTTTATGAAATAAACACAAACGCAATTAAAGTTTGAAAACTTTTAATAACAAATTTTTTAATTTAAAATCTTTATTTTGTCAATTTAATTATTTTTCGTTTTTTCATTGGTTTTTCATGAACGGTCTCATTCAATTGCTTAACATAATTTTTAGACGAATAATTAAAAAATTTAACATAAATAAGTTCTTTTAAATTATGATTGAAATAAAAAAATAATTTCTTCAATCAGCAATGACTCATCAATTGTTACTCTATCAACAATTTAAACATTTTTTTTTATTTGTTTGTCCTAGAAATAGTTTCAGACTACTTGCTGATCTTTTCAATGAATTGAATACTTTCCAATTTAGTAGGCAAGTAGAGAAGGTGTACTCAGATGGCTTCAATAGCCCTCCTCTGTTGACATTGTTAAAAAAAAACATCCAGCTTTTTCAATCTTAATTCGTCAATGTCTTTAAAATTTTTATCGACTAATATTTCTCTAAAGCTTTTATTTTAAAAATTATGTTATTATAGTATATATATGAAAATGTAGTTAATTAAAAGGGCTTTTTAACAATATATGTTTCAAAGTGATATTATTATGCAAGTATTTTATTATTTTTAAAAAGTTTAGATGAAAAAATTAAACAAAAATAAATAAATTAAACAATTCACAAACACAAAGAAGAAAAAAAGATTCATTATGATTCATTTCAATAAAAGTTACTTTTTATTAAACTACATTC
Organism: Bulinus truncatus; assembly: GCA_021962125.1. Taxonomy (NCBI): domain Eukaryota; kingdom Metazoa; phylum Mollusca; class Gastropoda; family Planorbidae; genus Bulinus; species Bulinus truncatus. The sequence continues at coordinate 602,180 of JAGDYQ010000092.1, forward strand.
AAATCTCTGTGTGTAGGATATTTTTGAAGACATTATATTCAGAAAAAAAAATTAATTAATTAAACAATCCACAAACACAAAGAAGAAAAAAATCCTTGCGTCAGCCTAAACCGTACACAGCTAGAATGAAATTTTGTTTGGTTGTCTATCCTGATATCCATGATTAAACCGACAGTTGGGAGCACATGGTTTGTTTTATGATCAGTCGAGCTCTGTGCATCATAGGATGCGGATGCATGTTCTAGTAGAGTCTAGCTTTGGGCATCGATGTAGATGGCTGCATGTTTACAGTTTGCTATTGTACTCCTCCTGAGTTTACCTTTATGTCAGTTTATGTTAAAAAATTAAATGATTGTTGATGTTACTTCACTGGAGTTAACCTCATAATTTGAGTTGTCGGAATTATTACACCTTCTACAAGTATTATCATTATATGGACCCGTAACAATAATACAGACAGTAGTTAAAAAATGACAATGTACGAACCTTTCGGAAAAACTAAACAGTAAGAACAAATTTTATCTTATCCGAAGATATTAAACACACAAGTGGTGTGTATCCCCTTCAAAAAAAAACACAATAAAATTTACACGAAAAAGATTTCTAAACAAAATCTAATCTGTTCAGACAGTAAATAAATTGAACAATTAAAGAAATGAGACTGATTGGTAACAGTACTTCTTCAACTCAACAGTTTGTTCTCTGTTTAGGAAACCTTCTACTCCTGCTCACTTGATCCGGTGAACTCCAATATTCACTTTATTCAAATAATGCACTTTTTTTTTATTCACGCACAAATTTAATTTCTTCAAATGACAATAGACTTCACGTTTTGACATTGTAAAGCTTAAAATACGCCCTTGCTTCACACAATCACTACTCAATTAGATTAATAGAAAACCAGAAGGTATTATTGGACTGCACTGCGACAATATTATAAAAATTGTAGTAACAGCAGAGGCGTACCTAGGGTGGGGGGAGGGGGTGTCCAAATTCGAAAGTCCCCCCGGGCCCCATCTTGAGGGGGGCCCCAAAATAGTTTTTACATTAAAAAACATTATCTCATGTCAAGGTGTCGAATGTCAAATGCAGGGGCCCCAAAAGAGGTCAAGCCCACTCGGCCCCCCAAATCCCTAGGTTCGGCACTGAGTAACAGTAATGATTTATTGAATTCACCAATCACCAGCTGGGATTTTGTTTTGGCAAAATAGGTTAGCACTGGACTTCGAAATTTGATACTAGATTCGCATTTCTGGCGACCGTCAACACTTTCGTTCACCTGGTTGGGCTCTATTGATGTGTGTAGTAGTAGTACATATGCATTTGTATTTGGTATCTCAGCTGTAACTTTCACTTTACTGCTCTCTTCCTTGTGTGCATGAAGAATTGGTCGCATGAATACTTGCACGATGCAAACTGGAAGACTTTTATTATACGAACATAAAGGAAGACTTGGACGATTCAAACTGGAAGACTTTTATTATACGAACATAAAGGAAGACTTGGACGATTCAAACTCTTACGAAGACTTGAAAAAATATTCACCTGGTCACGACTCCGCATTTAGCATTAACTATTTCTGCTCTGGTACATGGCAGTGTCTCTGATTACAAGTAACTTTTAAAGGTATTTGGACAGGATGAGCATGAAGGAGGAGTTGAAATTTGGGGACCTTTATTCGAGCACCACAACTATAAATCAATTCATATATATATATATATATATATATATATATATATATAAATGAATTAATGGATGTATCCAAAGTGGTCCAAAAGTAGGGCCGCAGAAATAAATTCTGGGCCCTGGTTCCAAGAAGGCGAATGGAACCCTATGTGAAGTTCTACAAATGTATGTGTGCATATGTAGCCTATGTAGGCCTACAGTAGACTTGAGACGATTAGTTTCGTAATTATCCGACCACTACACTATCCCGCATGGTAAACATTTTTTATCCACAATGAAATGAATAATAATTCTAGATAGTTTTATTAATGATGGAATCTAAAAAAAAAAGAGTTTCAGTAATAAAAATGAATTATGTTATAAATATATGTCAGGCAGCTATTTATTACGTTTTTAGTCTGACAGTCTATCCGGATTTCAGTAGTATCAGGAATGCCCGAATATCATTGTGCAGCACTATGTCGGATAGTCGAATGTCTACTGTATCCATAGATTGCGGATTGTTAGATTTAGACATTTATTTTAGCTAAAAAAAAAAAACAATCATAAAATGAATTTAAGAAATGTTTTTGTCCAAAGTGATCAAAACACATTGGTTTGCTGGATCATATTTGGACTTGACCTAGTCAAGAATAATCGGTTGAGACATTGTACTTCTTAAAATAGATTGTGACCCATTTTTTGGATTGCTGAATGAGGGTTCTGCTGATATGAATACAGGGCTGGATTGAGCCAATGCCTCCTATAGTACTATTTCAGCGGACACTGATTAAGCCATCTCGGTGCCCTAGGCATAAACCCACTCGGATGCCCCCTTCTGCCCCGAGCCCCCGATCCTCCAATGACCGCTGGTGTGTTCAATATTATGCAAATACTAACAAAGAAGAACAGTTGTTAACACTTATATTTGTCTTACTATCACTCATATAAAGCCTACAATAAGGGAATTCTGTATTAATATTAATGGTTAATAAATTTTGTAATAATAATAGATAAAAATACTGTAACTTTTTTAATAGATAAGAAGGGCTAAAAGAGCACACTTTTACATTCTAAACCAGGGGTGGGCAAACTACGGCCCGCGGACTGCATGCCCTCTCAAAGTATATTATGCGGCCCGTATGCATGTTTGATCATCTCTCAATGGTAATTTTAGTTGTTTAGAGTTTTTCGCTGTATATTTGAATTTTATTCCAATTGTTTGATTTGAATCTAGTGATATTAAACCGGTTTTATGGCTCGATAATAATAGTTCGAGCTGCTTGACCTACAAGCAGAATATGACCTGAAGGAAAAGTTCAAGTCAGTTCTTTTGTTGGAATTTTAAGGATGTTTGCCAGCAGTGGAATTTCCACATCTAAAAAACTTTGCTGCCAGCTTTTGTCCAATTTGGGTCCACATTCATTTTTTGTGCGCAAGCTTTTTCTTGTTTGAAAATAAACACGTCTAAGAACAGATCGATGTTAACTGACTGCAATTTGTATGATGTCATGCGAATCACAACCAGTAAACTGGTTCCACAGTTCACAAACATCCAACATTGTGAACAGTTACATAATTCTCATTTATTAACTTCCTTTGTCTTCATAATTATTATGACAGGTAACGATAAACTTTAGTTGAATTAATATGAATAGTAACGATAAACTTTAGTTGAATTAATATGAATAGTAAAGTCTTATTACCAAATATGCACTGAACTGATTTAGTTCGTATTTTTATAATGTAATGCGCAAGTGTAATAGAGTGTGAATGTGAAATGAAGTGACACATACATAGTTAGTATCATTAGTTCATATTTTCATACGTTGTAAATTGTAATTGAAGTAGACAAAATATATATGCGGCCCGCCAATAACAATAAAGTTTTAAATGTGGCCCTCAGTAGAAAACGTTTGCCCACCCCTGTTCTAAGCATTTTAAAGCTCTTTTTTCTAAATTTATGTCTGGGAAAGTTTTAGAGTACATCATCAAAGTTAATTTTGCGCAACAAGTTTGTCTCAACCATCAGCAGAGATAAGGAATCAAGTATTTCTTGTCTCGTTGTCGATCTATTTGGACTTTTTATACGTTTCAACTGAGAAAATAAACACTCACAGTTCGTAACCATTAATGTTAAAAATATGCTCCAGATGATTTCTTCATTTGGAAAAGCACAATCGATGTTGTCTCCAACTATTACTTTCTATAATTCTGCATGACTGAACGTGTTGTTTTCAGATTTGATGCACGAAACTTGTGGCGAATATTTAAGTAGAACTATTGTAGTTCAGTATATAAATTATTGTTCAGATCTTCAGGATAAACATTTACTAGTCCTTCACAACACTGAGATGTTTGTGATACATCGATCAAACAAGAAAATCGAACTGCTATTGTTGATCAGACAAAGAGGCAGAAACAAACCATGAGGAGAATTTCAAGAAACTACAAGAAAGATGTAGAACAAGAAACATCAAACTAAATGATAAGAAAACCATCCAAAAAGTCCAGGAAATAACATTCATGGGGCATGTCATTGGAAAAGAAGGGATCAAAAGATCCGAAAAAGGTAGAAGCCATCAATAAACTGTCTGAACCTAGAGACGATCAAGGGGTCAGAAGGCTATGTGGAATGGTAAAATACCTTAGCAGATTTCAGGAAGATATGTCACAAACTATGAAGCCGATTTGTGATTTATTAAAAAAGAACAAAAATTTGCCGACATTATACACCTGTCCTCGTCTACTCATCTCTGCCTCAACTTTGTCAACAGTGGCGTAGAAAGCAGATGCACGAAATGTGTCTCTGGCTTTCAGATTTACATCATAGGGCATCACCACCATTGACCACTTGCATTCAGAGATACCTCGGGGGTATCACCATCAATGACCACTGGCATTCAGAGATACCTCGGAGGTATCACCATCAATGACCACTGGCATTCAGAGATACCTCGGGGGCATCACTATCAATGACCACTGTCATTTATGATTACGGGTCAAATTTAACTTATAATCCACACCTGGTGTTATTTCTTCAAATCTTTCAAATTCATTCCTAGATTCATGCAAGTGATCTGCTAGTGAAGAATACAAATCAGCAAATGTTTACAAGTTCACGTGCTCATTTTGTAAAGCTTTACGGACCCTGTAAAAATGTTGCCACACTTCTTCCCAAATGACAAGCATGAAATCAAATTTTATTTCTTGCATCTTCTTTGCAATGTTCCGCGATTTGCTAATGTTATGTCAATTACGCGCGGCTACCGGGACAATATTCCCCTTTTTGTGGACTTGTGGTGCCCCCCCCCCCAAACGCTTGGTGCCCTAGGCACGTGCCTTGTTTCCCTAATGGTTAATCTAGGTCTCCATGAATATCTGACAGAGTACTCAGACTGTAAAACACAAATTAGGTCATTTCAAAATTCAATTTGTTCATGTATGAAAATGGTAATGGCTACAAATAGTTCAAAGGGAGTTAATTTATTCAATATACTTGTATACTAAAATAACTTTAAAAAAAATACGTCTTATTGAAATTTTAGACAATAATTATTTATTTTCATTTATCACAAGATTTTTTTTTGTATCAGTGTGAATTTAAATATATATGGCAGTAACAAAATCTTCATACACGGCCCTTACCTATGATGTGAGGGTGAGGGCGTCCTTAAGAGGGTGAGATGTAATCTCTTAGATCCTATAAACCACTAATGGGACGGATTTTGCAATGCCCTTCTTTCATCCACACCAATGCCGATATGGTAATAACCATGAAGGCACCACGGGAGATATAGTGAAGACTTAACAACATGACATGAAAAATCCATTAGTCCTCACCAGACATCGAACCAGGAACCCTCAGGTCGACAGCTGTACCACACGGCCATCCGTCCTGTCCTCAGCTATGCATAAAAAGCTGTCAAAACTTTTCAGACCCACTACCACAAGGTTGTTAGTGTAATTATTGGACGAGCCGGAATAAGACTTTTTAACAATACAATAAGTAAAAGATAAATTTATTATATCAAATAATAGTTTATATAAATTATTACTAAAATTCAGAGTGTTAGAGTTTACGACGTTCTGAACTAAAGATGCCTTTACATTCAGATCAGAACCTAGGGATTTGGGGGCCCGGGGGCTTGGCATCTTTGGGGGCCCCTACATTTGGAGATTCGAGATCATGACATGATATGATGTACTTAATATATTTAATGTACAAAAAAACGTTTTGGGCCCCCTCAAGCTGGGGCCCGGGGAGATTAGGGAATCTGCCCCCCGATCCTACGTACGCCTCTGTTTACATTGGTGGAGAAGTAGCAATAAATAAATAATCTGTATACCTAGAGGGTCACCCACGCCTGTATTATTGATAAATATATTTATATTGATATTTGTTTGATACAATAAATTACTATTGTTTTACTTTTCAGTGCATTATTATATAAGTTTATGTTTTAAACAGTTTTTTTTTTATTTAAATATTTCACATTTTTTTTGCGTCCATTGATAACAAAGTTTTTGTTTTCTCGTTTAATTTTTAATAACAGAGTGTCGACAACTTAAAATCAATATTAATCGATCACATACGCCTTAATGTTTCTCTCTGTGACTGTTCTTTAGGAGCGGTTTATGGTAACAAACGAGTTTAGCTTTTTATTTTTCTATTAATCAAACGATGAAGGTAGACAACCATTGGTTGCTTTTGTTTACGCTTCAGCTAACAAGACGAGGCGCTGACTCGCTAGCTAAAAGGGGGGAAGAAGCGATCTAGTCACCAGCTCACGGGAGAAAAGGAGGGGGGAGGTTCTGGTATAACTGGTTCCCTGACGCGGAGGTAAACGTGTTTGTGAAAGGGGGAGGCGAGGGGTATTCGTTCGCGGTGCATGGTGTGCAAATACACCGGTCTGTGACACACATACACAGTGATACACACCCACCTTCATAAACACACCGGTGAATGGAGGCTAGTTTTCTCATTTGAATTCTAACTGTCATGGATTAATAAAAACAGACTTTGTTACTGGTAGGTTTTATATATAACTATAAGTAAAATATTGTTTTTTTTTTTCGCTGATCAGGTAAACTAAAGAGGGTTAAAGCCATTAAAAGGTAAAAAGTCACTCGGTAGTCTAGGATTGGACTGAGATCTACCTACACATCATAGTGTGCAGTGTTGTTGGTTGTTGTTTTTGAAGTGAATGTCAAGAAAGACTTTTTTTTGTTGGCAAGAAAATGTATATACAGGGGGGATTGGTTCTGTGTAGGCGTCTGTACATTTAGATGTGTAAATAGATTACACGTAGTCAGACATCAGTACTAGGACTAGGTGTGAAGCTGTCTTAGGATTAACATTTTAGGATATGATGGAGTGAGTTATTGCTAGCATATTGTATCTTTCATTTAATTTTGTTTTTATGTCTAATCTATGTATTTGTTTCGTTTGATTTAAATATATAAATTTTCTGTTTATTTCAAGCGTATTTTGTTTTGTTTTTTTCAAATAATGTAGACAATTATTTAATCAGTTTATACAAAAAAATCGATAGGCTTAGTCATTGATTATCAATAATTGATTAATAAAAAAAAGAAAGTTTTTTTAACAAAAAACAACAACATTGCATTATGCCTCCCCCGTTCCCCACTATCTTACTTTATATATTACCATGTCTATCAAAATCATAAGCTAATAAATACCCTATATTTTATTTATGGACATCTGAGAATTGTCTGAAAGTTTGAAAAAAAAAGCTTTTACTTTTGGCTGCCAAGATAGGTTTTTTGTGTAATTTGTATAGCGATTACTAATGCCGATTATATATAATGCAAATGTTTAGCTTAAAAAAAGTATTATCATTTGTCAAAGTGGCGACTTTATAATATAAATGGTGAAAAGTGTTCATTGTTGGACTTAATTTAACGTGTGATGCACCCAGACAATTTTTTTTGTGTGTAAAGTTGGCATCAACCACTTTGGATTCGTTTTAACAACTGTTCTTGTGCTCTCGTTACCTATATATTAAAATGTGAAATTTAAAAATCAGTGCAGTACAGTGCAAACTATGCAGTAGGTCTATCTTGCTTCCTATTGTTGTTGTTTTTTGTTTCCTATGTGGTATTCGTAAAGTCTGCACTCAAAAAATTTGCATCATAATTTTCTTGTGATCATCTGCACTTATTGTCGTGCCATCCATATTTGTATGTATGTTTTCGTGTGTCTGTGTAAACATTCGTGTGTAAACAGTTCAGTTAAGCCCCTCAGGGCTCATCAGTGCAGATGAAGTGTAGAATTCATCTGTTTCAGTAACCTCGGCATATAAAGGGATTGTGTTTTTAGCACAACGCCCAGTCGCTTTTAAAGTCAGGTACCCAATTAAAGCTGGGTGGACTTGGGGACTTACACCAGGACCTGAAAATATCTTAAGGTTCTCACTGAGATTCGAACCCGAGACCTATTGGATCGACAGTAGAGCGCTCTACACCATACGACCCCCCCCCCCCAACATTCGTGTGAGCGTAATAGGTAATTCAGTACAAAGTAAGATACACTAATGCTATATCTTGTTTCACCTTCCTCCCCTCCCTCCCACGGAACGTTACCGTAGGGCGGGGGGGATCGATATTATGTTTCCTTTGTCGCTGTACTCGATAGTAGCGGCGGGAAACATCGTGCTAACTTATGCGGGCGTTCGACAGTGTGTAACAGAGTGTAGACATGAGTCTCAACTACACTTATAGTAGAATAGAAACACAGACGCAATACACACATACACAATCACACACAAACACAATCACACACACACACAATCACACACATACACAATCACACGCACACAATCACACACATACACAATCACACACACACAATCACACACAGGCACAATCACACACAGGAACGCCAGCTCCTGAAAGCCACTCCTGGTATTGAAATAATCAGATGTGGTTTTATTAGTTAGCTCATTACGCATTTCTCGGGCTCCCAAATAAGAAGAGCCCCCACTAAGCCGTACTTAACACACCTTTTGATGTCTCCCTGGTAGAGACCAAATATCTTATTGTGTGCCTAGAGCGACGAATGACGTCACTTGCGACTCTGAAAAGGGTTACCTGGGTTCGCTCGTGTGTGTGTGTGTGTGTGCTAGTATTTATCTATGCAGTTTACTATTCAGATGTTTACAGTAAAGGCAGTGGGTAGAAATATAGGGATGAGTGGTTTACACGCGTGGGCGGGAAGCACCTTTATTTTTCATATTAAATAATACACACTTGAGAAATTGCGAAGAAACACGACTACTTCATCTTAGCAACACTTTAAAAGTAACTGTATGATAGTCGGTGTATACTACACAACTGCAGTTTAAAACACTTTTAAGCTAATATATAATAGCTGTCGTTTTCTTTTTTTTTTTATCTTTTGTTGTCTGACGAGCTGCATATCTCAGTAATTATAAATCAACCTTTTTTAATGGACATCTTTTATTTATAATAATTCATCCTACATGTAGACACGGAATGTAAACATTAATATCTTTTGAAAATGTTGACAGAGAAAGATACTGTTAAAGAGAGAGGAAGAGAGAAGATAATGATAGATAGAGAGCACATAGTGACAGGTAGAATATTTATTACTGATTTATTTGAATAACCTATAATTTTCTTTTTATATTTCAGGAGCTTGTGGTATTCAGTGATTCATTGGAATAACATGAACCCGAATTAATTATGCTGATGTATGGACTTTTCTAAAATTCAGATTTAACTTAGGATATAATCTCTTTTTCAATTCGTCTAGATATTTTTTATTGGATACTGCAATCCTATCAGCCATAATGGCTGCAGGAAAGGTGACTGGGTATTCTCGTGGATTAATCGGATCCAGTGGATTATCAATAGTGTGTGTAGTTTTGATTCTGGTGTTCGTGTGTCCGTCTGAGTCGATTCGATTCTTGGGTGAGCGCGAGACCTATGCCAGGTACCCCAAGTGGAACGCTTGTATCAACGCATCCATCAGTTTTGATTTCAGGACGACCCTGAAGGATGGGCTGTTGATGTTCACTGCCGACAGAGGGCAGCACGACTACCTGCAGGTAGGTGCACTTTGTTTGTAATGGAATGTTGACATTTTGATTATTTATTGGAATGTTGTTTGGCTTTCGTAAAGGATTTTTGTTTACATGACTGGGTAGTTAGCCCTGAACACAACCACTAGTGTGTTGCCCCTCACAGCCTTTTGGGTGTGTGTGAAGTCCCTGTAAGGATGAGATGAAATCTCTTAGATCCCATAAACCACTAATGGGACGGTTTTTATGGTGCCCTTCTTTCATCCCCACCATAGCCGATATTGCAATGGCCATGGAAGCATCACGGGAGATATATCGGGAACTTGAGCCAAGACCTGAAAATTGTCATTGGTCCTCACCGGAGATCGAACCAGGGTACCTTCAGGTCGACAGTCAAGCGCTTTACCGCACGACCATTCGTCCCCCTTGTGGGTAGCTGCCTTTGTTTAAGGTTGGGTCCCTTAGCCTTTGTGGATCCCTCCACTAACTACAAGGCAGTAGTTGCCTGCTTTGGTCCGCCCCGAGAATTTTATTTCTTCGGCACTCACCATGTCTAGCGAGCTTTGCCCTATCCGCCACCTGGGGAGGCGCCCGATGGGAGTTCGGCCTCTCCGAACTGTGCGAACTATACGAAAAACCAAATATAACAGCTGAAATGAAAATTAATAAATTGGGGTGGGGAGGGCACATAGAAAGAATGGAAAACAACAGAGGATAAAAGCAATGTATAAGGCAACACCCAATGAGAAAAGGCCAAAGGGCAGACCAAGAAGCACATTGTTAGAAGAAGTGGCGAAAGACCTTACAGCCATAGGATTTTAGAGTGGAGGAAGAAGACCATGGATCGGGAAAAGCGAAGAGTAGTATGGCAGGCCAGGGCCCAAAATGGGCTTTTGAGCCAAAGGAAGAAGAAGTTGGAATGTTAACATTTTATGTGTGTGTTTGGACAATGGACATTTCGTTTATGGGCTGTAATATGGAACTTATGTTAATGTTATCAGTTGGACTTTTTGTTTGTTGCAATGTCTACATATTCTTTGTGTTGAAATGTTAACAATGGATACTGGAATGCTGATGATAACTCTATGTTGAAAAGGAGACATTTTGTATTGGAATGTTGGCATTTGTTTATGTTGAACTGTCAACTTGTTTGTGTTGGGAAGGTTAAATTTTCTTTATATTTGAATGTTAACATTTTGTTTATGTTTGAATGTTGACATTTTGATATATTTTAATGTTAACATTTTGTCAACATTTTGAATGTAAACTTTTAGTTTCAGAAGAAATTTTAACAATTAATTCTTGTATATTTTTTTTCTTACTGTATGCAGTTTGTTTAGGAATGAGCACAGTATCATTGTGTTTCTGTTACTATGTATGTTTGTTAGTCCATATGTCATTGATGTAAGCGTGTTGTATGTCACAGTATGTGTGCTTTAGACTGCGTCATACTGTATCCCGTTATGCCTGTAGGGCAGGTTCACACTCCCACTACCACGTTGTTAACATTTCTTGAATGGCGTGGTTGGCTGGTCACACTTGACCTCAAAAATGTGACACGGCTGGTCTCAAGTACTCATCTCTTATTGTATGTTAACGAAGTGCAAATTACTTATTATTAATAAGATATACAGCTAACCAAATAAAATCTCTCGGCTTATCCCATTCCACGACCTACACATGTCAATATCCCCACGGCTCATCCCATTCCACGACCTACACATGTCAATATCCCCACGGCTCATCCCATTCCACGACCTACACATGTCAATATCCCCACGGCTCATCCCATTCCACGACCTACACATGTCAATATCCCCACGGCTCATCCCATTCCACGACCTACACATGTCAATATCCCCACGGCTCATCCCATTCCACGACCTACACATGTCAATATCCCCACTGCTCATCCCGTTCCACGACCTACACATGTCAATATTCCAACGGCTCATCCCGTCCCACGACCTACACATGTCAATATCCCCACGGCTCATCCCGTCCCACGACCTACACATGTCAATATCCCCACGGCTCATCCCATTCCACGACCTACACATGTCAATATCCCCACTGCTCATCCCGTTCCACGACCTACACATGTCAATATCCCCACGGCTCATCCCGTTCTACGACCTACACATGTCAATATCCCCACGGCTCATCCCGTTCCACGACCTACACATGTCAATATCCCCACGGCTCATCCCGTCCCACGACCTACACATGTCAATATCCCCACGGCTCATCCCGTCCCACGACCTACACATGTCAATATCCCCACGGCTAATCCCGTTCCACGACCTACACATGTCAATATCCCCACGGCTCATCCCGTTCCACGACCTACACATGTCAATATCCCCACGGCTCATCCCGTTCCACGACCTACACATGTCAATATCCCCACGGCTCATCCCGTTCCACGACCTACACATGTCAATATCCCCACTGCTCATCCCGTTCCACGACCTACACATGTCAATATCCCCACGGCTCATCCCGTTCCACGACCTACACATGTCAATATCCCCACGGCTCATCCCGTTCCACGACCTACACATGTCAATATCCCCACGGCTCATCCCGTTCCACGACCTACACATGTCAATATCCCCACGGCTCATCCCGTTCCACGACCTACACATGTCAATATCCCCACGGCTCATCCCGTTCTACGACCTACACATGTCAATATCCCCACGGCTCATCCCGTTCCACGACCTACACATGTCAATATCCCCACGGCTCATCTCGTTCCACGACCTACACATGTCAATATCCCCACGGCTCATCTCGTTCCACGACCTACACATGTCAATATTCCAACGGCCCATCCCGTTCCACGACCTACACATGTCAATATCCCCACGGCTCATCCCGTTCCACGACCTACACATGTCAATATCCCCACGGCTCATCCCGTTCCACGACCTACACATGTCAATATCCCCACGGCTCATCCCGTCCCACGACCTACACATGTCAATATCCCCACTGCTCATTCCGTTCCACGACCTACACATGTCAATATCCCCACTGCTCATTCCGTTCCACGACCTACACATGTCAATATCCCCACGGCTCATCCCGTTCCACGACCTACACATGTCAATATCCCCACGGCTCATCCCATTCCACGACCTACACATGTCAATATCCCCACTGCTCATCCCGTTCCACGACCTACACATGTCAATATCCCCACTGCTCATCCCGTTCCACGACCTACACATGTCAATATCCCCACTGCTCATCCCATTCCACGACCTACACATGTCAATATCCCCACGGCTCATCCCATTCCACGACCTACACATGTCAATATCCCCACGGCTCATCCCATTCCACGACCTACACATGTCAATATCCCCACGGCTCATCCCATTCCACGACCTACACATGTCAATATCCCCACGGCTCATCCCATTCCACGACCTACACATGTCAATATCCCCACTGCTCATCCCGTTCCACGACCTACACATGTCAATATTCCAACGGCTCATACCGTTCCACGACCTACACATGTCAATATCCCCACGGCTCATCCCGTCCCACGACCTACACATGTCAATATCCCCACGGCTCATCCCGTTCCACGACCTACACATGTCAATATTCCCACGGCTCATCCCGTTCCACGACCTACACATGTCAATATCCCCACGGCTCATCCCGTCCCACGACCTACACATGTCAATATCCCCACGGCTCATCCCGTCCCATGACCTACACATGTCAATATCCCCACTGCTCATCCCGTTCCACGACCTACACATGTCAATATCCCCACGGCTCATCCCGTTCCACGACCTACACATGTCAATATCCCCACGGCTCATCCCGTTCCACGACCTACACATGTCAATGCACCCGACAGTAATTCAACAGTTACCCAACCTTCCCCCCTCTCTCTCTCTCAGTGATAACTGCGGGCTGAGACTTAGTCTCTTAGAGCCCGTGAGATCAATCTCGCTGTGTCTCTCAACATCTGGGTACGGCCATAAAGGCCAATGGCAAGCGAGCTACCCGACGGTCCACCCTGTGGTCTGCCAGCCCGGGGCACTCAAAAAGCACATGATCCACGGTTTTCTCCCCTTCTCTGCAGTGGCGGCAAAGGGAATCGACATTGGTCCTCAACGTCCTAAATTACGCACCTAAAGGACAATGCCCAGTGCGGAACTGGGCAATTAGTGCCTGCTCGATCCTCTTGAGCCCCCCCCCCACCAGGGATCAGTTTTGGACGGCCGCATCATCTGACTGCGGGCATTTCTGCCCGTCACCCCATTGTCCCAACTCGAGAACCACAGAGTTTGCTCAAAGAGCCCGATTTTGGCACACGCTGCCTCAAGTGAGCTCTTTTTTTTTGCACACACGGGCTGCGCTTGGGCTTGTATGGACCGTGTAAGGAAGTCGGCTCTTTCCTTTCCGGGCAGGTCCACATGCCCGGGGGCCCACTGAAGGGTCACTACTACACTGTGTCGGCACATAAGATCCTGGGTCGCCTCCACCATAGCTTCCAGTAGCTCGAGTAATTTTGTCCGTCCCTTTTACGGCTTGTAGAACAGAGAGCCCATCAGTCAGGATAACAAAGCTCGTAGCAAGCAAAGTGCCGTCTTGAAGATGCCCCCATAAGTGTGCAATTGCCTCATTTATGGCTTCCAGCCTTCCCTCAACCAAACCAACTTGCCTCATGCAAAGCCGAGCTGCCTTAAAAATAGGGAGGGAGGCGACCCATACATTTGTCTGGGGCCTCAGACCATGAAGGTTCCCGTCGCTTTTCGATTTGAAAAACAAAAAATTAATCCGCTGCATTTAAACCGTCTTTTTTTTAGGGAGGGGTTGGATAATGAGTGCATGATGGGCCCCAAGCTGTCAGACTTTGTCAGTGGCCCTGAATTTTATGGCTGTGGCTCTACGTAACCGTCTATAACACTTTAAGCGCATCATGCTTTCATTCATACAAGAGTGCTGTACAATGGTCGGTGACATCATCAGCTTTCTATAAATGCAGTCCAGTGGTGTCGCTAACAACGTAAAGGGTATGGGGGGGCTTTAAAATTATTTCAGGGAGTCCTCCTAAAACAATAAATCCCTCCTTGATTGGGAGCACCCTTTAAAGTCCCGAAGCCCCCCCCCCCTCCCTCCCTGCGCTGCAAGTTCCGAACTCATGAAAGGCGTATTGCCTACGTATCTATTAGAATTACACATGAAAGGCGTATTGCCTACGTCTCTATTAGAATTACACATGAAAGGCGTATTGACTACGTCTCTATTTGTTTTATTCTCATAACATAAAATAAATAGATATTTCAAATTACATGGCCCTATTCATGATTATCTTAAAGTTGAACTTATTGTTTATCTCCATGCAAAGGTTTTGACCGATTCGGTTGTTTGGAGAGCAAACGCACACCAACAGACACATTTCTCCATAGTTGCCTATCCTGAGTTGACGTTCATTAGTGTGTGAAGTCCCTGTAAGGAAGAGATGAAATCTCTTAGAGACTATAAACCAATAATGGGACGGCTTTTATGGTGCCCTTTCTTTCATCCCCCACCATAGCCGATAGTGCAATGGAGGTACCACGGGAGATATAGCAGGAACTTTAGCTATGACCTGAAATATCCATTGGTTCTCACCGGAGATCGAACCAGGGACCCTTAGTAACTTTATTCATTCTTTTACACTATCCCAGGGGTCGACAACCTGCGGCTCACGAGCCGCATGCGGCTCTTTCGATGTCAAGTTGTGGCTCTTTCGATGTCAAATTGCGGCCTAATCAAATACCATAATATTAGAACATTAATTTTAGTGGCTCTTTAAAACCTGAGAAAAATTTAAGTGATAACTTTTGGATCTTTCGTCTCAAAAGTTTGCCGACCCCTGCACTATTCAATTAACATTTCCGCAGGCGCCTTCTGGGACGGCCTCCTTTAACAGTTCCTTGAAGAATATCGGGGGGGGGGGGGTGGTAGGCTATTATGTCTAAACACATGACCGAACCTTGCCATGTAGTGTCGCTTGCAGGGCTCAGCTACTTATAAAAAAAAACCGGTCATTACATTTTACTGTGTCGGTCCCGTGTCGCTTCTATTACTTTTCTAACAACGAGGTGACTAAAAATAAAGAAAGTAACTTTCGGAAACTGTACAGTGTTGACCCACGCAAAACAGTGCATCCAGTGTTTTCAACAACGTCTTTCTATCATCCGGAATGTGATAATTGCACTCTTGTTTAATGTTGACATAATGCTGGGCCTGTATTTGAGTTGAGCCAGCTGTAACATTTTTTTTTGTTGTATGCTTGTGTCTATTCGTCCAGTTTTAACTGGGCCAAATACCTTTCCAAGTCACAATGTAATTCATAGCTGGATAAACTTGTTTACGCATTATCCCCTTAAAAATTTATGTATAGTCAAAGATCATACCACTGGGCTTCAAAGTAAAACAAAATAACAAACTAGTAGGGTTTACTTTGAACAAAAAAAAAGTGTAAAGGTTTTTTTTGTTCGTATGTCGCAGAATGACTTGTGTTTTGGTATTGCAATTACGCAGTGGCTATGGGACCATCAAGCACCATTATATTAGGGTTAGGAATATTGCTGGTGCCCGTTTTTTTTTTCGGGTACCAGCAATTATATTAGGGTTAGGAATAGGGTTAGGATTAGGGTTAGGGTTAGGGATATGGATAGGGTTAGGGATAGGGATAGAGCTAGGGATAGGGTTAGGGTGTGGAGCAATATCTATTACTGGTACCCGGAAAAAAAAATACGGAGTCCCGCATGATGGTCCCGTAGCCACTGCGTTGCAATTATTGTACATATAAAACTGTGGCCCTATTTAAAATACAAATAAGCAGATAGATACATGTGTGCAGCAGAGAGTATGCACAGTATATTTTAGCAGAGGCGTATTTAATGGTTGGCTCATGAGGTCCTCCCTACTTGTTAAGGGTCCCAGTAAAACCTTTTTAGTTCATTCATTGGACCGCCCAAGAAACATTAAATTTCCTTTTTATTTACCGTGGTGTATTTCTCTCGTGATTGAGCGACTTTCCATGTACGAGAGGTTAACCGGAAGCTGAGCGGCTGTTAGCGGCATTGGCATTTGAAATGAAAACAATCTAAAATATAAATAATCAACGCCCCCCCCCCATTGCCGGTCCACAGTGAAATTATCAAACGTCGACCGGGACTTTTATTATGCTGACCACAGTGAATGGCAATCTAGGCTTATGTCCGGGGGGCGGGGGGCGGGCGTGGGAGGAGTGGCTCAGGTTAAAATGAATTAACAGTTGGTGATTGTTAGAGAGGTCCTCATTAGGCGAAGATTATTAATATTTTCAAGCAGCATTTTATATGGGGCCCCTGACCTTTGCCGGTGTCTCCTAAATGTATCTTTACCAATAGCCCCTAAACTAGGGCCCTCAGATGTAGCATGTAATGTAATTACAGCCCTATGGTATTAAGAATGTATTCAACTATATGTAATATTCAAACTTTCGGTATCACTTTCAATGCCACACCGATCCAGTGTGCCGTCTGAATTGCTTCTCTATGACTCCTTGAATATCTGTAGATCTGCCATCTGAATTGCTTCTCTATGACTCTTTGAATATCTGTAGATCTGCCGTCTGAATTGCTTCTCTATGACTCCTTGAATATCTGTATCTCTGATTAGTAAAGAAATGGTATAATTACAACACATGCAGCTACTCACAGTGTTTAAACACTCACCTTTTTTTTCTGTTTCTCTACCTGGTTCCAGATTGATATTTTAAGCATTTTTTTCTCTGGCATCTAATATATAATTTTAATAAAACACTTTTCACACACGCACACATTCGTAAGGCTAGTTTCTTTTTTTTTTTTTCGATTATAATATTAAATCCTAGATGCATGTTGCTTCACTAGGGGGTGGTGGAAGATGTTGTAGATGCTCGACAGTCGACCTTTGAGTCCGGGGCTCGATCCAAGGGAATTTTTCCAGGTCCAAGCGAAAGTTGGTTTAAGTCCCGCAAGTAACACCCATCTTTAACTTGGTGCACTGTACACTTCACCTGCCTCGATGGCCCTTTAGGGTTAAGGAAGGGGGGGGATGACCGACATGATATTGTTTTTTTTTCTGTTTTCTCTGACCATATTTTTAAATTGTATGCACAAACGTCATGTGTTCATTGATTGTTCTGTTCAGGTGGCTATCGTCAATGGGGCAGTCGTTCTGTGGATCAACTTCGACAGGGAGAAGAACCAGAACCTGAAGATTGAACTGGGCAAAGATCTGAACGACGGCCGCTGGCACAGTGTGGAGGTCAAGCGGAACAGGATGGAGAGCATCCTGATTGTTGACCAGAGCCAGATCAGTAAGGTAGGTCAAGGTCATAAACACGTGTTCATTAAGATAATACAGATGTTTTAAGATGATGGTTCCAATAGGATAACTTATAGTTGTTTATATACGTGAATTCTTACACTTTTCCGGTGTGTAAAAATGAAGCTTTCAAGCGCTGCCTGTAAGAAGCATAAGGTGCTTTCATGGGCATGTTGTCAGAGACGTTTTTTGACGTTGTTGTTTTACTTTGTTGGGGGGGGGGCTCTTTGACGAAGATTTTCAGAGTATTGGAGGCCCTGGATAATAAGTACCTGTCAAGGGCTGTGGTGGCATCACCTTTTATAGGAATAAATTCTGGAGAGGGCCCATTGGCAGAAGGAGATCACCTTATTAGCCCGTGTGTAACAATAGCACTACCTGAAAGGATTCGATAGATTGGGTAACTGACTGGAAAATGTAGTAGGTCACTGGCTCGATATCTCATCGACAACGTAGCTAATCTGGTCATAGTATGAGATGTGTCCTATACATCTTTGATTAAGATGGAGTGTTTTAAAGGAACTGTCATTATACAATACAGATACCAATCATGATAAGTAGTAGAATGTATATTAGATTGATTGCACAACGGAATAAAATAAAATGATTCATCATTTTTTTTTAAAGTAAAATAATACATTTCCATCAAACTATGTTGGTTTTTATTTCATGGTGCCATGTCAAAATTGTGCCTCTATACAGAATCGTAGCTAGCTATTGTGGAGCCCTATGCGAGCTACATTATTTAGCGCCCCCCCCCCTTTTCCAATCTGAAAAGTGCAAAAACATTCAACAACATTTTTAGGCGCCCTTTCGTAGTTTGGCGCCCTGTGCTACCGTACAACCCACATTACCCTTCCTACACTTGTGTGTCCATATTTTGTTTCAAATGTCCACTGAGTTTGTTTTTGTCCGGTATCCCAGGTCGCCTTTGGGTCAGACTTCAGTTTAGTGGATCAGCTACAGACCAACAACTACATGTACTTTGGTGGTCTGCCACTTAGCTACAACCAAACTATTTCAAGGACTGTGCTGCCAATAACCGTCCAGTCCACGCCATTTGTGGGGGAGATTAGAAACATTATTTACTTCAACTGCTCCTGTTTGCCTGTCAGGTGAGTTCAATGCCATTGATTGTATCTGAATGTTTTTTCGTTGTTGTTGTTGTTTTATTTTTTAATTGGTTAATGTCATAAAAAAGTAAAGTTCCCTTAGCCCTAACGGACCATCGGGGCAGATGAAGTGTAGAATTCATCAGTTTCTATAAACTCGGCTTATGAAGGGATTGTGTGGTTAGCACAACGCCCAGCCGCCTTTACTTCCCCAACTTGAAGTCATGTACCCATTTAAAGATGGGTGGACTTGTGGGACGACTTTACACCAAATTTCACCTGGAAAAAATTCCATGGGCCTCACCAAGGATCGAACCCAGGACTCTCAGGTCGACAGTCAAGTATCTACACCACTCGGCCATCCGTCCCACCTGGTTCATGTCATAAGTCAATAAAATCTTCAACTTGTAACAAGAAAAATACAGGACACCCTGTGCATACTAGCTGTGTTCTAATTTGAGTTTTTGCCATATTTCAAAGTATATTCTGGGTATGCCATGAGAGAGTATTATGGTATTAATAAATATAGTGGTGGTACTATTGAAGTAAATCCATGGTACAATTAAAGTATATTCATGGTATTATTAAAGTATATTCATGGTATTATTAAAGTATATTCATGGTATTATTAAAGTATATTCATGGTATTATTAAAGTAAATCTATGTTTATTATTCAAGTATATTCATGGTATTATTAAAGTATATTCGTGGTATTATTAAAGTATATTCATGGTATTATTAAAGTATATTCGTGGTATTATTAAAGTATATTCATGGTATTATTAAAGTATATTTTGGCTGTCCAATCAGGCCAAATGTACTGGAGGATATGGGAACTCGAAAGACCCCACCTGAGGCCTGTGACATCACGAACCCCTGCTCCAAGGAGTGTATCTGCATCAGCAGTGACGACGGCCCGGGTTGCCAGTGCATGTACAGGGACAATTGTCTGAAAGGTAGGTGGGCGTTTCCGTTGGACCTGGACAGTAGGGTGGTGCTTAGGAACCACTAAAAATTAAAACCTTGATTTCTTTAGGTCTCACCCCTTTAAATTGTTCCTTTGGATGTAGAAACATCTAGAAAAAAAATTGGTGCTGATATCTTAATATTTAGAGGTAGCTCAATGAAGCCAAAGTTTAGGTAGGCCACGTTCAACAAGGAAACAGATCACGCTTTTGGAATTTTTGGCTTTTTTAATCAAAGATAGTTTCTCAAACACAACATTAAACAGTAGAATGAATTATTAAACAAGCACAAACAATCCTGCACCTACAATATTCTACCTGTAATTATAGTTCAATGTTATCAGTCCGATAAGAAGTCATTTTGACAATGTCTGTTTCTTAGTGTCTGGATAGGATTGTGGATGCTGTTGAACAATCTGCAGCAGTAACTGAAGTTGCTCCTCATCTCTGGTGAGGATTCCACTGTACTCTTGAATCAATGCTACACCCCTCTCTGCATGGTCGTTGACAACGTGAATCTGCCGAACGGTCTCCAAAGATCGCCAATAATCTTCATGGTTGGTCCACTCATCTGGGTCAGCATCCAGGAATCCAGTCTGAAGCTCCATCATGTCAAATAATCTCTTAGACTTTGGCGACACAAAGTCCTCGAGCCTCCTGTTGTTGAAGGATTCCAAATCAACAGAGATTAGCTTGATGTCCTCTGGCTCCTCATTACCGCTTTCATTCATGGAATTTACCATGCGTCTTTCTGTTTTTCGCTGATACCTGATCATCGAAGAATGTCAACCCAACCAATCCAGGGGACAGTTAACAGAAGTACTTTGAAAACTTGTTGGATGCAGCACTGGAAACAGCTCTGTTGATTCCGGAGTAGCTGAGAATTGATTGGAGCAACAGCATATCATTGTATGGAGCAGCGGCTGCCAGATTAGCCGTGAACCAGGCTCTCATGTAGACATGTACAATAAAGATGCACAGCTCTTGAAGACCTCTCTCTTCCTTAGTTGTCAGTCTGAATTGCCCTTTAAACATCCATATCTTCAGGCTGTACAGAACCTTCAACATCCAGCGAGCATGGTGCATTGCAATGAAGTGCACTCCTCTTTCAGGCGCGACCCCAAGAAATAGCAGAGCAAGTTCCAGGAACTCTCGATAATCATCTCTTGGCTGCTGCTCTTGAATATGCTTCTGAGCAAATTCAATCAGAGAGTTGCGCACATCTTCTTGCAAAGTAGACACGTCTGAATTTGTCAGTGATGTTTCATAGTTTGCTCTGTCAATGATCCTTGAAGTGTTTGAATAGCAGAACCTCAGGAGATGAAGTGGCACCTAGACAGACTTGGAAGACCGCGCCAAGAATCAGTTCCATAATGTGATGTCTGCAAGCAAGTGATAGAAGACCTCACTGAAGTTTTTGCTCCAGCAGGATGCAGGTACCACTAATCCGACCAGTGTTGGAACTAGTAGTATCAAAACACATGCCTCTGATCTTGTCACTAACACCCCAGTCTTGCAGAGCTTGAAAGACAGCTCCGGCCTGTGCAGCATCAGTTCCGGAAGGCAGTTTCGCAACAGCTAACAACTGTGATGCTCCTTTCCCAGAAACAATTACAGGAAGTCTGTCGATGCATTCTTTATTTGTGAAATCCGGAATCAACTTTCCATCTCAATGCACAACCATAGGATAATCAGCTTGGAACTCGGCTTTGAGATGTTCTGCATACTGGGATCTTTGTAGCATTCTTTGATGGCGAACTGTCCAACGATTCAGAGCCAGATCGTGACCAAGGGACGTGGCTGTCTCAGCAAAGACAAGTGTTGCTGAATTGCTTGACATTTTTGTTTGATCCAGTGCAGCTGTTAATCGAGGTGTTAGAATTGGCTTTTTGCCTCTCCTTTTCTTAGCACTAGCAGGTGTTTGAGATGAGCAGCTTGCGACAGGTTCTTCACATTCTGTTGTACTTTGCTCTGAGCTGTCATTCTCCTCAGCTGAGCTACTGCTACATGACGAGGATACAAGGACTGCTGATTCCAGAAGCCTCTTTTCCTGCTCTTACAGCAGTGTAGGGCAATCCACATAACTTGAATTAACATTATACAGTGTTATACACCACCCTACTGGACAGTGGTCATTTGTACATGAATGTGGCTTTCAATTTGACTCAAATAGATAATAATTGGACACTATGTTAGGCTTAAGTATATGCAAGGGAACATGTATATATATATATATATATAAATATATATATATATATATATGCCACATACTAAATTCCAGCCATATAAAAGATTCCATTGCTGATGCAAAGTTAATACTGTGCTTTTGGGCTGAAAAATTCGCATGTGATAATTGTTACACACACTAGACAAAGTTGGATTTCAAAGGGGTGCCTTTTGTAATGCTGTATCATATTAATTTGCTGTATAATTTATACTTCATTATACTGTGTACACCCTCCTACTTTATAATTTAATTTCCATTATGAACATTCATTATAATAACAATGTCACACTGTGGAAAATCATTGTGGAGTTACAGCCATATAATCCACATGATGTGCTTGTCTATGTGAAATTGCCACATGTGAAAAACTGTAGGTGTTTGAGATGAGCAGCTTGCGACAGGTTCTTCACATTCTGTTGTACTTTGCTCTGAGCTGTCATTCTCCTCAGCTGAGCTACTGCTACATGACGAGGATACAAGGACTGCTGATTCCAGAAGCCTCTTTTCCTGCTCTTACAGCAGTGTAGGGCAATCCACATAACTTGAATTAATATTATACAGTGTTATACACCACCCTACTGGACAGTGGTCATTTGTACATGAATGTGGCTTTCAATTTGACTCAAATAGATAATAATTGGACACTATGTTAGGCTTAAGTATATGCAAGGGAACATGTATATATATATATATATATATATATATATATATATATATATATATATATATATATATGCCACATACTAAATTCCAGCCATATAAAAGATTCCATTGCTGATGCAAAGTTAATACTGTGCTTTTGGGCTGAAAAATTCGCATGTGATAATTGTTACACACACTAGACAAAGTTGGATTTCAAAGGGGTGCCTTTTGTAATGCTGTATCATATTAATTTGCTGTATAATTTATACTTCATTATACTGTGTACACCCTCCTACTTTATAATTTAATTTCCATTATGAACATTCATTATAATAACAATGTCACACTGTGGAAAATCATTGTGGAGTTACAGCCATATAATCCACATGATGTGCTTGTCTATGTGAAATTGCCACATGTGAAAAACTGTAGAACTGAGTGTCACTTCCACATAAGCATACATACGTGGGTGTAAAAACCTGTATCTTCAATACACAAACACACATCATTGGCTGTCACAAAATGTGGCACTAGCACACAAACATACATCATTGGCTGTGACAAAGTGTGGCACTAGCACACAAACACACATCATTGACTGTGTCAAAGTGTGACACTAGCACACAAACATACATCACTGGCTGTGACAAAGTGTGACACTAGCACACATACACACATCATTGACTGTGACAAAGTGTGACACTAGCACACATACACACATCATTGACTGTGACAAAGTGTGACACTAGCACACAAACATACATCACTGGCTGTGACAAAGTGTGACACTAGCACACATACACACATCATTGACTGTGACAAAGTGTGACACTAGCACACATACACACATCACTGGCTGTGACAAAGTGTGACACTAGCACACAAACACACATCACTGGCTGTGGCAAAGTGTGACACTAGCACACAAACACACATCACTGGCTGTGACAAAGTGTGACACTAGCACACATACACACATCATTGACTGTGACAAAGTGTGACACTAGCACACAAACACACATCATTGACTGTGACAAAGTGTGGCACTAGCACCCAAACACACAACTTTGGATGTAACAACGTGTGGCACCACCACACAAACACACACCTTTAGCAGTAAAAAACCTGTTGCACTAGCACACAGACACACGGACGTGAAACACCGGGCATGAACATTCCAACAACATTTAAAAACATTACTTGAATTATAATGCCATATCTAGGCCACCATAATGTCATGTCGCTTATTGTCAGTGTCAGTCAGACCTGTTGTGTTAATTGTGACAGATGACTAGTAAATAAAAACGGCCAGTGTTTCCTGCCTTATTTGTATTCTGTCTCAGGATAGTAAAATGATAATAGAACCAATCCCACTTCAAACGCCCACCCTACAACATTCTCCACACAAATGTCACAACATTTTTTTTTACCATACAGTGACTTGAATGGAAATAACTTAGCTTAAAAAAACAATTTTGTTCACAAAAATAACTTTTTTTTGTGGCAGGAGGTTTTTTTTGAGGCGGTTTAATTTATGTGACGTCTGAATATCTTGAAGTGATTATCCCCCTTCCTCCCCGGGTCCTATCCTGCCTTGTCGCCCCTTTCCTCTATTCCTTTAAGAATATTGGTGGAAGTTTACGAAGCTGGTTTATCAAGTGGGTAGGAATGAGCAGGGGAAAAAAGACATGCACAGATTTTAAAACTAAATCAAGTGAATAAATTAAGAGTTTTGTCTGCTTACTTTTAATGTTCAAAGCTTATTCTTAGAGAAATTGTGTTTGTTGATTGAATACATTATACTTGTGTTAATCCACTAGCTTTACAGCCCATTATGTAGGGCTCAGTCCTGTCGTACTTCTCCCCTCTTCTTTTCTCGATCCTTCACTTTCTCACTTCTTAGGGATTAAAGGACTTTCTCGGCATCTTATCCTCCCTGATTCTTGGTCTGCCATTTTGTCTTTTCTTATGAGGTGGTGTTTTTATAAACTGCCTAGGTTCCTCTGCTACTTCTCATGCTTTCCATATGCCAACCCACTTCAATACATTTATAAAACACATAAATTATTATTTTGTTATTAGTATGTTAAATGCATATAGCTGCTTCAAGTTGACTTTATCGGAACCCCAATACCAAAATGTGTTAAAGTTATCATCCGATTTCTTAGCAGACAATGAGCCCCCTCCCTCCTTACACACACACGAATCTATTGGGGGGGGGGGGGGCTGTTAGATGGATACGGTACCAAGGAGCTAGCCGAAAATCCAGATATAAACAAACGAACAGGAAGTAGACACGAAAATTGTGGGATGCGCATCTTGTTTATTTCGCGCCACCAGTTCTGCTTGCTTGGCGAGTAAATATAAAATCCCATCAGAATTGGTCGGGGGGGGGGGGGGGGGGGTTCATGTGTATACGGTCTCTGTCCTCCCGTCCCCCCCCCCCCCAATCTCCTACAATCTTCTACTTCCACATTAAAGTGTTACGTTTTTGGTCATAGAGCACAGCATACCTGTTAAACATAACCCATCCTGAAATAAACACTCAGGTCATGGGCTGAAACGAATAAATAGTTGGTCGACCTTTTTCCAATACTTAATTTGTATTTTTTTTTTGCTCAAGGCATGTGTGAATCAAGGACTCTCAATCTAGTCCAGTTATACCTTTTAATTTGGTACTCTCACTATGTTGAAATAGTTACATAGTGTTCTTCTGTAACCTTGCCCAAAGCTAAAAACAATCCATTTTTAATCGATGTATCTAATTTTGTAGTAGTAGTTCATTCTTTATTATTTTATCTTTGATGTCCCTGGTATGTAGAGATGGGGTTCACTTTAATGTTGTGTCGTTCCCTAAATGTACAATGATATACTCTATGGCTGTGCAGTGCATTACGTTTTTGCTTTTTGGGCTGAATGTCTTAATGGATTACACTGAAAAAGACGAAACCATCAAAAGATTTAGGGCCTCCCAGACCGAGGTTATGGCAAAAAGATAAAAAAAAACTGTAGAAAATGTTCACAGTCTGACTGTACTGAAATGTTCATTTAGCCTTTTTTATCAATAGTATGTTTAATTGTATTAATGTAGGCTAAAGAAGTTGATAATGTTATAGATATATTACATGAGTACTCGGAACATGTGATATATATATATATATATATATATATATATATAACTAAATAAATTAATATATTGACATGTTTACTGTTATAAACCCTGCCCAGATATGTTTTGCATAAAACACATTTTTAACTTTTATCTTCCGAAGGGAGTTCGTTTTTATAACTCGTGAAGATAAATAAATAGATAGACAGAAAGACAAATAGATAGACAGAAAGACAAATAGATAGACAGAGAGACGACGTGATAAATAGATAGACAGAAAGACAAATAGCTAGACAGAGAGACGACGTGTTAAATAGATAGACAGAAAGACAAATAGATAGACAAAAAGACAAATAGATAGACAGAAAGACAAATAGATAGACAGAAAGATAAATAGATAGACAGAAAGACAAACAGATATACAGAAAGACAAATAGATAGACAGAAAGATAAATAGATAGACAGAAAGACAAATAGATAGACAGAAAAACAAATAGATAGACAGAAAGATAAATAGATAGACCGAAAGACAAATAGATAGACAGAGAGACGACGTGATAAATAGATAGACAGAGAGATGAAATACATACATACTCATAACTTTAACATAAGCTACTGATGTCGCATAAGTATGTTACATAATCATCTATTACAAATTGACTCACTTTTACCCATAGGATTGCTTTAACGGCTTTTGAACTCCAAATACAGACACCTATTAAAACTTTAGCAAAAACAACCATTGGGATATTTATGTTTTACCAAGATAAGAAGGGCTTTTCTACGGTTAAACATTGGTTCATAAGTGCAGTAGATTTCGCTGTTCAATATTTAATCCTACTTACAATAACATACAAAATACCGTGACTATCTTAGGTAGACTGTCATACCTGTCAGATATTTTCCAACTCACTGACCCATAAAAGTTCCAGTGGCATATGTCAAATTTAACCTAGTTTAGATGTGTACATTTATTTCTTCAACGTTCTATGTGTCATTGTAATATTTCTCTCTCTTGCAACACATCACCGCTTCATTGAAGAAGAACAATCTCAACGCCTCCAAGAAAAAAAATTTCACATTGTTGTATACAATTTACGCGTATACCATTGCCGAAAAGTTTTCTCGTTGAGACGTAACTCTGACATTTACGATTGTACTGATCTCCCCTGATCAGGAATATCCGCCTCGATTTCCACGTGAGATATTCATTTTTTCCTAGTTGTGTCTCGGAACTGTGGCAACCATGACAGTTTCGTACTGCCAAGACTGCATCAACAATTGTTGAATGAGGTCCCATGCTTAGGTTCATTAGGCGACTTCCCACATCCCCAACCATTTCATTTAATACATATGGGGCCACTTCAGTGTAATTATTCTATCAACTATGATGTTATTAAAGTTCTGACAGGTAGTTTTGCTTAGGATCCCTGGCCATTTCTTAAAGTCACTGTCTAGGGCAGTTGCGGGCAAACATTGTGAGTCGCGGGCCGCAGTGGGCCCGTAACATTGACCAGTGGACTGGACCAAAAGTAGATGTAAGGAGTGATGACAAGAAATAATATAAATGAAATGTAGATGTAAGGAGTGATGACAAGAAGTAATATAAATGAAATGTAGATGTAAGGAGTGATGACAAGAAGTAATATAAATGAAATGTAGATGTAAGGAGTGATGACAAGAAGTAATATGCATGAAATGTAGATGTAAGGAGTGATGACAAGAAGTAATATAAATGAAATGTAGATGTAAGGAGTGATGACAAGAAGTAATATAAATGAAATGTAAACGTCATTATATAAATAGGCTCTGAAACGGGAGCATGCAGCGGGCCGGATCAAACAGTCCGGCAGGCCTGATTTTACCCGCGGGCCGTGGTTTGCCCATGGTTGGCCTAGGGACTCCAAACACATAAGAACAGTTATTCCCTAAGTTATCCATAGCATTTGTTTTTTAATAGACATACTATGGTTGGTGTATGAATTGCTTGTGTTCACTAAACGCAAAAGTGGATCCAGAATTTTTATTTTCTCTGTAAAGTGGATCACTTTACTTTATTATATTCAGCACTGTACTAAATTTATGTGTTTGCCATTTATGGAGTAAACAAAAGAAAAAAAAACGAAAAATAAAAATCTCAATAGCCTACAAAAAATAAAATTCATAGCAACGTCCTTTGTAAATTCGGTGGGAGTGGGCTGCATTAATATACGTTGTAATGGGTATATCTAAAAGCCCCATTGAAAAATAAATATCTGTATTAGCGGGGAGAAAATGGCTAATGCTAGCTCATGTGAAAATGTCGCTGTGGCTTACGCCTAATAACAGCCCTACCTGCAACCAAATAACCACCAGAGTTTTCAGACCTGAAAATAGCCAGGCCCACGCAAATGTTATAGAATGAAGCCAATGACATTACACTTGTATGACTATAGCTACGCGATTCAATGACATTACACTTGTACGACTATAGCTACGCGATTCAATGACATTACACTTGTATGACTATAGCTACGCGATTCAATGACATTACACTTGTACGACTATAGCTACGCGATTCAATGACATTACACTTGTACGACTATAGCTACGCGATTCAATGACATTACACTTGTACGACTATAGCTACGCGATTCAATGACATTACACTTGTACGACTATAGCTACGCGAATCAATGACATTACACTTGTACGACTATAGCTACGCGATTCAATGACTAGCTACTAATAATGAGCTTACATTATGAGAAAACTTGTTTGTTGGAAGCTGGAAGTAAAATCTTGTTAAACCAGTTCCATGATTCTTGTTTGCCCACTTACTGTATCCCCTTTTTAGTTAACAAATAGTCTGTCTTGACTATGACTTTTTAGAAAGTTCTGGATTGTGTGTAGGTCTGTATAAATTTACAGTAAACTCGACTACATGACCTAACGCGGCGACAGGGCAGGATATAGGGGGACGGATCGTAGTGTGGTAAGCACTCGACTTTTGACCTGAGGGTCCCTGGTTCGATTTCCGGGTGATGACTTTTGGGTACTTCAGGTCATGGTTAAAGTCCCAGCTATATGTTCCATGGTGACTCCAAGGGTCATGCACTATAGGTTATGGTTTGGATGAAAGAAGGGCACCATAAAACAATCACATAGGCGGTTCTAAAGATCTAAGAGATTTCATCTATCTTAAAGGGACTTCACACACATACACAGGGCATGTTGAAATCTGCATTACCTTAGCCTGCAGCTCTAGAAATGATCTTTATCACCTCATTTATGGGATGATTTAAAAAAAAACAACATTTTTGGTCAATCTCTCCCCCCCCCCCAATTATTCATTATTTTATAATAATATTTGAGCAAATGAATTTTAATACAAGGACCATATAGTCATGTATCAGTACTAATGAATATTCTTGGTATTTACCGTTTAAAGAAAGGGGGGTAATTATAATCAATCGTGCGGATGACGCTCTGTAGTGGTTCTATTGCATCGATCTTCTAAGAGAGTAGATCTATTTATAGCTTCGTTTTTAATCCCATGACAGTTCTTTCTAGTTTGTGTGGTGACTCATTGACGGTGATGCTGTGGGATTGTCAATCATTTCTCAGCATTGAACGGCAAAGGTCTAAATCCCACCTACTCTACCCTTCACCCACTATCTCAAACTTGGCAGAATGTTGAAACGGAATCTTTTAAACTGAATCAAATGAACACAATCACATCATTGCATACTCTTAGTGTTTTTAATATCTTAAACATGTTTTAATGAACATTGGTTAATGAACATTGGTTAATGATAATTAAAAGTTAAAAACTTGTAAATTTTGTAAGTTTTATTTTTAAACCATGAACAGTAATTACTGTAATATCTTATTGAAAGATGCCCTTTTAATTTATTTATGCCATATACATGTAGCTGTATACCAAGTACACTAAAAGCTCATTTGGTTTATGATTAAATTATATTTTTATGTCAGAAAAAAACAAACTTTACATCGTTAGTTTTATCCCTTTATTCCAGTCCGATCATCCTACAGTTTTAAATTCCACACACAAATATATGATAAAAAGATAAAATACACTTTCATATTATTCTGCTAAACAAAAATTACGTAAATCTTTTATTGAGTGCTCAAAAAGTAAATGAAAGTTTAGTTTCAAACAAACATCTTAAAATCATTGCTTTAAGAAAAGTCAATATTTATTTTGGTGGATAAAGTTTGTGAAGGTGAAAAGAATGCGGAGTTGGCATCGCGTCAAATTCTTTATCATAAAATAAAAATAAAAAAAAACATAGTTGGCAGCAATGTAGGGCTCATTAACCACCGAGCCTGTTATATTAGTGTTATCCCAACTATGTAAAAAAAAAATTAACGACTGTTTTTCTTCATTATTCTTCTCTTTCTGTCATGCAGCGTACTTTTTCTTTTTTTTTTTTTTATTTCTATTTTCATATAGAAACATTGTTAAATGTAGTCTTAAATGAAAATATAGAATTATAACGGAGTTTTGCTATGGTCTCACTGCAGACGCGTAGATCTATTCTTGTGGGATACTAGGCGATCGTTAAGCCCCCCCCACCCTCCAACTGATAAAGGGCCCCCAATTCAATATTAATTCCTATTGAATGTTATGCTCTCATGTCTGCAACAAGTGATTTAGTCGAGATCCCCATATATCATCTAAAAGTCTCCGTCTAGGGCCTCTGAAGACTTAAGACCGGCCCTGATTGCAGTATTCAAATACTGAGCTACATCTGATATAGTTTTGAATTTGTTAAAGGAATTCTCCACCCCCCCCCCCACCCACCCAACCAAAAGAACCATACATTCGTGCTTGATGTACATATGTCATGTTATTTGGTCATTTGACCAACACACCATCGCTAATCCCTAAGTTGTAAGTTACAGTCTTTCCGAGCACATCTATAAAGGGGCCCTTCAATAGTACAGTGTCGTTTATAATCGACTAATCAAGCAATTTTTCTTTACTTTTCCAACATTTTCTTTTATTGCTTTCTGAATCTCTTTGCTAAGATTTAATCCTTGTTTTTTTAATTTGAAACACACCAGTCCTCCGTTAAGTCGGCGTCTATGATAGTGTGCATAAAATGAGGCATTCACCAGAAATAGCAACACAACATAGCGATAATGTTGGCTTGAAACTTTACAGATGTACATTATTTTTTTTTTTGTAATCTACGTAGCCTACATGGAAGAGTGATGTGGGGAATGTTTGCAAAGACTACTTGTAGACCAATGTATTGAGAAATGATCATCTTAACCGGCGAAGATGGGCCTTACTGAACACTTGTCAGGGGCCCTGGGGCCTTTGGGGCGTCATAGTTTGTGTTAACAATTAGCAATACACTTATCTGGGAAAGAGGCCCCGTGTTTCAGAAAATGTCAGGGCGGGGGCCCAAAACTAGGGTTCGAACACATTCAGTCTGCGACGCTGAGGTGAAAGAATTTATAAAAGTTGAACTAATAAATTTCAAACTGCTGTTTTCTTTTTTTTTTATTTTCGCAATGCTCACCGGATGTAAAGTGTTTAAGCGACCTGTTCCAGAATGGCAGTAAAATGTTATGTTCATTCCACTATACTGGATGTTATTTTTAGTTCTCAGAGAGAGAGAGAGAGAGAGAGTTAAGTTGTATAATGCTTTCAGTGGTTATTTATCTACGAAGTCTTCTATTATCCTCTCTCTCTCTCACTCTCTCTCTCTGATAATTCCTTTAGCATCTGCTTTGAGATCTCAGTGAATTCAGTGCGTATGTTTGAGTGTGTGTGTGTGTGTGTGAGCGCCTTGTAATTACGCCCTTTATGTTCCTACCACATGTGTGTGTGCGTGTTGTATTCAATTACTCACACAACACACGCCTACATCGGTGCACACACTCATACACACTTTGTACACTCACCTTGCGCGGAAAGAGTGCGCGTCAACATCGAGCGTTGATCAAGGTTGGTAGAAGGGGTGGGGGGGGGGAGCGGCGGGAAGGGAGATTACCTTACGTACCAGGTAAACATTCGCCAATGAGAAATGTGCTGACGTTGCCGGTTGTGTACCGTGTTGTGTTCAACTGGACCAGACAGGCTGGTTGGGGTAGGGAAGGGTGGAGGGGGAGGAGGAGGTAAATACGCGCAATACGGAAACGGTAAATCCCCATTCGAAAAATCCGGACACATACTAGTGCAAGATTACAAAACATCTTTATTAAGTCTCACATAATCGAAGTATTCATTGTAGAAAAATAGCACTATGTTATTTATACAGCCTGAGAGCATGTTCTTTTCCTTGATAATAACATTCTTTTAGCGTTGGGGGGGGGGGGGGTTAAACTGCCGTTAAAAATTTCCCTAAATCTGGCGAGAACTTCAAGTACGGCTGCAAGGTTAATACCACTCAGATTAACTGATAGACACACCGACGGGTTGGAACACAAGGAGGTAGGGGGCAATAATAGAGTCCTTTTAAATCTAGGCTTTGATAATACATGGTATTAATCCAAATCACAGGTCTTAATTGTAAGCGCCAATCTTCATAGAATAAATATAAATATTCTCTGTGAGGGATATTGCTGAGTGCGATTACCGGGTTTGGCTACCTTTCGTCATTCTAATGTCATTTTAAAAAAAAAAAAAATCAGCTACATTATTTATAAACAGTTCTAAATATAAAGTAGCGTTTATTTAACTTTCATTTTTTTTTGTGTTGCTTCTTCCAAGCCTACTTGTTAGTAGATAGCATGCCGAAAGAGTGGTTTATGGCTTAATAAACATAGATAGTGGTTTATTAAACATAGCTTGTTGTTTATTAAACGCAAGTGATCTCGTACAGTTGTGTCAAGGGGTACTGTGCAATGATATCTTTTTTTTTTTTTAAAAATGAGCTGCCAATGTTTGTATTCGACGAACATACCACTCAGATTTGGCTATTAAACAGCGCGCCTCCAGCATGCAACATAATCTCGCGGTTCTAAACCGGATGGTACGCGTACCCCAAGGGGGCACGGGAAAGGTTATGCAGGGGGTACGCAGCGACAAATTATTTTTATTTAAAACAATCAACAGTTTGAAGAAAGTCGCCAGTTTGCTGCGTAAATCATCACCAAACCACGTAGCCTACCCATGTATCGCATTAAAAAACGTAAGCGCATTCCAAATACATGTATTCGCGGACTTACGTGTGACGGGGACCTGTGGGCAAACTTTCGCAACCTTCGGGGCACAGTCACGAAAAAGGTTGAGGCCCACTGGCCTAATCGACATGTTCAGCGTAAGTTCCATTTGAGACATATGCCTGCAGTGTCAGATTCCAGTCTATGTGGCTCTGTATCAGATTCCAGTCTATGTGGCTCAGTATCAGATTCCAGTCTATGTTGCTCAGTGTCAGATTCCAGTCTATGTGGCTCAATGTCAGATTCCAGTCTATGTGGCTCAGTATCGGATTCCAGTCTATGTGGCTCAGTATCAGATTCCAGTCTGTGTGGCTCTGTATCAGATTCCAGTCTATGTGGCTCAGTATCAGATGCCAGTCTATGTGGCTCAGTATCAGATTCCAGTCTATGTGGCTCAGTATCAGATTCCAGTCTATGTGGCTCAGTATCAGATTCCAGTCTATGTGGCTCAGTATCAGATTCCAGTCTATGTGGCTCAGTATCAGATTGCAGTCTCTGTGGCTCAGTATCAGATAGCAGTCTATGTGGCTCTGTGACTAGGCGCAGGCGATCATCATCTTGCAGACGAAAGTCAAGAGAATCTTATCTTGAACACGACAATGATCAGGGTGAGGAAATCATCCAATCGTCATAGCGAAGTTTTGCATTCGGATGTTTGGTTGTCAAATCATGCGGAAGAATAAAATGGTTAGTGAGCAATTTTTTAAGAAGAAAAAAAATTCTTTGAAAGAGTTTTAGCTATCGCATCACAATTTTGAATGCCGGAAATATGTGACGCTTCAAAAAAAAATATTGACAAAACATTTCCAATATTTTTCATTTGTCAATCATGTGCCAAAAGAGTTTTTTTTTTTAATTGGAGTCTTGAAACCAGAAAAAAATATTTATGGCAAGCCTTCGACCACCGGGCTCGCGATTAGCCAGCTTTTTTAAACTTCATCTTGAATAGTTAACTGTAAATATTGGTCATTTATAAGGGATAAATTAATATTCTTTAATTAAAAATAATTTGTTATTGGTTTAGCAAACCCATCTGGGGGTTTTCAGTATCGTACAGTAGGCAGGATAGACAATAGGCATAATTATGTAATATATATTACTCTTGAAACACACACACACATAAACGGTTATGTAAATACAGTCGATTCCGCTTAATTTGGACACATCGGGACCGAGGCTTTTTGTCCTAATTAAGCGGCTGTCCCAATTAAAAATACAAATTTACTATTGGCTTCTTTGTTTGGTTTCTTTGAGATTTGTCCCAAATAAGCGCCTGTCCCAACTGAGCGGTGTCCCAATTAAGCGGAATCCACTGTATATATATATATATATATATATATATATATATATATATATATATATATATAACAACTTTTCATATCG
This sequence comes from Bulinus truncatus, assembly GCA_021962125.1. Classification (NCBI taxonomy): domain Eukaryota; kingdom Metazoa; phylum Mollusca; class Gastropoda; family Planorbidae; genus Bulinus; species Bulinus truncatus. The sequence goes on from JAGDYQ010000092.1 coordinate 636,905, forward strand.
TAGCTACAATATGATTTACATGCTATCATGTGTGGATAATATTCCATAAACTAGTTGACTGCCCCCCTCCCACACACACACACCAATACAATCTTGACTCAACACAAGCTTGATACAGTGATATTTACATTTTTTTTGTGTGTGTACCAGGAAGGTTTTCTGACAATCATGTCGTGTAATGGCTATTCCTGACCCACTAGCACAACTGGTTGAGTTTAGGTTGTTGTATGTTATATTTATAAGCCACTTGTCTGTCTCTGAACCAGATGATCCACTTATAAAAGTTTTTTTTTTTAGTTAAGTTCAAAGAGAGTTTAAGAGCTGTACAGGATCGTTGCTAGATGTTAGTTGAAAGGGGGGAAAGTTGCTGCAGTATAACATTTGTTAATCTATGAACGATGTCTTCTGTCTAGTCAAATCTATGCAGAGGCGTATATATGGAGAGGAAAAAATAAAAATTTGAATTTAAATTTTATTTGTGGTTATATGCAAATTATTTATTTCATAAACCGTCTTGTAGCTCAATAAGCCAGTGATGTGGTCAAGTTTTATAAGACAAAGCTGTGGTCAAGTTCTATACAACGTCATTTTGTCAGGTTTTATAAGACAAAGCTGTAGTCAAGTTCTATACAACATCATTTGGTCAGGTTTTATAAGACAAAGCTGTGGTCAAGTTCTATACAACATCATTTGGTCAGGTTTTATAAGACAAAGCTGTGGTCAAGTTCTATACAACATCATTTGGTCAGGTTTTATAAGACAAAGCTGTAGTCAAGTTCTATACAACATCATTTGGTCAGGTTTTATAAGACAGAGCTGTGGTCAAGTTCTATACAACATCATTTTGTCAGGTTTTATAAGACAAAGCTGTAGTCAAGTTCTATACAACATCATTTGGTCAGGTTTTATAAGACAGAGCTGTGGTCAAGTTCTATACAACATCATTTTGTCAGGTTTTATAAGACAAAGCTGTGGTCAAGTTCTATACAACATCATTTTGTCAGGTTTTATAAGACAAAGCTGTAGTCAAGTTCTATACAACATCATTTGGTCAGGTTTTATAAGACAGAGCTGTGGTCAAGTTCTATACAACATCATTTTGTCAGGTTTTATAAGACAAAGCTGTGGTCAAGTTCTATACAACATCATTTTGTCAGGTTTTATAAGACAAAGCTGTAGTCAAGTTCTATACAACATCATTTGGTCAGGTTTTATAAGACAGAGCTGTGGTCAAGTTCTATACAACATCATTTTGTCAGGTTTTATAAGACAAAGCTGTGGTCAAGTTCTATACAACATCATTTTGTCAGGTTTTATAAGACAAAGCTGTAGTCAAGTTCTATACAACATCATTTGGTCAGGTTTTATAAGACAGAGCTGTGGTCAAGTTCTATACAACATCATTTTGTCAGGTTTTATAAGACAAAGCTGTGGTCAAGTTCTATACAACATCATTTTGTCAGGTTTTATAAGACAAAGCTGTAGTCAAGTTCTATACAACATCATTTGGTCAGGTTTTATAAGACATGATGTGGTCATGTGTTACATAAGTGTGTGCATTATTTTTTTATTGTGAGCCCCAAATGAAAATCACTGAAAAATGTGTGTTTATGAAGGAAAGGAGGGGGATGGCGGGGGGGGGGGGGAGAGGAGAGGTCAACACTTGCAAGCGGCGACCTTGACAACAATTTTGTTATCTGATAAGAGCCCCCCTTAAATGCACCCTAACATAGGGCCCCATAAATTTGATAACTGCTCTACAGGTTTTTACTAAGTTGTTACTGTTGGTTTGTTATGTATTGCACTAGTTACTTGCTCTGTGGTGTACTATATGTGATAAGTATAAAAATCACTTGACCTTTACCGTTGACATTTGCTTGTGATTTGGTTCGGTATTTCTGTATTCGATTTGGTTCGGTATTTCTGTATTCGATTTAAGTTGTTATGGTGGTATGTGCGGTACAGTTCGTTTTAAATTTAGAAAAAAAAAAGAGTGGAAAATAGTGTCTTTAGAGTGACCCTTTAGTGACTTTAGAGTGACCATATAGTGTCTTTAGAGTGACCCTATAGTGCCTTTAGAGTGACCCTGTTGTTCTTTGGAGTGACCATATAGTGTCTTTAGAGTGACCATATAGTGTCTTTAGAGTGACCATATAGTGTCTTTAGAGTGACCATATAGTGTCTTTAGAGTGACCATATAGTGTCTTTAGAGTGGCCATATAGTGTCTTTAGAGTGAACATATAGTGTCTTTAGAGTGGCCATATAGTGTCTTTAGAGTGACCCTATAGTGTCTTTAGAGTGACCCTATAGTGCCTTTAGAGTGACCCTGTTGTTCTTTAGAGTGACCTTATAGTGTCTTTAGAGTGACCCTATAGTGTCTTTGGAGTGACCCTATAGTGTCTTTAGAGTGACCATATAGTGTCTTTAGAGTGACCATATAGTGTCTTTAGAGTGACCTTATAGTGTCTTTAGAGTGACCCTGTTGTGTCTTTAGAGTGACCATGTAGTGTCTATAGGGTGACCCTATAACGTCTTTAGGGTTACTTTCGTTGGAATAATGAACAATGTGATCTTTTTATAAGTTGTGTGATGAATGGTCCATACTCCACACTATAGTCATTATGATTGTTCACTTTATAATTCGTGTAATTAAATATCCATAATATGGTCACTATAATAGTCCACCATACAGGTTGAGCAAAGAATGATCCATAACATGGTCAAGGCGATAGTGTAATTTACATACTTCAGCATGTTTTTGGTTGGTAAATGTCACACGGATTACTACTTTTGACCAGCCTTCTCACATTTTTCATGGCCCTACAGGAAGTTTCTTTTAGCTATAATGACCATCCATGCGTCACATGACGTACATACTCATAGCAAGGGAGCTTACACTCTCTCATCTGTGTTTCAGTTTGTACTTGTGTATGGACATCAACTAAGACACACACACACACACAATACACAGATGGAGGTGGCTGCCAGCCGACATATGTTTACATAGCATCTACCTTTCACCTTCACTGCATCGTATGTCATCGTCATGCCAACAGCACACACACACACACACACTCACATTCACACACTTTTATGTGGAGGGATTCTCACGTTGAACTTATTAAAGGTCTGATAATTAATTATAAAAATAAAAAAAAATCATTGGACTGTGTCTGTCTTGGCCTAATATTTTATTTATTGTTTCATTACTTCTTGTAAAGAAATAGAGAGTGAGTGCACAGCAATAGATAGTGCGGGCACAGCAATAGATAGTGAGTGCACAGAAATAGATAGTGAGTGCACAGCAATAGATAGTGAGTCCCACAACAATAGATAGTGAGTCCCACAGCAATAGATAGTGAAGGCACAGCAATAGATAGTGAAGGCACAGCAATAGATAGTGAAGGCACAGCAATAGATAGTGAAGGCACAGCAATAGATAGTGAGTGCACAGCCATAGATAGTGAAGGCACAGCAATAGATAGTGAAGGCACAGCAATAGATAGTGAGTGCACAGCAATAGATAGTGAAGGCACAGCAATAGATAGTGAGTCCCACAGCAATAGATAGTGAGTGCACAGCAATAGATAGTGAGTGCACAGCAATAGATAGTGAGTGCACAGCAATAGATAGTGAGTGTACAGCAATAGATAGTGAGTGTACAGCAATAGATAGTGAGTGCACAGCAATAGATAGTGAGTGCACAGCAATAGATAGTGAGTGCACAGCAATAGATAGTGAGTGTACAGCAATAGATAGTGAGTGTACAGCAATAGATAGTGAGTGCACAGCAATATATAGTGAGTGCACAGCAATAGATAGTGAGTGCACAGCAATAGATAGTGAGTGCACAGCAATAGATAGTGAGTGCACAGCAATAGATAGTGAGTGCACAGCAATAGATAGTGAGTGCACAGCAGTTTGAAGTTCCTGGTTTCCTCAAACACCTACAACCACTTTCTTTTTCTCAGTCACTCAGACTTTCTTTCACTTACTCATTCTCACACCCTCGCACCCAACCCCCCTTCCCTTTACACTCTAGCCTCTCTTGCTCACCCCACACAAAATTTTCGCTTCTTTATCTCATTATCAATGTGGTTTTCTCTTATTCTTTACTTCACATCTTTCTCTCTCTACCCTTCCTCTCTCTCTCTCTCTCTCTCTCTCTCTCTCTCTCTCTCTCTCTCTCTCTCTCTCTCTCTCTCTCTCTCTCTCTCTCTCTCTCTCTCTCTCTCTCTCTCTACCCTGCCTCTACTTAATTATAACAATGCTATTTGATTGTTATTGTTTTGTTTCCTTGTTAAAACTGAGTCGATTTCATTTTTTTTAAATGTTTCTATCTGGTATAATGTCATTGAGCTTCAGTCGGTCACCACCACAGCTGCTCACACCATGCGCGACTGCACTGGTTCCCGGCTATCGAGAGGGTCGACTCATAACAACTGTGTGTGTTCTGTGTGTGTCAGCAGAAGCGCTTGCGCGATGCGGAGAATTTTGCGGATTTTTTCCCCTTCCCCCTAAACAAACAATAAAAAAAAAGAAAATCATTACCATGAAGGGTTGCGAAATTTCCCTTTACTTGCCGATTTTCAGGAACTTTATGTATGTGTAATGAGACAATTAAACTAACGCTTACTTGTGTATGAGGATACTTTTTTTTTGGTTTTGTGATGTACACATGTCTTCAATTACAAAGTGTCAATTTAGAGTGTGCACATGTTCTGAGAATGTTTCAATGTGTGAGTTGCCTGTGATTGTGTTCGAGGAATTTTTTTAAAAAACATGGCGGTTTTTCTGTGTTTGAGTGAAAGGCTTTCGATTCGTCTTCTTGTTCTAATGATATTTCTAATGTGCATAGGGCTGAACGGCCAGCTGCTAAACAGTTCCAAATACCTCCCTTCTCATGGAAAATGTGAAAAAATTAAGATTCCGATGTGTATGGATATCTCGTACAACGAGACAATAATGCCCAATTTGTTGGGGCATCAAAATCAGGAAGATGCTGCTTTGGAAGTGCACCAGTTTTTCCCTCTCGTCAAATTGCAGTGCAGTGAATATCTGAAATCTTTCCTGTGCACACTTTATGCACCAGTGTGCACACTTTTAGAAAAAGCCATACCGCCATGTCGATCACTCTGTAATCACGTCATGACAGGGTGTTTGCCTGTAATGGCCAGATTTGGATTTGCGTGGCCAGAAACAATGAAATGTGAGAATTTCCCTGTCGCCGGTCCATGTGTTGGTGAAAATAACACTGAGACGATCATTGCTCCAGGGAAAAATCAAAATGGACAAAACATCACTCGTGAAATGACCACTTCATATATTCCACTAGTCCGACAGACAGAGAGTTCCGAATACCTCCCTGTTCTTGGAAAATGTGAAAAAATTAAGATTCCGATGTGTCTGGATATTTCTTACAACGAGACAATAATGCCCAATCTGTTAGGGCACCACAGTCAGGAGGCTGCAGGTTTAGAGCTGCATAGGTTTTCCCCTCTCGTCAAATCGCAGTGCAGTGCACACTTTAAATTGTTCCTGTGTTTACTTTACGCACCAGCATGTACAGTATTAGAAGAACCCATTCCACCGTGTAGGTCACTCTGTATTGAAGCCAGGACAGGATGTCTACCTGTAATGGCCAGATTTGGTTTTGATTGGCCAGATACATGGACATGTGAGCAATACCCAATGACCGGTCTCTGTGTTGGGGAGGTTAACACGGAGAAAGCGTCAACAGTTACAGAAAAAAATTATGTTGGACACAATGTTAGCCGTCAAAGGACAACTTCAGGTATTTCACAAGTCCAACAGACTAAAAGTACCCAGTACTTAAATACACACAGACGATGTGAAAATATACGGATTCCAATGTGCAAGAATATTTCCTACAACGAAACCATGATGCCCAATTTTTTGGGGCATCAAAATCAGGAAGATGCTGCTTTGGAAGTGCACCAGTTTTTCCCTCTCGTCAAATTGCAGTGCAGTGAATATCTGAAAACTTTCCTGTGCACACTTTATGCACCAGTGTGTACACTTTTAGAAAAAGCCATACCACCATGTCGATCACTCTGTAATGACGTCATGACAGGATGTTTACCTGTAATGGCCAAATTCGGATTTGCGTGGCCAGAAACAATGAAATGTGAGAATTTCCCTGTCACTGGTCCATGTGTTGGAGAAAATAACACTGAGACGATCATTGCTCCAGGAAAAAGTCAGAATGGACAAAACATCACTCGTGAAATGACCACTTCATATATTCCACTAGTCCGACAGACAGAGAGTTCCGAATACCTCCCTGTTCTTGGAAAATGTGAAAAAATTAAGATTCCGATGTGTCTGGATATTTCTTACAACGAGACAATAATGCCCAATCTGTTAGGGCACCACAGTCAGGAGGCTGCAGGTTTAGAGCTGCATAGGTTTTCCCCTCTCGTCAAATCGCAGTGCAGTGCACACTTTAAATTGTTCCTGTGTTTACTTTACGCACCAGTATGTACAGTATTAGAAGAACCCATTCCACCGTGTAGGTCACTCTGTATTGAAGCCAGGACAGGATGTCTACCTGTAATGGCCAGATTTGGTTTTGATTGGCCAGATACATGGACATGTGAGCAATACCCAATGACCGGTCTCTGTGTTGGGGAGGTTAACACGGAGAAAGCGTCAACAGTTACAGAAAAAAATTATGTTGGACACAACGTTAGCCGTCAAAGGACAACTTCAGGTATTTCACAAGTCCAACAGACTAAAAGTACCCAGTACTTAAATACACACAGACGATGTGAAAATATACGGATTCCAATGTGCAAGAATATTTCCTACAACGAAACCATGATGCCCAATTTTTGGGGCATCAAAATCAGGAAGATGCTGCTTTGGAAGTGCACCAGTTTTTCCCTCTCGTCAAATTGCAGTGCAGTGAATATCTGAAAACTTTCCTGTGCACACTTTATGCACCAGTGTGTACACTTTTAGAAAAAGCCATACCACCATGTCGATCACTCTGTAATGACGTCATGACAGGGTGTTTACCTGTAATGGCCAAATTCGGATTTGCGTGGCCAGAAACAATGAAATGTGAGAATTTCCCTGTCGCCGGTCCATGTGTTGGTGAAAATAACACTGAGACGATCATTGCTCCAGGAAAAAGTCAGAATGGACAAAACATCACTCGTGAAATGACCACTTCATATATTCCACTTGTCCGACAGACAGAGAGTTCCGAATACCTCCCTGTTCTTGGAAAATGTGAAAAAATTAAGATTCCGATGTGTCTGGATATTTCTTACAACGAGACAATAATGCCCAATCTGTTAGGGCACCACAGTCAGGAGGCTGCAGGTTTAGAGCTGCATAGGTTTTCCCCTCTCGTCAAATTGCAGTGCAGTGCACACTTAAAATTGTTCCTGTGTTTACTTTACGCACCAGTATGTACAGTATTAGAAGAACCCATTCCACCGTGTAGGTCACTCTGTATTGAAGCCAGGACAGGATGTCTACATGTAATGGCCAGATTTGGTTTTGATTGGCCAGATACATGGACATGTGAGCAATACCCAATGACCGGTCTCTGTGTTGGGGAGGTTAACACGGAGAAAGCGTCAACAGTTACAGAAAAAAATTATGTTGGACACAACGTTAGCCGTCAAAGGACAACTTCAGGTATTTCACAAGTCCAACAGACTAAAAGTACCCAGTACTTAAATACACACAGACGATGTGAAAATATACGGATTCCAATGTGCAAGAATATTTCCTACAACGAAACCATGATGCCCAATTTTTTGGGGCATCAAAATCAGGAAGATGCTGCTTTGGAAGTGCACCAGTTTTTCCCTCTCGTCAAATTGCAGTGCAGTGAATATCTGAAAACTTTCCTGTGCACACTTTATGCACCAGTGTGTACACTTTTAGAAAAAGCCATACCACCATGTCGATCACTCTGTAATGACGTCATGACAGGGTGTTTACCTGTAATGGCCAAATTCGGATTTGCGTGGCCAGAAACAATGAAATGTGAGAATTTCCCTGTCGCCGGTCCATGTGTTGGTGAAAATAACACTGAGACGATCATTGCTCCAGGAAAAAGTCAGAATGGACAAAACATCACTCGTGAAATGACCACTTCATATATTCCACTTGTCCGACAGACAGAGAGTTCCGAATACCTCCCTGTTCTTGGAAAATGTGAAAAAATTAAGATTCCGATGTGTCTGGATATTTCTTACAACGAGACAATAATGCCCAATCTGTTAGGGCACCACAGTCAGGAGGCTGCAGGTTTAGAGCTGCATAGGTTTTCCCCTCTCGTCAAATTGCAGTGCAGTGCACACTTAAAATTGTTCCTGTGTTTACTTTACGCACCAGTATGTACAGTATTAGAAGAACCCATTCCACCGTGTAGGTCACTCTGTATTGAAGCCAGGACAGGATGTCTACATGTAATGGCCAGATTTGGTTTTGATTGGCCAGATACATGGACATGTGAGCAATACCCAATGACCGGTCTCTGTGTTGGGGAGGTTAACACGGAGAAAGCGTCAACAGTTACAGAAAAAAATTATGTTGGACACAACGTTAGCCGTCAAAGGACAACTTCAGGTATTTCACAAGTCCAACAGACTAAAAGTACCCAGTACTTAAATACACACAGACGATGTGAAAATATACGGATTCCAATGTGCAAGAATATTTCCTACAACGAAACCATGATGCCCAATTTTTGGGGCATCAAAATCAGGAAGATGCTGCTTTGGAAGTGCACCAGTTTTTCCCTCTCGTCAAATTGCAGTGCAGTGAATATCTGAAAACTTTCCTGTGCACACTTTATGCACCAGTGTGTACACTTTTAGAAAAAGCCATACCACCATGTCGATCACTCTGTAATGACGTCATGACAGGGTGTTTACCTGTAATGGCCAAATTCGGATTTGCGTGGCCAGAAACAATGAAATGTGAGAATTTCCCTGTCGCCGGTCCATGTGTTGGTGAAAATAACACTGAGACGATCATTGCTCCAGGAAAAAGTCAGAATGGACAAAACATCACTCGTGAAATGACCACTTCATATATTCCACTTGTCCGACAGACAGAGAGTTCCGAATACCTCCCTGTTCTTGGAAAATGTGAAAAAATTAAGATTCCGATGTGTCTGGATATTTCTTACAACGAGACAATAATGCCCAATCTGTTAGGGCACCACAGTCAGGAGGCTGCAGGTTTAGAGCTGCATAGGTTTTCCCCTCTCGTCAAATTGCAGTGCAGTGCACACTTAAAATTGTTCCTGTGTTTACTTTACGCACCAGTATGTACAGTATTAGAAGAACCCATTCCACCGTGTAGGTCACTCTGTATTGAAGCCAGGACAGGATGTCTACATGTAATGGCCAGATTTGGTTTTGATTGGCCAGATACATGGACATGTGAGCAATACCCAATGACCGGTCTCTGTGTTGGGGAGGTTAACACGGAGAAAGCGTCAACAGTTACAGAAAAAAATTATGTTGGACACAACGTTAGCCGTCAAAGGACAACTTCAGGTATTTCACAAGTCCAACAGACTAAAAGTACCCAGTACTTAAATACACACAGACGATGTGAAAATATACGGATTCCAATGTGCAAGAATATTTCCTACAACGAAACCATGATGCCCAATTTTTTGGGGCATCAAAATCAGGAAGATGCTGCTTTGGAAGTGCACCAGTTTTTCCCTCTCGTCAAATTGCAGTGCAGTGAATATCTGAAAACTTTCCTGTGCACACTTTATGCACCAGTGTGTACACTTTTAGAAAAAGCCATACCACCATGTCGATCACTCTGTAATGACGTCATGACAGGGTGTTTACCTGTAATGGCCAAATTCGGATTTGCGTGGCCAGAAACAATGAAATGTGAGAATTTCCCTGTCGCCGGTCCATGTGTTGGTGAAAATAACACTGAGACGATCATTGCTCCAGGAAAAAGTCAGAATGGACAAAACATCACTCGTGAAATGACCACTTCATATATTCCACTTGTCCGACAGACAGAGAATCAAAATCAGGAAGATGCTGCTTTGGAAGTGCACCAGTTTTTCCCTCTCGTCAAACTGCAGTGCAGTGAATATCTGAAAACTTTCCTGTGCACACTTTATGCACCAGGGTGTACACTTTTAGAAAAAGCCATACCACCATGTCGATCACTCTGTAATGACGTCATGACAGGGTGTTTACCTGTAATGGCCAAATTCGGATTTGCGTGGCCAGAAACAATGAAATGTGAGAATTTCCCTGTCACCGGTCCATGTGTTGGAGAAAATAACACTGAGACGATCATTGCTCCAGGAAAAAATCAAAATGGACAAAACAACACTCATGAAATGACCACTTCATATATTCCACTAGTCCGACAGACAAAGAGTTCCGAATACCTCCCTGTTCTTGGAAAATGTGAAAAAATTAAGATTCCGATGTGTATGGATATTCCGTACAACGAGACAATAATGCCCAATCTGTTAGGGCACCAAAGTCAGGAGGCTGCAGGTTTAGAGCTGCATAGGTTTTCCCCTCTTGTCAAATTGCAGTGCAGTGCACACTTTAAATTCTTCCTGTGTTTACTTTACGCACCAGTATGTACAGTATTAGAAGAACCCATTCCACCGTGTAGGTCACTCTGTATTGAAGCCAGGACAGGATGTCTACATGTAATGGCCAGATTTGGTTTTGATTGGCCAGATACATGGACATGTGAGCAATACCCAATGACCGGTCTCTGTGTTGGGGAGGTTAACACGGAGGAAGCCTCAACAGTTACAGAACAAATTCATTTTGGACAAAACGTCAGCCATGAAACGATTTCTGGTAGTAAATGTGTTTTCTTTCTTAATAATACCATGATAATTTTAGATACGACACAAATAATTCTTGTCATGGGCTTAGCCTAGCACGTATTGGGGACCTAAACATAAAAGGGTTAAAAGCTTATGGACATATTTTATCTCATTCTTTTTTAGACATCTGGGCATTTATTTTTAGTTTTGTCTACGGCCCACAATGGGGTTAAGTTTGCTTTGCATATAACCTGTATCTTTTGCTTTACACAATACTTATTTGATGATCAGATGTTGGGCTCATTATAGCGAACTAATAATAATAACTAGTTCATGGTCTCTAACATTTTTTTTAAAAAGAATCTAAAGCGATTGTAAGTAATTTTACTGATTTCTTAAACTTTAATGAAATATAAGACCACGATGTTTATCGAGCATTCACTGATTAGACACGAAGCCTTAAAGATGTTAACACGTTTAGTCTTAGAGAATTTATTCACATGGTATTGAAGAATTATAGCATTACGCGTATAATTTACCACAGATCAATCAGCAACTGAAATGCAATACAATCGCTTTGAAAAGAGACAGCCGGCTTGCACATCTAAACTCTCTGTTATTATGCATTCTCACATATACAAACGGGTGCTGAGCTGACACATGCACATAAATACTCATGCAACCCGACAATTCACTTGCCTACACAAGTATTCAAACACAGCTCATCTTTCTACACATGTATACAAACACACAGCTCATCATTCTACACATGTATACAAACACACAGCTCATCTTTCTACACATGTATACAAACACACAGCTCACTAGCAAGACACCCGGCTCACCGGCTTCGCTACTACACACCTTCTTGACTATATTATCCGCTCAGCCAACATGTTTACCTTCACTAACGTTAGAGGAATTCTCACCCCCCCCCATTCCAACCATCGTTGTAGCAGCTGTCCTCAAAACAGTTTTAGTCGTGACCCCATTTTAGAAAAAAGTCAAAGGTTTCCGTGCCCCCTTACCCCTCCTCGATACATTCTTCTAAACAATGTCAATGATGGAGACCCGTTGAAATAAACAAAAACAAAAAAGTAGCTATAATTGAGGTCCATAATTTAGTTCGAATATTAAGTCATAGTGATTCAGTGGCGCCTCCATAGAAAATCTTCGTGAACTCACATTGGCAAAGAACCACTGTGCCACACAATATCCTTGAGTTCACCACATCTTTTTTTTTTCCCTTCTGTGTAATAGAAAAGATCTGAATGCATTCATGGTTGTACCCATGTCTTTGTTCTCAAGGTAATTGAATGCCACCTTCTTCCCGAAGGGAAATATGGGAGTTTTTAGCATGCTTGTGTTTAGATTGGTCTTTAATCTTTACCCGATGTGTTAGATGCTCTTATGTCGTAAATATGCCAAGCAGCTTCATTCTGTTTGTTTTTTTTTTAAATTTATCCTTTGGTAGTTGTTGTTTCTTGTTTATGTCAATGTTAATTTGAAATGGTGGGTGGAAATCTAAACACATCTGAAGTCAACAAAATTTGAGTTCTGAGGTCTAGGACGAAATTACTGATGAATTCTAAGTAAGAGTGGATTTTACAATCAGTGGGACTCCGTGAAAATGGCAGAAAAAATGAATTGATCGATTAAAAACTGATGTAGACAGAGCGAGTGTTTGATTGATAGACATACAGACCTGCAGGCAGACAGACATATTGAATATTTGATTGAGATAGATAGCTAGACAGGTAGGAAGCCAAGCACAAGACAGCCAGGCAGACAGACATATTGATTATTTGATTGAGATAGATAGCTAGACAGGTAGGAAGGCAGGCACAAGACAGCCAGGCAGACAGACAGACATATTGATTATTTGATTGAGATAGATATCTAGACAGGTAGAAAGGCGGGTACCAGACAGCCAGGCAGACAGACATATTGATTATTTGATTGAGATAGCTATCTAGACAGGTAGGAAGGCGGGCACCAGACAGACAGACATATTAGTGTTGTGTAGAGGATGTATATATATGTATATATATATATATATATATATATATATATATATATATATATATATAGACACACACACACACATTCTAATGGGTGACAATTAGCCTCGGCGGGACTTTGACGTTTATTGACATTTGCATCACAGTTCTTTGTGCACTGTGAGACCAGTTTGGTTTAGTGAATGCAACATAATGGCATTTGGGTGTTATGAGTCATAAATGCCGAAAACGGTGACACTTGCCCTGTATAAAATTGGACAGGGATGGGGGGGGGTGATTGCTCTATCCACACAGAAAAACATTTTCCTAATCTGATTGAATGACAGGAAGTTTTTTGTTTTTAATCCTTTAATCAGTATATTGTGATATAAATTCAGTTTGGCCTGAAACTTGCTTATTATCGATATCTGTGTCGGGGAGATTAACGCATTCACTTAAGTGTGTTTTTGTTAAGTGTAACTTAAGTTTAAATATAATTGCTTTCTGGTATTGTTTAATTCTAACAACATTTTTGATTTTCAATCACATTGTTGTTTACATACTTAACAAAAAAATTACTTAATAATGCTTCATAATAATAAAATGTCATGAACATTCGAAATATATATATATACTAGCTGAACAGGCCCGGTACCCGGACCGGCTATTAAGCACGCAGTTGGAGTTGAAAATGGTGATATATATTCGAGCTCTTTAACAATCAGTCTATATACAAAAATAGCATGTCTATCTACTCGAAGTGGCCCCAAAGGACATGAACAGATTATTGTAGCCAAAACACGTTTAAGGGACACTTAATAATACATCAAATAAGTTCATATTTTATATAGTTCATCCCAAAGAAAATAATCCTCATTATGGGCATAAAATCTTAACAAAAACAACCCCCGACCATTAAACTTTGAATCTAACATCCAACTATTTCTTCTTTTTCCAATTCTCTTCCATTTAGCCCCACACCCATCTTTCCCTCCCTCCCTCCCCCGCCCGCCAAACCCCTTCCACTCAAGACATGCTCGAATCGCAGTGGATCTCAATGTACATACAACAAACCCTGTTAACAATACCACGTTACATTTCTCCCTACCTCCTCCCCCCGTTAAACGCTCCTTTCCCAACCCTACACCCCCATTCCAACAGTTCTTTTTTTTATATTTTTATAATTTATCATGTTTAACATGACGTATTTAAAAAAAAAGAGAGATGTGAGGTTAAAAAAAATAGCGGTGTTGCAACTTGAATCGTCTGCTTGACTTCCTCCCCCCCCCCCTCCTTTCCGCAACCATTAAAAATCTTAATTCATTAATTAGAAATCCTTGTCGTGTTTAGAATTCCCCAGCATTTCATTTTTATTCAAGAAAGAGTCATTTGATGAACAAAATGCGTACCAAACATACTCTCATTTAGCATACATTGTCTCTTTTCAGTTTCTATAATTTTGGAATTCCCCAGACTATTTTTATAGAGACAGTCGAAGACGCGCGCTATTTTTTTTTAACTCGGCAAAGGTGTCACGTAGAACTCAGACTTTTTTTTTTAGCGATGTACGCTTTCAACTCGTGCGGTGTCGTGTATTTGTAACGTGCAGACATGTGGCTTTTATTGCCATGAACATACTTTACACCGCACGGTGTGAAGGTCTGTCGAACGGTCACATATAATCTGTGCTACCTTAACTGGGAACAACCCGTATATAGAGGAGGGCTCTCTAAATACATTATATTAAATAGAACTTTATCGTCTCCTTGGATCCGTGGATCTTATTAAAAGTATACATGTACAACTTTTTTTTGTTTACTCTGTTCAGCTTCACATTAATTTTATTCGAAGTGCCTTAAAGCGTGCATCCTACCGGTGGGGAGAGTGGGGGGGGGAGGGGGGATCTCACTATTGGCGCCCTCTGTAGATTATTTACAATTCATTCATTTGAGAGAATGTCATAAAGCCACAGAACACTGATGTGCCTGATAATATTAGGGTATACGGACATAAGCTTGTGTCCCCTGGGGCGGGAGGGGGGGGGCTGGGCACCTTTGGGACAGTGTCCAGTGCGGGACTGGGCTATACTCTTCGCACACCCCCTATCCCCCCTCCCCCCGCCACGGGTGGGTCTCGGATGACCGCGGCTACATCTCTCGAGCTCTCCACATATTGACAAGTGATTACTTGGTTCTGTGTCCCCCCTCCCATCCCCCCATAACTTTATGTAACTTTGAGACGCTTCCTATGTCATTGTGACCTTCTTCTTAACACCTCCCAACTAAACGTGTCACACTGAATCAACAATGTGTTTCATTTTGGCCAGGAAAAACGTTTCTGTTGTTTGTTTTTACTTCAACGTTCTCTGGTTTAACGTGAACCTCATATAACAACATATACCTTAGAAACACACCTCTCCCCTGTTAACACGCATATTAGGCTAATATATACATACACACTGTTCAGTTCTTGCCAACTAACACCACAAACGTCCCATATGTTGACAAAAACGCCGGAATGATAACAGACACACACAAACTCGCTGCACGTTTGATGTTAAAAAAAAAAATAACTGCAATTTATAAACGTTTTCAAATTTGATGAAATGATGAAAAGCTATACAATTTTGACATTTGGCTTTAAATCAGCTTTCGTCTAAGTAAATTATTTGTATGCTTGACCAGTCGGTAAAGTGCTCGACTGTCGACATGAATGTCCCTGGTGATGACCAATGGCTATTTCAGGTCATGGTGAAAGTCCCCAGCTATAACTCCCGTGGTGCCTCTATGGCCATTGCACTATCGGATATGGTGAGGATGAAAGAAGGGCATTCCAAAAACTGTCCCAATAGTGGTTTATAGGTTCTACGAGATTTCATCTCATCCTTACTGGGAACTTCACACACACACACACACACTTACGCCAAAATATTGACTTATCAGCCAAAAAGGAATGAAACAATTATACATTCTTACAAAGATATACATTCTCTGAGTACATTAAAACAGAGACACTTTGCAATTATTGAGAATTATCTATATTTTATTAAATGTTTTTTCATGACATATTTCAATGACTTAGTCCTACCGTTTTAGTAATAAACTATATAGTCGTTCGTATTTATCATTGAACTAATTATACAGTCTTACATACGTAGTAGCCTACGCATTAAAGAGGAAGATTTTAAAAAACGCATCGGAAGAATGAAACAGAATTACGATCCCTTAATGTGAAAAGTTCATTTCAAGCCTACGTGCACGATGTTCGTTAGTTAAATAAAAAGAACTGACGTTGAATTGTTTAACTGAGCGACGTACAAACGCTGAGTTCGTCATGTTCCCATCCTTAGTGGCATGCTGACGTGAGTCATTCTGACTCAGTGCAGGACGATGTGACCTTTTGACCTCATAGCCACTTGGTATATTCTGAGGTGTTTTTACACCTCCGTCTGTCTTTCTCTCTCCCCCCTCCTCTCCCCCACCCCCTTTTCACTCACACATAACTTCTCTCTACAGTAGTCTACACCCTTTTTCAATCTCTCCCTCTCTCTCTCTCTCTCTCTCTTGCCACATAATCATTTACCGCTTTCTTTCTCTGGTACAGAGGTACTCTCTCCCTTACTCAGAGGCGGATTTAAGGAGGGGTTCACCGGGAACCTCACTTTCGAAGCACCCCGCAGATTTCCAAGTTTAACCCTATATATTAATATATATATATATTTAAGGGGCCCAATATTATTTTCTGCGTCGTGAGCCTCAAATGATCAAATTCAGTCTTCTCCTCCTTCTCCCCCCCCCCTCTCATCTTGTCTGTGTGTGGGAGTAGAACAAAGCCACAAACACACAACCCACAAGGACAAACTGACCCATAACGTATTTATTGAGCAGCGACTCTTGGTAGTTGGTTGTGTTAACTTATTGCCTCATGAAGATATTTTATGAATCCTCAATGAAAACTTTTTTTTAGTGCACTTAAAACTCCAGTAGCAATGATTTATGACGACATCAACATTACTAACAGACGAATCCAAACGGGTCGTTCATGTATTACTTAGCGTTATGGTGGGGGTGGTGGTGGTGGGGGAGAGATACTGAAGTGTGACGCGCTCTGTGACAGGAAATTGTGAAAGGGGACTTGGGGATAGTGAGGGGGGGGAGTAGGGAGGAGTAAAATTCAAAGGGATAAAAAGCGTTATGTGAACGTCCAATATAAGTACCGATAGCTAAGTTACAATAAGTGCAGTAACAATAGTAATGGTAGTAGTAATATTTACAATACCATATGTAGTTTATAAATGTTTATGTTTTTTTTTTACTTTATAAAAGATATGATTTGCTAAAATACTTAGTCTGTTTAGTCAGTCAGTATCAGTGTATATGCCGGGTTTGTTCCGTAGACTCAAAGTAGAGAAACGTGTACCGTAAATTGGTTTAAATGACAGACGATTGCTGGTTTTGATTATCTTTTTTTTTTGTGTTGAGAAAACAACCCTGCATACAGAATAATGAAACCGTTATTTTCTAGACATTTGGCCAAGTAGCTATTTCAACAGTAGCCGGGCCGCCAATAAAGTAAAACTGGCAGGGCAGCATGCAGCCTTTTTATTGAGCTTTATTTTGTGAGTCTTTTTTTTTCTCTTATTTTGTTACCTTTCTTTAGTAAATTGAATATGGTTTAAAGCTCTTAATTTTCTTTTTGTTCTCATCGAATTTATGCGTGGCCAACCCTCATAAAATACATTGATAATGTCTAGAATGTGACGAATGATAACGATGCTGACTGTTGGGTGTTGAACTAAAAAAATGTTTTTGTAATTTATTTTTTTTTAAGTGACGCCATATCTGGTAACCTGTTTTAAAATGAGGCCATTTCTGGTAACCTGTTTTAAAATGAGGCCATTTCTGGTAACCTACTCTGAGAAGGGAAGGAATGTGGATGGGGGAGGGAAGCTTGATCAATTTTGCTAAAGTCTAATATGCAGGGCGTAGTGTAGGTAATGGTACAGTCCAGGCCCGTAGCCAGGTCAAAGTAAGCAGGGAGGCACCAATACCCAGCAAGGGGGGCACCTTCTCATTTTAGTTACTTTTTTTTTCTTTATTTTTTCCCTCTTTTTCTTCTTTTTTAAGCGGGGGGCACTCCACACCTAGCAGGGGGGCACGGCCCCCCAGTGCCCCCCCCCCTTGGCTACGGGGCTGGTACAGTCTAAAAACCAATGTAGAATACAAAATAACAACACTTATAACACGTGATAAATATTATTCTACAAAATTTGTTTTTCAAAAGTAATACTAATGTTGCCTCTTCTTGCTGAATAAGATGATAATTGGACCAATAAGCAAAAAAATAACACATACCTATTCAAATTATAATGTCTCCCCTTTAGGAAAAAAAAATGTATGCTTAAATGATAGCGTTATTTTAGTACAGAAGACATTTATGTTGCTAGGTGTATTTAAGAAATGGGGCACATGAATGTTCATTGGTGTCTAGTCTAGTTGTCAGCAGACAACTAAATAGTCCAAAACATTTTCATTCACACCAATGCGACCGTATACGCCAACACTAAAGAAATGTTTATTGTTGAACGAAGGAACCAAAGATACAAGAAAACGAACACATTCACATTTAAACCCGCTTTTTTTTTAAAAAGCAAATGTGCGTTATACTTGGCGCTTACACTGCCAAATTATATAGGCCATGCATGAACAAATTCATTAAGTGCGAAATATATAGGCTGTAACTCGGGCAACACTTTATTAGGTCAGTGTTATTGTTCTCGAAAGGAAGAATTTGCATAAAATCATAGATATAAAGTTCTTTATATCTATCCATTGTTTGCAATTTAAGTCACTAAAGTGTCTCAATTCACCCTGCCACCATTTCTAAACAAACAAATCTTCTTCTTAAGTTGAAAAAAAGTTTTTTTTGGCGGAATTTTTTTGAATAGTGGCAATTAAATATTTCATCAAAATTAATTAGCCTACCTGAGTGTTTGTTGCTGAGATCTAACACACCAGTTACCTAGGCCAGGGGCCCATAATGAATGGCATGCATCATATAATTCTGTATGTTTTTGTTTTTAAATTTCTAATTCTGTGATTTTTGAAAATACGTGCCTATTGACCCACTATGAAAACTTATTTTTTTTCGAGATTCACCTGTGAAGAAAACTTAAGATAAATAAAGAGTAAAAAAGCATAATTTATTTTACATAGTTTTCCTCCTATTACTTCACAAATAAACAAACTTTTAGATTTTAATAAAAAAATGTATAGAATTGTTATTACGCACTCATTGATTCACAATCCATAAATTTTACATTTTTTGCTACCTGATTTTTGTCAGCTACCTACACAGCCCGTAGCCAGGTCAAAGTAAGCAGGGGGGCATCAATACCCAGCAAGGGGGCACCTTCTCATTTTAGTTACTTTTTCTTTATTTTTTCCTCTTTTCTTTTTTAAGCGGGGGGGGGGAGCACTCCACACCTAGGGAGGAGCCACTGGCCTACCGAGCTGTACCTACACTTTGAGAACCATTATTCTAAATAAAAAATTACTGGGAGAACTTCATTGATTTAACTTTTTTTTTGCACTTTTTAGTGTTTAAATTGATTATAATATATTATTGGCTTTGTAATGATCTGAATCTTCTGACATGTTTCTAGATCTATTGGCCGACTACATTTTACCTATGGACAATATTGAAAATGACATCGTACAAAACCCCCAACGCCTGGACTCAAGAGTGTATGGCAACCCTCGACTGGTTAGAGGAGTTCGTGAGATGGCCCTTAGACTTGATGGGATAACACAGTGGCTCCGTGTGGATGGACCTGCCCATAAAGAAGAATGTTTTGGGGACCTATCCCATTGTCCCAAGGGTAATATTAATAATATATTTTTTTTTGTTTTTTAATTAAGCTCTTTTAAAATTATTATTATCATTGTTTTTCATAAAAACAGACTGGATTATCCTTCTTATGCTGGCCAAAGGACATGCCCAATTTTTAGAATGTCAAATAGGGTGGATGGAGCATTGTAAATAATTATGCCCAGCCCCTACTATACTAATAAAAACACCCTAACCATCATTTAGAAATAGATTGTCTTTTTTAATAGACAGGATAGTCGAGTTTACTTTATAATCAATTCTGAATTTGAAATTGTGTTTATCAAGTTAAATAGGCCTACATACTAGAATTACTGACAGTTTCACATTTTGGAATGTGTTGATTTTATATATATATATATTATTTATTTTTTTGCAATAGTGAGATTTTTTTAAAAATTCAAGTGTTGGAAAGTAATTAATATCAGCTTTAATGTGATTTTTTCAGGCTATTATGTTGGTATGTGGCTCCAGTTTATTTCACCTTCCAAGAGTAAAGCTGTTTACATGTCCAATGGTGGGCACAGCCAAGATGGCCATGGCATTGCCATGTTCTACTCTGACAATGAAATAGAGTTTGTGTTTAAAACAAAAGATGGTAAAGAATGGAGAGCTGAGGCGAGAGATATTTTCCCCGGAAGATGGTACCATGTTGCTGCTTCATGGACAAATGAAAAAGGTAATGAAGGCTTAATGTTGATGCCGTTAAGAAAGCAATGATATGACAAAATTAGCTTCTGAACTTACTAGAGTTTTCCTTCATAAAAACTTTTTTATTTGTTTTTTGTTTGTTTTTTTAATATTTATTTTCTTTTCAAAGGAAAATTTTAAATTGTACAATGTACATGTATATATTCAAAGAATGATTGTTTTTCTTAGCTACCAAAACTCTCTTTTTTGTGAGTAGTTTTGAGTCTTGTATCTTCCATTTAAAATGTTTACAAGTTCAATGCTTTGTCATTATGCTATTTATAATTTGTAATCATTAAAATTGTATTCTTTATGTTCATGTATATAGTTTTTAATTGCATTGTATTATTTTTACGTAACTTCTTTAAAATCTCAATTCTGTTCATCTTTTTTGTTAGTTTTAATGTAAACATTTTATATATTAGTATACTAATTATAACTGTCATAGTCACAGCTAAAAGAGTAACTGTTTGTTGTTTTTCTCCATTCAAGGTTTGCACGTATACATTAATGGTGTTCAGGTATCTCATACTCAACAGCCCCGCAGGGTAACAGCATCTCGAGATGGTGGCCAGTATAAGGATTTTGTCATTGGCAGGTCGAATGACAGAACTGGGCTAACCCAGCTGGTTTCAATGTTAGTGGATGATTTTAATTTCAAATCAACTTTCATATCTCCAATGGATGTTAAGGAGGATGGTAAGGAAAATAGTTATTGATCTAGTTCATCTAGCTTGATTTATTGATCTAGTTCATCTAGCTTGATTTATTGATCTAGTTCATCTAGCTTGATTTATTGATCTAGTTCATCTAGCTTGATTTATTGATCTAGTTCATCTAGCTTGATTTATTGATCTAGTTCATCTAGCTTGATTTATTGATCTAGTTCATCTAGCTTGATTTATTGATCTAGTTCATCTAGCTTGATGTATTGATCTAGTTCATCTAGCTTGATGTATTGATCTAGTTCATCTAGCTTGATTTATTGATCTAGTTCATCTAGCTTGATTTATTGATCTAGTTCATCTAGCTTAATTTATTGATCTAGTTCATCTAGCTTGATTTATTGATCTAGTTCATCTAGCTTGATTTATTGATCTAGTTCATCTAGCTTGATGTATTGATCTAGTTCATCTAGCTTAATTTATTGATCTAGTTCATCTAGCTTGATTTATTGATCTAGTTCATCTAGCTTAATAACACTTAAAAAATTTAAGTGTATGGGTATTTGACATAGTTTTTATACATTGTTATTTTTTATTCTTTGACATCTGTTGTACATAAGTTGGAGAATAGACCATTTTATTAGTTCATAATCGGGGCTGTATAAGTTGATTTCACAACATTTAAAGTCTTGAATTATTTCAGTGGAGCACCTCTGCAATTCTATTTCATTTAAAATTCAATTACAATTACCAAAATGATAGTATTCTAATTTAGTTGCTTTTTATATTTCTAAAAAAATATAAACATTTATTTTAGACAATAAAAAAACATAATCAAGCCTTTAACTGTAAGTCAAATTATTAAAAAAAAACAACCAATCAAATTGTATCATTGGGAGAGAAACTAAATTCATTTATACTCCTTGCACATCTAAAGTTAACCAGTCATATAGGCCTTTATGTGTCCAGACAAGCTTTCTAATGCAATTCTATCTTGGTTTAAATGATAAAGAAAAATTAATCTTTTCTTTTGATTCTCATAGCCAGCAGAATAAATTTCTTTTTGTTAGTTTTCATCCCCATGTTTACGTTTTAATATATTTTTTTTTAGAATATTTTTTTATATTTCATTCTATAATGGTGAATTTATTTTCACTCTGCTCAAATTATTTACAGGTCCAGCTTTTCACTATTATCTGCCAATGGATAGAATCACCAGAGACAAGTTGGATATGATTGGTGGAAATGCCACTGTTGTAGGCAATCTGCTGACAGTTCCAGGTCAGATAGGACAGGCGCTGAGTTTCACCTCAAGAGGGGAGTATGTTGACCTGGGTGACTCCTCCAAAAAATGCCTGGGTGACCTAGAAAAATGCAAACATGGGCTGTACATTTCATTTTTCATTAAGTAAGTATCACTATTAAAAAAAAAAGCTTCTGTAGCAATAGTATTGCCTTTTGAAATATGCTATCAAAAGGTTGTGCGTTAAAGTGCTTGACTGTGGACCTTATGATTTTGGGTTCAATCTTTGGTGAGAAACAAGAAAATTTCTCAAGTCAGGGTTTAAGTTCTCCTCACGTCTCCTGTGGTACCTCCATCATCGTTGCACTATCGGCTATGGTGGGGATGAAAGAAGGGCACTGCATAACTGTCCCATAATGGTTAATAGGATCTACATCTCTAATGTATATATTAAATTATATAGTAGTAATTGCAGAGTAGGTAGCATTGTTTTTTAACTGGAGGCTTTTTATTTACTACATGTGATGTACTAAATGTTAAGGATGATAAAACTGTTGGACAGTGGAAACTGTTGATTAATGAATATATTGTGGGAACAAAAGAAAACTTGCCACGTAAGCTTGGTATCTTGTATGCAAGCTTTGAATTTATATCTTCAAAAGTATAATTCTTTTATCTCTTAACAAATATTTTTTTTTCTGTGATTAATTTTGTTTTTCGCAAAATTTTTTTTTCAATTCTATTATTTGTTGGTATTATAAAATATTTTCTCTCATTTTATTCCATCTAATTCTTTTCACAATTCAGAAATTCTTTTTTAGTGAAATCAATCAAGCAATAAAGTCTCAATTATCTGTATTACTATTTTATGTTAGGTTCAGAAGAATTGATGGAGAACGAAGCTATGTTTTTAGCTCTCCTCATGGAATGGATATTTATAGATCTGGTTCTCTCTTGATTGCCTCAGCACAGGTAAATAATATGGACATGATAATATGTAAAGTTAGCGGCTTTTAGTATCTTGTGCTTATAAATATTTCAGAATCTTATCTAAATTCCTCTCTATAATTAGGTTAGATAATAGGGATGCCTGAATTGGTCATTATATAATCAGTGATATGATCAATAATTGAACAAATAAAAACTTCATAAGTAAAGAAAATAATACATTTTTTTATCTTTAAAATAATTAATTTGTGATGTAAATAAAAAAAACAAATTTACTAAATAATCTGGCAGCATCATTGACAATCCTTACTAAGATCAACCCAAGTCAACCATGTGGATGTAAATGTTACAAAATGGGGCTTTGTTTTTATTAAGCCTACTTCTTGAAAAACAAAGGATGCTTATTCATTTTTGTTTATTATTATTATTGTAATGTGTTTTAGCAAAAAAGGTCAGTCACCAGGCTAATGCCGTAGACCTAATGTGCCCATAAAGTACATTTCATGAAAGAGCCCTCCTCTGATCGACTTGGACAGTTTTTCTACCTGTTTTTATTATTATTGTTGGGATTAGTAATGTTTACATGCTACATTGAAGATTACATCATTGAGTAATAATGTTCATTTCTGATACCTTAATTAAGTTTACTTATATGTTTTTATAGAAAGATCGAAACATTTGGGAAGTTCAGTACAATGGTCTCATCAGTGATGTGTGGTACTTTGTGGAGGTCAGTTGGTCTATGGAGAGTGGCTTATCACTGTACGTAAATGAAGAAGAAGTAGACAGACAGGTCAGTGAAAGGTCCATTAGAGAGCCCAAACTGACCACTGAGATGAAAGTCTTCATTGGCCGAAGCAACGAAGGTTCAAGGCGAGAACAACTGGGTAATGCTGATCTAGATGAAATGAATATTTTCTATGGCACCAGAGATATGTTGAGCTCTATTGGATACATTCTGACAGGTAATTAATAAATTAGTTATGGAACAGCACACATTTTTTTTTAACTGATCAATATACAAGCCCACTACGATTCCCTAATTTATGGTATAGTACACTTGAGAAACGGGATTAAACTGAAAGCTTCAACTCCAAAGAATTAGCTTAGTAAACAAAAATTATGCCAAATCTCTTACTAATGCAGACTCAAGTACACAAAAGTTCTGATAAGTTTCCTATTGAAAATATTTGCAGGATTGCATGAATTCCTGATACATATAAAGAAAAGACAATACAATCTATTTTATAATAATGAATGATAAAATTATTTTGTTAATAAATATAATTATTTTAAATATACATGGAAAATCAGGTCTTAAAATGAAGGGGGAGGTGCCCTTTATTGGGAGTGACACATATATTGAAAACAACAGTCCACCAGGAATGAGAGTCATAGTTATGCAGGTCGTCTGTGGAGTGGATTACCATAAGTAAATGTACTTTGTAGCAATAACAGTGGTGTAATGCTTTGATATCAGTAAGTTAAAAAAATGTTAAGATCCTTCATGAACCCATGAGAGCCATCAACTTTTGATGTAGGTCTTCAAACATTTGATGTTAGTGCTGCTTTACCACAGTAGGAAATTTTGCATCTAGTGCAATGCCCAGATACCTTTATTCTCCCCAACCAATGTCTAATACCATCATTGTCCAGATATAAAAAAGAAACTTGATTAACTTGTTGTTGATTTTTTGTACTTTCTCTCTCTGTCTCTCTCTTTAAACTTTCTCGGTTTATCTAAGGTCTGAGACTTAGTCTCTTAGAGCCCATGCAATCAAACACGCTATGTTCCTCAGCAAAAAGGAACTTCCTTATAGGCCAATGGCAAGCAAACTATCCGACTGATCCACCTTGTGGTCCACCAGTCATGGGCACTCAAATAGCATTTGTTGCACATATTTCTCAACTGTGGCAGCACAGGGAATTGACTTTTGGCCTCAACCTCCTAAAGTACATACTTATAAGGCAATGCCTAGAGCAATACTGGGCAATAAGTGCCTGCTTGACTCTCCTGCACATGCGCGCTCTAGTGAGTTACTTTTGTCACCCATGATGTGCGCTTGGGCATTGAACAACCTCGCTAGGAAGTTGGCTGGGTCATTCCCTGGCACATTCACATACCCAGGAATCCCCTGAAGAGTCACCAATACACAATACTGGGACATTAGACACAAATTCCCTTTATACACTTTGTCTGGCCGTTAAGGGCATATGGAACTATACTATAAAGGGTCATTTTCAAAATTATTAAATTACTTACCCCTTGGCATTTCCATTGTGCTTTTAAAAAAAAATACCCATTATTTTGTTTTTTCTTTATTCACAGATAAGCCAGAAAATTATCTAATAGATTTTGAGCAGATTCAAGGTAACCAACTTCAGCATGACAAGCTATACATTAGTCTTTCTGGATCTCCTCGACAAATCAGAGGGAAAGTGGGTCGTGCTTTGAAATTAAGTGGAGTAAATGATTATGTTGACATTGATGTTAGGAAGTCTGATTGTTTCAATAACCTTGACCTTTGCCAGCAAGGTGTTTTGTACGCTATGTGGCTTCATCCAGATAGGTTACGTGATAATACCTACTTCATGTCCTCCGGTAATAATGGAATAAGTCTTTTTTATCGGTGAGTACTCCAACAGAATTAACTGATAATAGTTTACTCCCCTATTTTTTATTTATGTAATAATGTTTAAATGGTTAATTTGCTTTTCTGTTTTTTATCAGTCATATATACAAAATTGTAATTTGTATGGATACAGTGGCACCTCGAAATACAAGTGCTCTAACATACGAGGTTTTTGAGATACAAGCCGTTGAGCGAGCGATGTTTTGCTTTGAAATACGAGAAAAATTTGATATACGAGTAGGTCGGCTGGCTGCACATGACTCAGTTTACTGCGCCTCGTGCGTCTCGTACTTTCCTGCGACCCAGTCAGTGTGCTTATTTGCCCTGCTGTCAAAGTATCGTTGAGAAGTTGTACTCGCATTTAGTGCATTTTGTTCATTTACATTACTTTATTACATTTCTTTTTATAACCATAAGTCCGAAGAAAGAGTGGAAAGGTCAATGCTCAGAAGAAGCTTGAAATCATAGAAAAACATGAGCAAGTTGTTCGAGTGACTAGACTTGGCAAGGCAGTACTGGTGTAGTACTTCACGATATGTACTGTATTTAAACAGAAAGAGTCAATAAGGGGTATAACTCCAACTAAGGGCGCTACAATAATTTCTAAGCTCCTCCGCCTATCTTCTCCAGCCAGCATCTTTCGTAAGATCAATTCGGCTAATTTCTAAGTAATTCAACTTCATAAAACCGTTTTATTTCTTTACATTCTCTTTAATTAGTTTTTTATATAATATTGTCATAAATCATTTTTCTTATTCAAATACACGTAGCTAAAACAACTGGGTTTGCATTTTGAGGGCTGGAACGGATTAATGCTATTTAAATTAATTTCAATAGGAAAAAATGGTTTGAGATTCGAACAAATCGATGTATGAGCGATGTTATGGAACAAATTAAATTTGTATCTTCAGGTATCACTGTATCCTATTTTTATAAATTAAATTAAAGTGACTATACTTACATTGTGCATCAAATGCAATACAAGTGAAAAAAATAATTTTAATTTCTGTAGTTTTTCTAGTTTAGTTAGCAATAATGGTAGGACAAGTAAGTTATTCCTGAGGCAATCATTTTGTTTATATTTGAAGCCTTTTTAGGAGAGCACTGTATATTATAGATTTCAAATTAGAGAGGTTAATTAAGAATTACTAGCACTAATATCAGAACAAAAAAAAGAAAAGTGTTCATGTTTTATAAAAATAATTGTTCAGAGGTGGTTCCCTGTATGCAAGAGCAGAAACCTCTACGCAGTTATGGGAGGCATTGACCTCACAGCTTGAACCGAACAAATGGAACTTTGTTGAAGTTTCCTACCATCCTGTTCGTGGTTTGAAACTGTTTATCAACAATGAACTAAGAGCATCCGATGATTCATCTTCTAGAGTTAATACTCAATCATCATCAGAATCGAGCAGGTAAAGTTTAGTTTACTCAAATGTCCAATGTCATATTTTGATTGCTAAGAATTAATTGCTTTAGGCCATTTTTTTCCCACAGTTTGGTACCATACCCTAGAGGATACACTAAGAGGTTGGCAGGGGGGTTAATCACTGCACAGGGCTGGTTAAAAATGCATGGTTATAGCAAAAAAAAACAATATACAGTATGCAAGTTGTTGTTTTTTTACTTGGGGTACTCAGTATAGTAAAACGGTACACTGAAGTCGAAAGTACTGGAAACACTGCTTTTGGTGAATATAATGTAAAATGTCAATTCTGAAATAAACAGTGCTAAGTACACATTTTTAACACTGAAAAAAAATGGGGTTTCAATTTTTTTAATATTTATTCTATTTCTAAATATCATTGAAAGGTAACCTTCACTTCTCAGTCCTTATTAGTTTTATAATTTTTTTTTATATCATAAAATCCAAAATTCTTTCAGCATAATTTTTTTTCAAACACCTCATATTAGTTCTGAAGTTGCTGTACTAGCAGGTTATTTTCCTTTGATTCAAAAAAAAAAAAAGGTTAAAAAAATTATTTTATGTGCACTGATAGATTAAAAAACGGAAATCTACTTTTTTACTTTTCTAATAAGAAAGCTCAGAATGCAACTTTGGTCAAACCTAATAAATGATTTTCAAAGAAAGTCATATTTCCTTTTTCAAAAATATCAAAAATAACTTCTGCCTCTGAATTTAGTGTGGCTCAAATTAAATCTGTTTTTCCTAATTATTTTGTTATATTTTTTCAACAAATATTCAATTAATTAATGGTGCTATTCTTTGTAGTATTTGAAAAACTTGCATGGTCAGATAAGTTTTTAACAGATATAGACTTTTTTTTTGACATTTATCTATTTGCTTTAGAATTTATAGCATTTTTATTTTTCTAATGCAGTTTTTATCTAGGGAGAGGTAAGGCAGATGACTCACGTGCGTCTTTAGCCGAAGCCTCTTATGATGAAATGGAAATGTGGCAAGCAGACAGGGACTATCTCACCTCTCATAAATACATACGACGTAGTAAGAGTTGTGTTATATTGTTGCTGATAGTGTAATATTTAATATAATCATACAAGCAAAAAAATAACCATGCAACTTTTTATCTCCAACAAATTACATTTACTTGTTCACTTCATGCCAAGTTTTCTGGCAAATGTGCACAATTGTGTCATCCTAAATTTCTGGCCAATGTGCACAATTGTGTCATTCTAAATTTCTGGCCAATGTGCTAAATTGTGTCATTCTAAATTTCTGTCAAATTGCACAACTGTGTCATTCAAAATAATTTTTTTTTTCTAGTCAGGATAATTAGATTTGATGAGAACAAATTATTTGATGCATTACCCATTGACATGTATATGTACATGCTCAAAATGGTAAATGTAAACTTGATACTCAACTGTTTTGATTTGTTACAGGTCACTATTAAGTAATATAAGACATTTTATCTAGTTAAAAATCAACAATAATTTTTTTTTTAAAACATTTAAGATATGATTTTAAATTCACTAACACCTTATATATATATACTTCATATATAACTAAAGTTTGACATGTATTGTCCTCAGGCAAACCTCAGGGTTACTTAATAGATTTTGAAGAGTTGATTGGTGAAGACAGGCTAAAGCACCCATCATTGACAATAAATTTAGTCCAAAGACCTGTGCTGATTCCTGGAAAGGTGGGCTATTGATTCAGTTTTTTTAGAATGCTTTTTCGCTTACATTAATAAACTTGAAACTTATTTATTTGGCAAACATTTATGTAACATTGTTCATGAAAGCTTTGTTTTTTTTTTCTTTTCTTAAGGTAAACAATGCTCTGGAACTCGGTGGCCGAGGGCAGTATGTTGACTTGGGACGTCACAATGATGAGTGCATGTCTAACTTAAATTTGTGTACACAGGGTCTAACTATCGCTGCTTGGATGAGGTTTGCTGATGCTGTTTTTTAAAGTAGTAACATACTTTCTCTCACCAACTCTCACACAATTTTTTCATTCAAGCCATATTTACTTTTTTTTTTTTTTTGTAGGTTTCATCGGTTTGAAAATAACATGGTTTTCCTCTCCACCGGTGAAAATGGAATACTGATGATGTATAAGGATGGATACATTCAGTTCAGTGTGGCTGGAGATAATATTGTGACAATACCAAGGTACAGAATCTCCAATATTCTACAGTGTATATCAGTGAACTCACTAAATAATAAAGCAAATATTCTTAATATATTATCATTATTGGAATTTATTTTGTTTTTCTGTTTACCAACTTAAACACAGTTTTTAATTATAAAAGTTTTAATCATTGTTTTATTATGATAGGCACTCAAAAAAAATGTTTCGCTGGAAATAAAAAAAGTTCGGGGTAGATGAAGTGTAGAATTCATCTGTTTCTATAACCTCGGCATATAAAGGGATTGTGTGGCTAGCACAACGCCCAGCCACCTTTACTTCCCCAACCTAAGTCAGGTACCCATTTAAAGCTTGGTGGACTTGTTGGACGACTTTGAAACACAATTCACCTGGAAAAATTCCCATGGTTCTCACCGAGGATCAAACCCAGGACTCTCAGGTCGACAGTCAAGTATCTATACCACTCGGCCACCCATCCCAATTTTGCTGGACGTAAATCATCATCAATACATTTTTTTTTTTCAGATTTGATGTTGATCGATGGTACTTTGTAGAAATCACCTGGAATCCAAAAACAGGATTGAAGGTTTATGTTGACAATGAGCTGCGTGTATCATCAGATAGGTCAGTTGTGCCAAGATCCTCCAATCGTGGCAATTTTTACATAGGATACCCCAATGCTGGGGATATTTACAGTGGTCGGTTCACTAATGGTATTTTTGACATTGATGAAATGGAGATTTGGTACAGTGGGCGTGAAGATCTGCTGGCTTTTGGATATATTAATAGAGGTAAAAAAAATTGTATTCTTTATGTGTTATGCTGTCGAGTGACAGCATTGATACTTTTTGTAGTAAAGTGTGTATCTTCTTTGTGGGATTTAATTAGTATAAAACGTTTTCTAGATTTTAAATTAGTGACATGGTGGTTTGCATTGTAGGGTCACAAGCATGCCTCTGTATATCTAATGAAAGGTGAAGAATTATGACATGTCTTTAAAAAATAAAATACACGTAATATAAAAATATTTCTTCAATTCATATCTAGTTGTTGTCTTACCTACTACTTACTAAGTACAGCGGTCTAAACTCTCTACCATTTTTCTTATTCCTATGACAGCTTTCAGTATAGTTTTCTCTGTAGAGTTTGGTAGTTTTGAGTGTGTTGGGTGACTCTGCATTTATATGCAGTGATTAGTTTGCTTGGTGTTGTTATCATTACTATGAATTTTGACGTCTGCTATGTAAAAAAAAAGATCCTTATGCATCATTATGTCATATTTTTTTTTCCATATTTACCTCTGCTTCTTTGTTGAAAAATATATTGTTGTTTTAAAACCACCTTTTGGTTAGCATTGTAATTTGTTTAAAAGTGTCAGCTAACAAGCACTTAGTAAGTGGCTGTGGCATACATATGTATATATAGTTTTGCCATCAAGTAACAGAGTAGACATAAGACTGTATAGTGATTGTTTTTGTGTAATACATCATGTATATTTTAATCATTCATCTCTATAACTTATCATTCATGATCATCACAGAGGATTACAATTATTCAGCCTCAAGTAAGATCATTTCATTCATATATTTTTTTATGTTTGCTTCATCCCATTAAATGTTTTACTGTGTTAATTCCACCTGTTTGTACAGTTCTACTGCTTGCTCACTCAATAATTTGCAGATGTTTTATTGTATGTGATGCATGTCTTTGCATAAAACCAGTCCACTTTTTTTGCCTTAAAAATATTTAAAAAATCATATGGTTGCATAAACCATGCAAAACTATATGGTATTAGCTGAGGTTAGTCGCTACTGTTAAGTTCCTTGATTTCGTTAACACTCATGGTAAGTCTGGTGTAGTAAGTACTTAATCAATGCATTAAAACTAAATCTATAAACTTTCAATTAAACGCACATAAAAAAAAATTTGAAGTAAGGGCTGAAGATTAAACCTAGGGAACTCTTCTTTTCTGTATGGGTCAAAGTGGTAAGGGCTGAAGATTAAACCTAGGGAACTCTTTCTGTATGGGTCAAAGTGGTAAGGGCTGAAGATTAAACCTAGGGAACTCTACTTTCTGTATGGATCAAAGTGGTAAGGGCTGAAGATTAAACCTAGGGAACTCTACTTCTTGTATGGGTCAAAGTGGTAAGGGCTGAAGATTAAACCTGTTGAACTCTTATTTTCTGTATGGGTCAAAGTGGTAAGGGCTGAAGATTTAACCTAGGGAACTCTTCTGTATGGGTCAAAGTACGAATTTTTTGTTGGTTGGACAAAAGAATTAAGATATTGTAATTAAACAATGACAAATATTCAGCCTTTAAATTTAGATTAGATTCAAAAATTTGATAACAGATTTCAGTATTTCAAACAAATATATCTTTTGATATATTTGTGGCACTATTTTTAGTTGACATTTTCATAATATTAGCACATTTTCAAATGGAATGCATAGAACTTTATACTGACATTGAATTTAGCTTTATGGACTTTCATATTTATTTTATTTATTTCCAGAGAAAAACATTTTGTAATTCATAACTATGCCTTAGTAATGGCATATATATTTTTAGGAGCACCTAAATATGCAAGCAGCTTTTTTTCAGGGACACACAACAGTTTACTTATGTGTGACAGTTCAAGTGACAACTCTCACCTCATTTTATCTGACTTACCCTACCCACCCCGTTCTATGATCCCAAAATAAACATGGCAGCTCTATTCTGTATGTGCTGCCAGATGCTTACTTCCTAGTGTTATAAAAATGTCAGAGAATTACTGGACACTGTTAGCATCATTTATGAACTATATAATTTTTTTATTGGATTTTTTTTTCTTTTCAGAATTTTGTGCCACTCCCTATGAATTAGTTTTTTTTTTTTCTTTTATTTCATTACTAAATCTACTCCTATGCAGTTCACTATATAATTTATAAAGTGTAACACCAAACTAATTGAGAAAAAAAACTTTTAACTTATGGGCTTCCATACATTTTTTTTCAAGATAAAATATTTACTAAATATAAATTCATCCAGCTGATAGTATTCTAAGTTAGTGTGACATTTCCTGCATTCACGTTTTCTTTAGTGGTTGTTCTCATCTAAGATTATTGATCTCAATTTAATCTAAATGATATGCTATAGCTCCTATCTGTTGCTAAACATTTTAAAAATACAGGAAATTAGCCAAATCATATTTATAATAAATTGAAACTATGACCTAAACAAAAACCATTTCTTCTGAACTGTGAGCTGCCATTTCTGTTAATAGAATGATGTTATTGATTAAAATGTTTTTTTTTTTTTGTTTTGAGTTAAACTAACACATGTCGGTGTTGCATTGTAAATTTTAAACGCATAATTCTTTTAGCGTGTTAATGGTGATTAATCAGCAAGCCTAATATATAGAGACCAATTTTCTATATTGTTGCATGTATCCCTTTTATACATATGATTTTATTGCAATTTCTTTAAATGTGTTTACCACTTTTAACTGAGGTTTCCTTTAAATAAATCTGCTAATTTTGTGATCATTTGGTTTAAATTATAATTACACATACTACAACTGGTTTAAGTTTGCTGATGGTCTTCTCATTAATTTCTTATCCTAGTTTAAACAAAATCAGGGGCGTGCATTTTAAAGTGTGATGCAATGAAATATGCAGATAAAAATGGATTTTACAAAAATGAATCTGACATATGCAACAAAAAGCCACTTATGTGATAATTTATTAAAAAAAAATTTCTTCTATCACAATCTTTTTTTTTTTGCACATCCATATCATTTTATGTTAATTATCATTCCCTAAAATGTATCTATTGTTTAAAATCTGGTACATGTATTTTGTACACTTCAGATGTCTAAAGTATTCTATTAAGTAAGGTGTGTTTTATTCCATGTTTTGTTGCTAAATTTATTTTTTTACTGCATGTTTCTGAACTACTTGTAATAAGTAATAGAAAAAAGAAATTCTTTACTTCATTATATTGGATTTCATGACATGTTTTTAAGCTGGCCAAAATGTTTGAAGGGAATTTTCACACTCATCTTTTAAAAGCTGTAATAATGGAAAAAAATGAATTAGAAATGTCTGTACTTTAAAATGATTTGAAAAAATTTTTCATCTTCAAATGTTGGAGCCATTTTACTTTTGTATATTCAATTTTCCCTCAATTTTCTCCTCCTTAGCATTCCACATTCTCTTTGTTGTTTTAATTTCTCTTTATTTAATTTGTAAGAACATAATTACAGCACTTTAAAACAATACAGCTGTAATTTTACCTCTAGTTATCCAGTATAAAAGGATATAATCATTTACTGAAAAAAAAATCCCAGCGAATGTTTTTAAATCAGTTTATTAGTTCTTGAAAATTAGCTGTCATAATAGTTTTTTTTTTAATTCCTTTTTCTACTCTCCTTAAAAAAAAACATGACTTTATGACAACTGAATTTATAATATGTATGCACTTTATATTTATATTTTATGAATTTTAAAATGAAATTCTTCTTACTGTTTCATATTTTAAATATTACTCAAGATCACATGGATTTATGCAATCAATTTTTTTTTTGAATTTAATTACTGTTTTA
The DNA here is from genome assembly GCA_021962125.1 of Bulinus truncatus. Lineage (NCBI taxonomy): Eukaryota > Metazoa > Mollusca > Gastropoda > Planorbidae > Bulinus > Bulinus truncatus. The sequence goes on from JAGDYQ010000092.1 coordinate 670,959, forward strand.
ATCAATTATATACTAAATAACTGCTTAGATGTATTTAAATATTGTGAATAAATACATGCAATAATTTTATAATAGTATTTAAAAAAATAATCTAAGTTTATTGATTCATCACTTGCTATTATAAGCACCATAAAATTGTTTACCTCCACAGATGATCTAGGATATGAATCTTTTTCATTTGATGTTTCTGATGGTTCTCGTATCTATCACACCAAATACACTGTTGATCTATACGGCAACGCCAAACTTATTCCTGGAAGGATAGGCAATGCAGTAAATCTAAATGGCCAGAGACAGTATGTAGATTTGGGTGAACACTATGATAGATGCCTTGGTAACCTCGATCTTTGCTCTCATGGATTTACTCTCTCTGTATGGCTGAACCCTCGAGAACTTCGAGAGGGGACAACTTTTATTTCAGCCCCTACTTACAACATTGGATACCATAATGGCCGCTTGAGGTCAGAGTTTCAGGGTAAAAATAAACGATGGACAGCTTCATCCACCAGGATCAGGCCGGATGAGTGGCAGCGCCTGACCATGGCTTGGCATCCAAAGAAAGGGCTGTCCATGTATTTGAATGATGAGTTAGCAGAGCAAGACTCAAGAGGGGTAGATGCACCACAGAGGGATCAGCCCATATCACAGCATGTGTATTTAGGTCGACAACTTTCAAATGATAGAATAACGGCCAACATGATAGCTGATGAGCTCCAGGTATGGTATGATGATCTGGACCAGCTACGTGCTACGAGACAATACAAAGGTGAGTAATTAGATCATCTTTGAAATGTATAGATATTATATGGGCAATTTTCCCACAGTTATTTGATTAAATTAAATTCCTCCACATTTATTTTATTGATTTATTTTAAAAACTATTCCAGTTTTTTTTTTTTAATTTGTGCTTTTTTATTGCATGTCTCAATATTGTTTTTTACATGTCCTCTCCTAACAAACAAAAAACTTTTAAAGCTAATTAATTGTGAAATATAACTTGCAATTTTATCAATAGAGTTTGTGAGTAGGGATAAATAAAAACCTTTCACATTATTTTACATCCGATAAATGTTTTTGTTTATTGGCATGCCTCCTTTGTCTCTCCAGATTTGCATATATTAAATGAACTGTTCAATGTTTTAGTTATGCTGACAAATGCATCTGCAATGTTTGTACCGAATATGTATACAATGTTCATGAAAATATTCAGCCATTTCTAACATTATCTTTAGCGATAAGTGCATTTTTTGATTACACTCAAGTAAAGAAAAAAAATGCTGCTAAATTTTGTAATGCACTTTTAAGCACTTTTTCTACTCCTTCTTTTTTTCATTTTGATTTCAATAGTTCAGGCAGTTCCAATAAATGTTGTCTTTGATGATTTCCGAAACAATATCTTAAGACTCAAAGACCGTGAGATTAGAATTTATGGAGACACGAGGTTCGACCAAGGTCGCAGTACTGATAGAAAGTCCCTTTATCTCCTTGGTACAACAGGATATCTGGACCTGGGTAGCAATTTTACTTGCGGAGGTAACTACTTTGTGATATGCATTTTACTGTTTAAAACTTTTCTTGTTCTTTAAAATTCAGCCACCCATTGACAACCTTACAAAAACAAAGTCCTTGTGTTAATCTGGGTGGACCAAAGCTTAAATGTTATTTTATTTAAATATCTTATGTTATTTTATTTAAATTAAGCTATATGTCCTTGACTAGGTATCAATATTAATATGCTGTTTATGATTACTGAATTCATTGCTAGTACCATTAGATCTTTATTTACTCACAGAAGAGGACATTTATTAAATGGACACAAATTGTGGCAGAACTTGGCGAGGAAAAACATATTTAATTCTATGTTTTACTTATTTAAAGTCTTGCAATTCTTCTTCACTTTTCCTGATTTATGTAAGTCTTTTAAATTAACTCACATTAAAGTTTTATGAACAATTTTAATGTATTTGTATTTAATGCTATACAGGTGATTTAAACAGCTGCTATCAAGGAGCAACTATCAGACTGGGAATCAAACCAGAAAGCTTGCAAGAGAATACAGTGTTTTTTGACTCATTTCCTGTGAAGATTTACTACCAAAATGGCAGGTTGTATGGCCAACTCCAGACACCAACGCAGGTTTGGACAGTGAACACACGAGAAATAATACCAAGAGCATGGCAGAGGGTTTGTGAATTTTTATTTCACGTAAATAAATGTCAAGTCAAAGTAAAACAAAATACGACATATGTTAAAATGTCTGGTTATTTTGTAATTCCTCATTTTTGTAAAGCAAAAAAAATGACTGTGCAAGTTTTAGATTTGACTGTGCAAGCCTTAGATTTGCCAAGAAATGTTTTTTTCTACTACTTTTATCTATTCTTTGCATATAAAAAGGGAGATGAAGCTTATTTTTTATACAAACTTCCTCAATAGGTCGAGTTGACTTGGCATCCAAGAGAAGGTCTAATCATGTACATAGACGGTAGAAAAGTTGATTCTCAGAAATATCCCACAGAGCAAGATGTACAGCCTCCTCCGGACTGGAGAACTTACTTTGGAAGAAGTATAGAGGTAATAAATGACGACTAGAAATAGCAAAAAAATTATCTTTTTTTTTATTTTGATGTGTGTATTTTATTTTTATAAGTACAATCAGAGAATTTTGTTTATCAAATACAAAAATACACTATTTTTTAAAAGAATAAGTAACATGGAAGTATATTTCTTGAAAGAAAAAAATTCCAGTGCATTGCACTGCTCCAAGTTCTTTTTAATTTTTTTGTGTGTTATTCTAGTTTTTTTTTAATTTTATACTTGACCAACAGGGTAGATCTCCATATGCTAGGACACAAGTGGACAGTATAGAATTTTGGACAGCCTTTAGAGATTTTCTGCCAGAAGATGCCTACCTGAGGCTACCCCCTTACATCCCTCCTGATGATAATGGTGGCGTCACTAGCTCTATCATCATCGTTGGTGGTAAGTTGATCAAGAGTTGTATTTATTTAAAATTAAGTACTTTGTACTTGGGCAAAAAAAAACAACATTTCAGTGAAGAAAAAAAGAGAATTAGGCTTTGTTTTCTTGTCATTTTCAGTCATGGTTTTTTTTTTAAATTTTCACAAAAATAAAATGCATTATAAATGGACGTGACTGTCTGTCATTAAAATGAAAATCAGTAACTAAAGCATGGATGATGATTTGAAATAATAATTCAATTAATCAGCATATACTCCCTTTCAATCTTTCTGATCTGTTTTTTTTTATAGTAGTGAGTCTCTAGCAAATATAAAATACTTTTGATGTTTTTATAGTAAAATTAAGTAAAATATCTATAATAAAATTGAGTGAATACTAGTTAAAATTTCAGTTCATTTAATAAAATTGTAAATACTATAGGGATTGCATCATAAAAATTTTACGCTTTGATTAAGCATTGCGGGTTTTCAATTGTAAAATTTAAGATTAATTGTGATGATACTCATATTACATATATGACAGGTTTACACTGTTTTTAAAATACATTTATAGCTACTAAGAAAATTCTTTCCAATTATGCCATATCCAGCATAAAGTTGTAATTATAGAGATAACACATACTGCATTTGAGATTTGTTGAAACTAGCTAACTAATTTTCTTGAACTAAACTGGTACATGTATTGTACAGTGTTCATTTTTTTTTCTACTCTTTTGTTTTAAATATGTATCTCTAATTCTGTCATTTGTTTGTATTTCATCACTACTTCAGTTTAACTTGATAATTTAGCCTAATGCACATTAAAGGGCAAAACTAAAATTTTATATAGTCAAAACATTTTTCACTTTATATGGTTAGGAATAAAAAAAAAAACAACCGTATTGAGTTATTACATAAAATGGCATTTTTTTTATTTGAAATTAGTACATGACAAATTTATCAAGTCAACCTGTCAATAAAATTATCTGAAATTATTAGAGCCTTACTGAATACCTTATAAATGGCATAAATACCACAACGTAAACAAATATTTCAGGGACTACAAAAAAAACCGGTGAGTTAAAAGCATGGTTAAAAAAAAAGCCTTTATTGCATTCAGTATTTTTAAATTTCTGTAGATTTTTTTTATTTATTTTGCCTTTTATTAGCTATGAAAATGTATATAACTAGCATGGCTTTTGGTTTTATTACCAGTATTTTGGGTGAATCCTGTAAAATGTGTGCATCAGTTGATGACTAATTTCTTTTGGTCTCATTTGATATGTTTCATCCTTCTTTATCATTCTGCACTGTAGCAGAATATAGTCTTTTTTATCGATATAATTGTAGTGTAAGACCTGCTTGATTTCCCAAAGCTGTATTATAAATACAGCTTAATTGGATTCAACACATCTGCTCCATTAGATTTAAATATGTAGTTATTTACATTATACACTTCAGCCACTTTAGGTATAATATGAAATACATTTTATGTGTATATACTAGGATATAATCTGTTACACAGAATGTCTAATAAATGTTAGTAGACTGGTATACACAAGGATATAATCTGTTACAAGGAATGTCTAATAAATGTAAGTAGCTATTTTTGCTCAAATCAATTCCATGAGTTTTGTGCTCCAATATTACTGATCTGTAAACATGGATTAGGTCTTGAGGAAATTAGGAGATAATTTTCTCAAGAAAAAATTGCAACATTAAAAATTGTCATTATCCTGGTTTCAAAGCTTTTTTGTGGAAAAATGAATATAGTTTTTTTTTTAATGGAGAGTTTGATCCAGACTTCATTTTACCAGAATATGATGTAATACTTATCTAATTTTATTTTACAGCTTTGGCTTTAGCGTATACTAAAAATTCAGGGTTATATCATTTTAGTTTCATTTCATACAATTTTTCAGCTTTTTGCTTTACAAGAAGATTATGAAATCTAAGTGTCCATTTATTTTCATAAAAAATTTGAATAGTCATGAAAGATGATCTTTTAGTGGTGAGAATTTTTAAAAATAATTTAGTACTGTTTGATCCAACAGTAGTTCAAATTATTATTTATTATTGCTCGATGGACATAAACACATGCCCAGGTGAAATAAGAAAATATCAATTGAAATGTTATCCTGAGACTTTATCATTCAGGCTGTTGCACATCAGGGTTACTTTTTATTTTATTGTACAACTGAATAATTCAGTTGGCGTGGCTGTCCTAATTTAAACTGGTCTCAGAGTACTTGGCTCACCATTAGACAGCATGCCAGTATACTGGTTTATACCAGCTGTGAGTGGTGTCACTGGTGTGACATTTAACAAGTTGTTCATTAAATTTTTTTTTTTTTTTTTTTTAGCATTTACAATTTTGCAAACTAACAATTTCAGTTATTTTCAGTTTCATTACTAATTGAACTTTTTTCATTTTATTTTTGTGAGTTTAATGTGGGTTGATTTTTTATAGTCCGTAAATATTAATTTACTTAAATAGATTTTGGCTGTAAGATTGAGGTGTTTTATTAAATTATAATTTATGTTGATTTTGGCATTTGATGTCTAATCAAGACTTTGTTGTGTCACTAAACTATTATTCACATTCACCAACATTTTCATACAGTAACACTTGAACACAATGTGATTGTTTGCCAATTTAGTGACTAATTCCTTTTAGCAAATATTCTGTGTGGTACATTATTAGTGTGGGTACAACACAGGATATTCTGTGTGGTATTATGTGTGGTACATTATTAGTGTGGTTACAACACAGAATATTCTGTGCGGTACATTATTAGTGTGGGTACAACAAAGAATATTCTGTGTGGTACATTATTAGTGTGGGTACAACACAGGATATTCTGTGTGGTATTATGTGTGGTACATTATTAGTGTGGTTACATCACAGAATATTCTGTGTAGTACTTTATTGGTGTGGTTACAATAAAGAATATTCTGTTTGGTAATATAGATAGGGTACATTATATAGGTCAAATCACGGTTTCTATATCAGTGTAGCAGATTACTATTTTCACATTTCCAGTAAATATCACTTGCAGCGGAAAGAACACTGGGAATAAAAAACAACTAAAATAGATGTCTCCAAAAATAAAATCACCAAAAAAAAAATTAACCGTAAAGAAAAAAATCATGACCATTAGCTGGAAACCAGCAAGACAACTAACACAAATGTGAACAAATGTAGATACCTTGGTGGAACATGGTCAGGTAGATACCTTGGTGGTACATGGTCAGGTAGATACCTTGGTAGTACATGGTCAGGTAGATAGATACCTTGGTGGTACATGGTCAGTTAGATACCTTGGTGGTACATGGTCAGTTAGATACCTTGGTGGTACATGGTCAGTTAGATACCTTGGTGGTACATGGTCAGTTAGATACCTTGGTGGTACATGGTCAGGTAGATACTTTGGTGGTACATGGTCAGGTAGATAGATACCTTGGTGGTACATGGTCAGTTAGATACCTTGGTGGTACATGGTCAGGTAGATACCTTGGTGGTACATGGTCAGGTAGATACCTTGGTGGTACATGGTCAGGTAGATAGATACCTTGGTGGTACATGGTCAAGTAGATAGATAACTTGGTGGTACATTGTCAGGTAGATAGATACCTTGGTGGTACATGGTCAGGTAGATACCTTGGTGGTACATGGTCAGGTAGATAACTTGGTGGTACATGGTCAGTTAGATACCTTGGTGGTACATGGTCAGGTAGATAACTTGGTGGTACATGGTCAGGTAGATAGATACCTTGGTGGTACATGGTCAGTTAGATACCTTGGTGGTACATGGTCAGTTAGATACCTTGGTGGTACATGGTCAGGTAGATAACTTGGTGGTACATGGTCAGGTAGATAGATACCTTGGTGGTACATGGTCAGGTAGATAACTTGGTGGTACATGGTCAGGTAGATACTTTGGTGGTACATGGTCTGGTAGATAGATACCTTGGTGGTACATGGTCAGGTAGATACCTTGGTGGTACATGGTCAGGTAGATAACTTGGTGGTACATGGTCAGGTAGATAACTTGGTGGTACATGGTCAGGTAGATAACTTGGTGGTACATGGTTAGGTAGATAACTTGGTGGTACATGGTCAGGTAGATAGATACCTTGGTGGTACATGGTCAAGTCGGCAAATTTAACAGACCTGATGAAAACAAAATAGGGCCTACCCAAAGGAGATTTTTTATGCGTTGTAGTAGTCCCCCCCCCCCAAGCTTCTGTAAATTGCATTTCAACTTAAAGGTATACAAAATTTGATACATTTCGGCAGGGCTCGCGTCGTCGGTGGTTAATTCCCTTGGTTTGAACTTCATGAAAGATGGAAGGCTCTGTTTTATTATTACAACGTTTTTTTTTTTAACTTCACTTCTTGTCTGTTTGTTTGTCTGTCCGGGGAAGTTGGCAATCCAATTTTAGACCACTTTCCGATAAGTTATAGTTCTGATTATTTCAATAAAGCTCAGAACCCGATGACCATGCACTATTCTTACTATGTCATTATTATTTGATGAGTTTCTTAATAAATAACGTTTTTCGTTTTTATAAAAATTAGCTCTTATAAAGTCTATTACCATGTGACCAATTTATTCAGAAATTATTTTCTGCTTTTTAGTACGCAAGAAAAAACGTTGTTTTTTATAATATATTTTTTATAATGTAATTTTTTTATTTCTATTTGTTTTTTGTATTGTCTTCCTTACTTTAAAAAAAAATGAAATTAAATAGTGATTCATCCATGATTGTAGAATTTTATTATAACATCATCATTTTATTTATAGGGTCTCTACACTATCAAAAGAGATTGGGAGGGGGGTGTTTGTTTTTTGCATGTATGAAGTTAACACCATATTGAGAACACGTGTCTATACACTCACAAACATGTAACCAATCGTACAAACGATTTTGGTCTTCTGTGTAAATGTCAAGCTAAAGGTCTACTGAAATCTCCGGTTTTATCTTACTACTCCATTCATGTGTATGCGTTTGTTGTACGCTGAAAGCATTAATCACCAGAAGTGACAATTCAAATAGCAAAATTTAGAAGTCCTTGTTTATTTATTTGTTATTACAACTTGTAATACTAAGTGGTTCCAAAATTTAATCTCCTTTTTATCAAGGCTTTTCTATTTACGTTTATTTAATCTTTAGGTAATTCCTCTTTGTAAGACAGAAACTGAGTTTAAGTTTGTCTCCATTCTGATATATTTGTATATTTCCCTCCTATTTTTCTGACATACTTGACGATGATATAGATCTCACTTGACGGGGCCTTTTATTATTTTATAGTAAGTAGTAAAGTTCCCTTAGCCAAATCGGGCCATCGGGGCTGATGAAGTGTAGAATTCATCTGTTTCTATAACCACGGCAGATGAAGTGTAGAATTCATCTGTTTCTATAACCACGGCAGATGAAGTGTAGAATTCATCCGTTTCTATAACCACGGCAGATGAAGTGTAGAATTCATCTGTTTCTATAACCAAGGCAGATGAAGTGTAGAATTCATCTGTTTCTATAACCACGGCAGATGAAGTGTAGAATTCATCTGTTTCTATAACCATGGCAGATGAAGGGATTTTATTATGCTCTTACCTAATTAACGGACATGAACTCTTGTTGAGGCCTGTTAAATATATTTGTATATACATGTATAACAATTTAATTCTTCAAACTTTCAAGCTCAACCACTTCCTGTGTATGTACTACCATTGTGCTCATTTTACAAACGAGGTGAAACAAGTCGTAAAAAAAAAAAACCTGCGAGTTCATTAAAAAAAAAAAAAACTACACACATCGTGTTTACAGTTATATATGCACAGATAGGCCTATCATTTAAATAAAAACATTTGATTTGTGTCTCGGTTTCCGGGTATGTTTATAATCTCGTAAAGTGCTTCCTCAATGAATTTGGGGGGTGGGATGTGGGGTGGAGCGCTGATGGAAATGTAGGTCACATGCTCACCTACCTCAACCCCATTATTTTTATATATTTTTTTTTACGTTTCTTTACGCATTTTGAAAGGCTGCTAGCATCCCGTGGCTATATTTAGAACTCCATGTTTGGAGATGCCGCTGAAGAAAACGCGAGTTATTTCATTAAAACTTTTGTACCGTGGAAGGAAGGAATAAATAAGCTGATTAAACTAGTCGATAAAATGATGTTTTATTTTATGATTTTTTTGTTTAGTTGAATAATTAGTAACAGGACACTTGAGTTGAATTGCATAAATTAAAAAGACCACCTGTTGGTAGATTTGGCTAATATATATATATATATATATATATATATATATATAAGCTGACATATTAGTATGGCTGACTAAACTATTTCATTTGAAACTTAATTTTTATGTTGTTGTGTTTTTTAAAGTGAAAATTTCACTTTTTTCTGATGTTCCACCTGTCTGCTATATTTAGGTAAACACACACACACACATACACACACACACACAGGCTACCGTGTGTGAGTGCCCCTTCTACCCTCCCACCCCCACCAAACCTTCCATCTATTGCCACCACAGTACACATTCCCCAACTTCACACCCCTTACCCCCACCCCCTTTTACTGGAATGAGGAAATGTCCGTGAGTCAGTGTTTGCTGCTCACCCTTGCAGCTGGAGGTTGTTGTCATAGAGCAGCAGCGCGCGCGCGTGTGTTTGTGTTCGTGTTTAATATTTCCGTTATACGGACATTTGTTGTGTGCACTTACTTTTTTTTTTTACATCACTACACAAATAGTGTGTGTATGTGTGTTTGTGTCTGATATAGGAATAGCTTACTCGTGTGTATTTATTTTCAAATGTCTTTTTTTTTTTTAATTTATATATAAAATTTTTATAGTTTGGCACTTACTCCCCTTTCCCAAAACCATTTAGCTGAGAAAGGGGAGGGAATACTCGTTTATACTAACGGTGGTTATTAATGGATTATATTTTGCTTTCGGTCGTTGTTTAGTAATTAAAAAGAAAACACATCTGGAACTTTTTTTCTTTAATTCGTTTTTTTTAATTACTAACTTTATTTCGAATGATAATTATTTGAAACTATTATAAAAAGGTCAAGGGTTTTCGATGTTTTGTTTTTTTTATTATTTAATTGCTGACTACCTAGTGGAAGTGTTGTGGTGGTTTTTATTTTTTGTGTACGTTGAAACTTGCCTTCTTGGCGGTGCACTTGTGAATAAATAATGACGGCACTCAGTGTATTGAAGCTAATGCCGGATCAATTAGAGATTAAATGGTATAGAACAGTGCTTCTCAAAATGTTAGGTTCTCGCATCTGACAGGTTTTAAAAAAAAAAAAATAAACAACGGGTAAGAGAAAGCGAAATTATATATTTTGATATATATATATGTATATATATATATATATATATATATATATATACAGTGGATTCCGCTTAATTGGGACACCACTTAATTGGGACAGCCGCTTGTTTGAGACAAATCTCAAAGAAACCAAACCAAGAAGTCAATAGTAAATTTGTATGTTTAATTGGGACAGCCGCTTAATAGGGACAAAAAGCCTCGGTCCCGATGTGTCCCAATTAAGCGGAATCGAGTATATATATTAAAGGTCGCGACCAACACTTCGAGAGCCACTGTTAGACCCCCCCCCCAGCCTCTATGACACACAACTTGATGGCATGAGTTGAAATAATTGATGCCAGATTATTTTTTTTTTTGTTTTGTATTCCCGCTGTTCGCCTGTTTGTTTCTAGTGATTTTTTTTTTTGCAACACAAACCAAATGGAATAATTGTACGTGTTTGTTGTGTAGCACTGTAACAGCCAGGACCATCATAAGCTGTTTGTGTGAAGCGTTTGACAATATAGTTTGTGTTTTAACTTCATGGATATGTAAAGTTGTTATACATTATGTTAAGGCAATGACTGGATTCAAGTTTCCTCTAAATCCGGGCTACGAAGCCCTATTCTGTTTCCTATTGATACTTCAGCTAGGTAAGTTCCCACACCTTTTTTTTCTCTTCTTCTTTCCAACACCTGCATGAAGCCGAAGGTATTATTAGATACACACCTAACTGTAGTATTGTAACGAGTAGTCCCGTTGACTAATGACTGCTCTGGTATATATAGGCCTACAAACACACACGCACACATGTAAATATATATATATGCAAACACATTTATACACACAAATAAATATATATATGAGCTGTTTAATATACGGCGTTTCCCAGGGAAATAAATAATTGCTTTTATATATACATATATATGTATAGACATTTTTTTTTGTCTAACCCTTGTTTCTCTTTCTATCCATCCTCGTATATACCTGTTTATTTGTGTACCGTTAAATCCATCCCGACATGTATCTTTACATGTCCACCCATCTATCCAACCATCAACTATCTGTTTATTTGTCCACCCATCTATCCAACCATCAACTATCTGTTTATTTGTCTACACATCTATCCAACCATCAACTATCTGTTTATTTGTCCACACATCTATCAATCTATATATCTCCCCACTCATATGTCCACCCATCTATCCAACCAACTATCTACTATCTGTTTATTTGTCCACACATCTATCCAACCAACTATCTACTATCTGTTTATTTGTCTACACATCTATCTACCTACCCATCTCTCCGCATATTTTTCTGTCTCTCTATCCGCCCCACCTGTGCCACCATGTATCTATCCATACATCTGTCTACCCTTTCATCAATCTATCTACGCACCAACCCATTCACCTATACATTTTCATTTTCTATCCACCCAGCCGTCCCTGACTTGAGATGAAGTTGAAACTGTAAACTTAATCAGTGACGTCATTTGCTTATAACCTGTGACGACCCCCCCTCCCCTTCCCATCCTAAAGTCTGTCTTTACCACAGTGTGCCGTGCTGCCTTAAATAGTGAGTCACCCGGGTACAAACTGTGTGCAACAACTAGACATTTGTTTCCTGCCTACTCCTGCTCAGTCAAAGAATGGTTCTAGACTCCACGTCAAGAAATTCAAATAACTTCACATATATATACTGTGGCGCAACCAGCAAAAAATGCTGGGGGGGGGGGGCTCACATTATGAATAAAGACAGTTTGATATACAGTGGCGCAACCAGCAAAAAATGCTGTTGGGGGTCGGGGCTCACATTATGAAAAAAGACAGTTTGACAGTCTTTTTTGTAATTTTATAACATTAATTATGTATTGATGAATTGGCCCCCTGCCCCCCCCCCCTGGTTGCGCCACTGTGTATATATATATATATATATATATACATACATACATACATACACTTACATGAGTTGTCCTTTTTTTTTTCAAGAAAGTTTTGCTTACACAATGAAATGTGTCAATTAACATCATGAGATAAATTACTTAACTCTTTGATCTTGCAGCATTTATTTTCCAGCTTGCTTCATATTTACTTTATATTCACATACATTTACTTGACAAACAATGTAATCTGCTTTGCTTCTTGCAATTTCTTAAATGTATACCACCCTATGTTTTCAATGTGTGATTAGTGGGTCTGTCAAAGGTGTGGTCAGTGGGTCTGTTACTAAAGGTGTTGTCAGTGGGTCAGCCAAAGGTGTGGTCAGTGGGTCTGTCAAAGGTGTGGTCAGTGGGTCTGTCAAAGGTGTGGTCAGTGGGTCTGTCAAAGGTTTGGTCAGTGAGTCTGTTAATAAAGGTGTGGTCAGTGGGTCTGTCAAAGGTGTGGTCAGTGGGTCTGTTGTGAGACACTATTAGACAACTGCTGACCTAAAATAATGGCCTTGCACAAAAATCCACACAGTTTCAGACAAAAAAAAAACCCAAACTTGTTTTTGATTGGCTCATTCAAATCATCATGGCCGCCCTAGAACTTAAAAAAAAAAGTTATTATTTGGAGCTTTTTTTTTTAATTATATAAACTGTAAGACCACTTAAATTATAGAAAACTGTAAGACCACTTAAATTATAGAAACTGTAAGACCACTTAAATTATAGAAACTGTAAGACCACTTAAATTATAGAAACTGTAAGACCACTTAAATTATAGAAACTGTAAGACCACTTAAATTATAGAAAACTGTAAGACCACTTAAATTATAGAAACTGTAAGACCACTTAAATTATAGAAAACTGTAAGACCACTTAAATTATAGAAAACTGTAAGACCACTTAAATTATAGAAACTGTAAGACCACTTACATTATGTTACAGGGATAAAACAAGACAGTAATTGTTTCTTTTAAGTTGTGAACAAATTTCTTTTTAAAAAGTGAAACTATTTCACAAATGACTTTGTTTGTTCAATTAGTTGTTGACTTTGATGGTTAGCATAAGAGTAGGTCAGTTTTTAAAAATCAAAGTTCTCTTGTAATTACCATCAAACTTTCATAACATTTGTATGTTTTCAAAAGAATTGTTTACTTATTCTATCTTTTTTTAATGTCTACTGATGTCTTATATACTAAATATGATTCTGTGATTCTGTAACTGTTAATTTTGTAAAACATTTCTTTACTTACCACCAAATGTATACATTCGCTTTATTCCTATAATCTGATGTATCATTCTCTATAATATTACCACAAAATGTACATATTTACAATAATTTGGTCAGGAACGGATAGTCGTGCGGTTAAGCACTTGACTCGACCTGCAGTGAGGACCAATGGATATTTCAGGTCATGGTTAAGTCCACACTAAATCTCCCAAGTTCATTGCACTATCGGCTATGGTGGGGATGAACATAGAGCACCATAAAGACTGTTCCATTAGTGGTTTATATGATCTAAGAGATTTCATCTCATCCTTACAAGGGGCTTCACACACACACTATAATCTTATGTATCATTTCTCTATTATGTTGCCACAAAATTTACGTATTCACTATTATCTGATGTATGTTTGCAGAACCTTACACAGGAGTCCCCACGAGGACACCCAGGCCATCCAGAGAAAACCCGATAATTAATTTCAATGGCCAGTCGTTTGTCCGTTTCAACTTCAATGAACTTCCACCAGAATACTTCTATAAAAAAGATCTGGAAAAATTTCAGTTCCTCTTTCATCCCCGCACTCAAGGCGATGGTCTGTTGTGGCTCCATGAAGACAGAGATCGTAAGATGTATATAGCGTTGAAGGTTTGAAAGGACTTTTTCACATTCTCATACATTGAACACCTAATATGTTTGCTACCGTTGACAATGATTGCTATTTTTCTTTTCAAAATTTTTTTCCGTTCCACAAACATTGAAACTGATACCTGTTTTTCTTCTCTCACAGGATGGCTATCTCATCTTTGTTAATGATGACCGCTCTGGATCACCCGATGTAGTCACTCTTGGTCATCGAGATGGTAGCCGCTTTGAAGAACCCGCATGGCATAGATTTAAAATGCAACTCCAAGGGAGAAAAGTAAGATAATTTAAGTAATGTTTTGCTGTATATGAAATATTTGAAAAGCAGGATTTTCAAGCCTGTTTTCTTGTGTGAGCTTTGTTTGTGCATGTTGTAGCTTTAGCAATTGGAGGCCCATGTCATCAGCAATATCAAATTCTTATAATTTCTCTATGAGGGTCCGCCGTTTTCTGTTACTGTGTGCATTATTCAATCAATGTTAATCAGGAAAATGGTTGGGGATAGAATTCCACCTTGCCCTACTCCCATCTTCATTTCACAAGAGGTTTGTCAGCTTGTCATTGTGTACAACTTGACGGGTAGCGCCTTCATATTGTTTTTTTTTATGATGCTGATAAATTTGGAGGCTGCTTCACCTACCTAAGAACATTGTCAGTGAAGAGGGAGTCACTGAAAAAGACACAAAGCATAGAATTGCCAAGGCAAGAGCAGCTTTCTATGCATTTAATCCTGCTTGGTAATCAAAAGTTTCTCCCTAAATGTAAAATTGGAATCCTTAGCACAACTGTCAAAACTGTCCTCCTATATGGATCTGTAATATAGAGATTACGAACCAACTACTTTCAATTGTTAATAGATGCCTGAACAAATCATGAACGTATGGTGGTGGTCAAAATTTCCAACATCACAATGTGGGAGAAAACTAAACAATTACACTTTCAACAAGCAATAGAGAACCGACTGTGGTGATGGATGGGGCACACTCTTTGAAAACCAGTTGACAATGTTAAGTAGACATGGGATGTCATGGGCCCATTTCAAGAAGACTGCACAAAACTGTGTTTGCTGGCTAGATACTGTCGAGACCCTGTTTAAAGGAAAAATAAGATTATGTGCCACCACCTTTACTTTCCTCTAGCCCTTTCCGCAGTGACATATTGCATATCTTATTTATGGCAATAGGGTGTAATACACCCGTACATTTATTATATAGAGAATTTTTTTTCTTGATAATTGTAGTGTTTATTTAGTTATCAGCCTTGGTAGAAAACATAAATTTTGTCAGGACAGCAAGACTAGGGGATAGATTTGAGTTAGGGGTCATGATTAGCATATTTAGATATGGGACAATGAGGAAAGAGGCAAAAAAATATTTATTATTTTAACCTGGCAGTCTTACACAATGAAAATGGTTATATTAGGTTTTGAAAGCAGGTGTTTTAATTATGTTGATGGAAAAGTTGTGCAGAGATTTGCTTTTAGGCTGAGTGACTGCTTGTTTTTTTATTTATAACACTTGCCATTCCCTGACATATTATGGTAGAGAGAACACTCTGGAACATGAGCCCCTGGCTGGCTTCTGAGGTCGTTACAAATTTGTTTAGTATAATACAAGCAAGAGTGACACAAAATGTTAATCTCCTCTGGACTTGAGAATCATCTTCAAACTAACACATGAGAGGCTGTCCATATCTTGGTAAATAGAATGCAAATGCCTAGCCAGCAAAGCGAATTGTTGAATTAATCTCAGAGATTGTTTACTCTTACAAGAGACCTCCATGGAAGTGACAGACAGTTGTTTCACTAACCTACAGCATATTCCTATTATATTATAGCTGGTTAAAAAATTGTAAAAATATTTTGATGGAGGCAAGAGATATCAATAATACTAGGTGATCTCTGAGCCCAGTCATGGCAGAAAGGGCTAGTCATGTTAGGTACTTATTTAAAGCCATTCAGACATAAAGAAGACTATAATAACTGAGAAGAATTGCAACACTTGCATGAGGTTCAGACCCTGGAAGCTCTTCTACACCATTGTCCCTTTCCTATAATAAAAAATTAAAATATTATATAAGAAAATTTATAATTAAAGAATCTTTTACAGCTTCATTATTGATGCTAAATTAGTAAAAAAAATTGTGAGGTAGCATTTATTTGTAGATAAACATTAAAAAATGTGGTGTTTATTATGACTGAAATATTATCATTGTTCATTGAACAGCTCACCTTGTCTGTAGATGACAAGCACGAGGAAACTTTCATTTTTTCCAAAGATGTTCAGTTACTGTCCCCTGCCACTATTTATCTGGCTGGAACAGAAAACACTTATGATTCAACCTCTGGGCGGATTATACCAAACTTTAATGGTGGGATGGCACAAGTAAGTACAAAGGTTTCTAAAGAAATAGTGCTCGTGTATTGACCCATACACTTAATGTATCACTTAATCAAAATGTTTGAAATACTTTCTTTAATGTTGTTACAAGAATTAGCATTTGTTAGCAAAGTTTCAAGATAGAATATTGAAAATTAAAACTCTAAAGAGCCTAGCACAATTTGTTCAAATGTCCACTCAAATTTCCACTGTATTAAATGGTCTACAAGTCTAAGAATATATTTTTAAATTTAAATTTGAATATTGTTTTACAGCACTCCTGGTGTTTCCCTTTTTATATTAGTGGTGTATTATCAAGTAAGAGAACATCTGAGTTAATGACATAAATACAGGGGCTAATTAATTAACCTTGCCAATTAGTTTTTAATGTGAAAACCAGGATGGTGCAATGTGTACAAATACAATTATGTGCATACATACATACATATATAAATATATTATACATATAAATGCTCTTGACTCACCCTCAGAGTCCTTGAAAACAAAATTTAAATAGTCTGGTTTTTATTCATGTGGGAAATCTGTACCACTAAAATGCAGCATGAAAAAAATTGTAAAACAAAAAGATTTACTTTCCCTTGTTTAAAAGGGATTATTTCCCATCATTTTCTGCAATGATCAGACTGCTTAGTAACATCTTTATATATTTTATATAAAAGATTACCTATCAAGCTGTATTCAAGTATAACTCATAATTATGTAAGAGTGTAAATCAAATTACCAAAATATATGACCTCCTTGAGATGTATTTAAAAAAGTAGGTATAAATTGAGAATAAAATTATTACTTTTTATAGTATAAATTAATAATCAAAATATTTGTTACCTTTACTTTAAGTGAAATCAACTTATGGCATTATTTCAGCCATGGATGGGATAATCCACCCAATAGGGAAAGTATTAAAAATTTTGCAAACCATTAGGCTACTAGCGACAATGACTTTTGGAAGAGATCAACATTGCATCAATGATTTCTCTCCTATTATATATTTAGTAATGAATTAGCCTAGCATTTTCTCTAGTGACAGTTAACATATAAACTTTACTCAGAACCCTATAATAGATGTTAAACACTTTTTTTTTAAGATATACAAATCACATTAATTCAACTCTCATTTAAAAATGTAAAAACCTACATAGAGACGTGGCTGTGCAAACTCCCTATAAATACATGTATACATTTCTTATCTTCTATACCTGTGAAATCCTTTTAAAGCTGAAGTATGTACCATTTCAATTCCACAAATAGAGTATTTAAATACTCACATTTAGTAAAAAATAAAAAAATAAATAGGATTAACATTGTTAGGGATCACATTGAAATATATGTGTTCTCTCTGATAAACTACATTTTTTTTTAAAGCAAAACCTTTATGATTTGACAGATTTTGTATACAACTCAACACAGAGATGGCAATAGAATTTATGATCAAGAGATAAATTTGATTGCTGAGCTTGAAAAGAGACACCCTGATTGGATGTGGCCAGACCGTACTAGAGCCCCTTATACAACATTGGCTCCTCAAACACCTCGAACACGCCTCCCTATTTCAACTACAACCACTACAACTCGACTTCCACCAACTCGTCCTCCACCACCAGCCTTGAATAAAGTAACCATAAGAGATGAAACAACATATTTTACTATTAAGGAGGTATGATTAGGCTTTTTTACATTTAACTTTACTAAGTGTTATCCATTTTTTTTATACTAGTCATATTACTGTATGGGTATCATTTTATATTCTGCAATTCTTATTATAAGTCATGGATGAGTGTTAGTAAAATCCTCAACCATAATACTGAAAAAATAAGTCTTGCAGTCCCCTTCACAGCTGTTGGTTGGTTAACATAACTTCAAAAATAACTATTGATATATTACCGTAATAGCCATTAAATAATTTTATATCCAGGCCTTTCTCCCTGCAAGTGGCAACAGTGTGTCTTTCAAGTTTCAAACCATTAAAGATAACGCTTTGCTTCTGTATGCTCCTATCCTGGATAAATACTTTTTTGAGATAGAAATATATGACGGTCTGCTGTACTTTGTTCACAACTTTGGAGGCAGCACAAGACGAACTCTGATTTCTGAACAGGAAGTGTCCGATGGTCAGCCTCATGATGTGAGTCAATTAAAGAAATTAAAGAATTCTTTTTTTTTTATTTCCCAACATAATCAGCCTGAAACATGTTTGCTTACTTATAGCAAGTTTTTGTGTAAATCAAAAAATAAAATTACTTTGTATCATCTTAAAATGAAATGTAATGTGATTTTTATATTAACTAATGAATTTTAGTCCGTCATTTGGTCCAAATAAAATATATTAGCTATGACAGTTCTGTGCTCTTTCTACATTTGCACTATCACAGAAATTGTTAGTCTGTACAGCTATGTATAATTTGTTTAATCTGCTATGGGCCCAATGTCTTTCATACATTATGTTTCATGGTGTCACTTGGATGGTAAAACTTCTTTTTAACCTCAGAGATCCATGATTGTTAAACATTTTATTTCAATTTATTTTTAACCGTTATATTACTATTACTGGCTGACTTGTAGGATGGAAAATGTTTGAATCCTTCTTTTTCATCTCTTATGCTCCAGTTATTAGAAAAAATGTATAGCTATAATTTTATAAATACAATGTGAAGTACCAATTCAGACCTCAACATAAAAAAGGCAGGTGTTTCTTGCAGCCACAGAAACTTCTTGGTCGGCTGTTATTAATCATAATTAACCGAATATAAATGAGTAATATATCTTGGATGAATATCACCTATTACTAATTGCTATTAATGAATTGTTTAATATTTTTTTTAGCTGCTTGTACGTTTTTCAAGCAATCAGATACAAGTTTCGTTAGATGGAAAGTTGGAGAGAATACAATTCATGGGAAACGAGCGACTACCAACAAGTCCAAGTGAGTAAATTTTAATTCTTAGTCTCCTTGCTCCTCCTCCATCCCCTAATAAATCAAAACAAGACCACTCATATTAAAGATCATTTTCAATAGGAATAGAATAGGTGAGATTTTGTTGGTTTAATAGAAATGAAATAAATAGATTTCTCTAAACATTTTAGCTTGTATTGTGTCAGAATGAGCATATACTGTTGACAATAGGAACGATATTAACATCTTGATTAATATAAAATTAGAATTAAAGTCTGAATCCACCAAGACGAAATTCCGGTATCTAAGGGCATTGCGGAATCCATCTCTGTTTCACTGCAATGATATTCTAATGAGAACATGTACGCCAGTCAGGATTTCTGCTGCGGAGCAGTGAAAGTTTTTAGTTTCGCTGCTTGCAGAGTTTTTTCCAGAGAGCTACATTTTCCGTCAAGATAACAAACAAAATGGCTGCTTAGAAACGTCGATTCGAATAGAAAAAATGATTTAAATTAGTGTATATTCATTAAAAAACAAAGCAACAAAGTGAATTTTGACAGAAAATCATGCATTACTATAAATTTTGGCCGGCAACAGTCTTTGTATATGAATTTCTGATAAGAAAATATACATCATCTACATACATATTCTACAAATGAAATATTCTTTCTGGTGAGTTGTTTTGGCGATCACCGTTTCATTCCAGTGTATATACAAGAGTTTCGCTAAGTAGAAACTTCCACGCGAAAGTGTTTCGTCTTGGTGGATTCAGGCCTTTATAATAAAATACTGCATTATATAGAATATGCACATAAATAGCAATTTAAAAGAACATGTTTTTTATTGTACAGTTGTAATATGGTAAATCTATATTAATTTCCTGTTATGTTCTATCAAATTTAGCAAAACTGCACTTGGGTGGATACAGCACTTACACACTTATGCCTTGGCATACCTGGGCAAGAAATAATTATCAGGGATGTATAGAAGATTTTAAGGTTAATGGCCAAACCATTGACTTTAATCCTTATGTTCAGCAACTGGTAAGTGTTTAATATCTGATTGTTGGTACGATTTTGATGAAAAAAACATCAAATATCTTTATTTCTGCCATGATAAAATTAATGCTATAGTTCCTTGTTGGTATGAGTTGAGAATATTGTGACTGTTAAGAAAGGATAATTTATTATTATTTTCTTGTTAACTTTATTTTTAAATTATGGCATTATCTGCCAATGATTTTATTTTTCCTTTTCATAGCAACCCTACAGTCAATTTGATAGAGCATGTACTGCTATGCCTAAGCAATGTTCAACAAGTCCATGTTTAAGAGGAAATTGTCTAAACAAGTGGGGTGGATATTACTGTGACTGCAGTGGAACTGAATTTAGTGGCTTACAGTGCGAGTTATGTGAGTGCTTGAATTCATTGTTTACTTCAATTGACAATCATTTATTTCATTTTGGTGAAAAAATTAAAAACTATACCCTATCTGTTTTTAACTTTTAAGTCAAGAAATTTAATTGAAATCTACAAAATGGATGGGTGTTCGTGCGGTGTAGAGCGCTCGTCTGTCAACCGGAGGGTCCCGGGTTTGAATCTCAGTGAGAACTTGGGATTTTTTCAGGTCCTGGTGATAGTCCCCATGTTCACCCAGCTTTAAATGGGTACCTGACTTTAAGTTGGGGAAGTAAAGGAGGTTGGGCGTTGTGCTAACCACACAACCCCTTCATAAGCCAAGGTTATAGAAACAGATGAATTCTACACTTCATCAGCCCCGATGGCCCGTTAGGGTTAAGGGAACTTTACTTTTTTTTTTTACAAAATGCGTGGGACTTTTTTCTACATTTTTCATTTATTTAGATAGGAACAGTCAATGTAAATGTTAATGTTCTTAACCATGTCCCCTCCTTTTTTTTTGATTTCCAGCAAGATGCTTGCCATTTGAATGAACTAAAACTTATTTACTGTTAATATATTCACTTTGTATAGTCTTTATTTTTATTTTGCATCCATTTCCTTGTAAGATTGAAATATCAAATATAACTAGTGTGATTGTTAATGAAAGTATTACATTTTATTTTTTATAGCTGCTTTAACTGGTGTATTCAACGGCACCACCTTCTATAAGATGATTATACGGCCATCGCAGCAGTACCATGTTGACGATATATCGTTTAGATTTAAAACTTTGGCTTCTGATGGCTTCATTTTTCAGACAAAAGATAAATCAAATAAAAGCTACATTCGTGCAGAACTAGATGCAGGTCGCATTAAAATAACAACATTTTTTGATGGCAAAATTCAGGTCAGTATTATTTTTTTAACATCTTTAATTAATCATTGCATTGCATTATAATAAATATGACAAGCAACTACATGCTGTAAATTACACAGGTTCTAAATCAATATTAGAAACTTTATTTTTAACAGTGTCTTCATAATAAGAAACTAAACAGCTCTTACTATTTCTTTACATATTACCGTGTTACGTGAAATTACACTGGTTTACAAATTTTCATTTTGTGAAAACTGCTGATATGCAAATAAGTGTTTCTTATGCAACTTTTTATGCTGATTCCAAATATGTAATCCAAATTTTTGTATCACATCAGGATTTTTTGCAGTTTGACATTTATTAATGTAGAAAAAAGTCAATTAAACCAACAACAAAATGTACTTCGGTCATGCAGAAAACTATTGATATATACAAAATTATTAAAAAAAAGCAGATTTATTTTAATTTATTGTCTTCTACTGTACGAATTGTCTTTTAAGTGATTTGCGCTTATGAGCAGCGCCAGGATTGTGGCGTTTTAATGACCATCCTGGAGTGAATTCTTCTCTCGCTGGCCACACTTTTTTGGTATAATGCTCCGAGTCTGCTCTGCTATCCCAGAGGCACAAAAAACATGGAAATTTTGAATACCATCCTTGGAGTCCCAATATGATGGCTATGACCTTCAAATCTCCACATATCAACCACTTGTGCTGGTCATAATTCAACGAACTGAGCAACAGTTTCATGTTTTCATACGTTTCTTTTAATGTTACTGAGTGTGCCACTGGAAGTGATGATATTTTATTTCCATTAAATAGAAGAACTGCTTTCATACTGCGCTTTGAGGAATCAATAAACAATCTCCACTGATTAGCATCGTAAGCAATTCCCATAGATGTGACAAGGCTTTCAATATTATTACAATATAACAATTCTTGCTTACTTGAAAAAACTGTACAAATTCTGTCTCTCGACATCTGTACACACTTACGCTAGTATCAGGAGTGAGAAGGTTTCGTTCTTGTAAGCGGGATGCAAGCAGTTCAGCTGATGACTTTGGAAGGTTTAGATCTCTAACTAGATCATCAAGATCTTCATGAGTAAAAAGTTTTGGTGTGACATCTTCTTTAAAATCAGGATCAAGAACATCACTACTGTCTTCAGAACTTGAGCTGTCATCACTTTCAAAATCATCCAGCTGAGTAGGAGGTGTAGGCACAGGAATGTCTTTGCAATGTTCTACAGGCCTCAAGGCTGACGGTACATTAGGATATAGAATCATGTGTCTGCTTTTTTTGTTGAATCCTACAACATTCGTCATGCAAAAATAGCAGTCCGTCACATGATTCGAAGGCTCACGCCAAATCATGGGCACACCAAATGGCATACTTTTCACTTTACCTTTAAACCACTTGCCAAGAGTTACTTCACAGAGTTTACAAATAACATGAGGCGCCCATGTTTTGTCCTGGTCTCCCAGTTTACATCCAAAGTATGCATGATAACATTTCTTTGTTAAATTTGATATTTTCTTCTTCTCAGCCATTGTGCAAAATCGTCCACAAACATAACAAAAACTGTTTGCTGAATTCGTACAATGTCTTGGCATTGTGAAATTTTTTTAAAATTTAAAATCAGCTAATCAAATATAATCTTAAACACATAAACAACAGCAATAAAATATTCAATTAAACTTGTGTTCAAACATAAAGTGATGACGTAAGCTGCTTATGATAAGCATAAAATTTGTAAACACAAATTTGTGGTTTTCTCAAAAACCTGACGTGATACACAAGAAATAAGTACATCAAAATTTATCATTTTTAATAAGCTTTCAGAAATTCATAATGTTTTGCTTGCAGTTTTTTTTATGTAAACCAGTGTTATCATTGTTAGCGGGACCTTTTACCAATTCTTTACTCCACACAGCAGAGGATTTTTAATATTGTTGATCTTTAACATTCATTCTACAACTACATATATTTCTTTTTACTTTATAAGTTCATCAATCAGGAAAAAAAAGGAACTGTTTGAAAAATAGGTTTCTGTAATGGGCACTTAAAGATGCTTTAAATATGCCCCTAATATGACAAAAAAATTATACGCATTTTTAAAACATATTGTGATATTATTTGCCCTATAGTATGTTTTCATATGACAAATCAAAGTTTTCATTTTGCTTTCAGATCAAGTGAAAGAATAAAATAAAAAATATAATAAAATATATATGATTTTTCATACATATCCACCCCCTTCTCTTTGCAATATATAATTCTTTGAAAGACTATTACCTCATTCTTAAACATTTATATACATGTATCATGTTTTTCAGACAAATTATATTGGAAACAACCTGAATGATTTTCAGTGGCACACTGTTTATGTTCAGCGCCGTGGTAACCATTTAGAGTTTTGGATAGACGACCAACAACATCAAAAAAGTATATTTCAAGCTTTTTGTATTACTTTCTCCCATTAACCAACTATTATTATATTTATTTACAAACATTTTTTTATCTAAAACTTAGCTTTGTGATTTCCTTGTAGTTTGTTACATTTATTATTATAGATGAATATCAAAAAGTTCTAATTATTTTGTTCTAAATGTTTTATTAATAATTATCTTTACAGAGACTTTGCTGGGTGAAGGATTTTATTTGAACATCGACGAAGTGATAACTGGCGGTTTAAGTGTGACAGACGGACCCAGCACATCCAAATATTATGTTGGATACCTGCAAAATTTGCATATTGGAAAGTTTAATTTTTTTGATGAATTGAACCGCAGTGGTTCAATCACTTTCCCGACCTCAAATAATCTTCCCCTTCTCATTTTTAATGGTGTGACCTTCCCAAATTATCATACCTTCATCCAACTGCCCACTTTAAGTTTCTCACCCAATCTGAATGTCCACTTCTTATTCAAGACAAACGACCCTAATGGTGTGATTCTCTTCAGTGAAGGCAAAAACAATGAACTGTTTGGTGTTGAATTATTTGATGGTAGACTAATTGTTAAGGTACTTAAACACTTTTTTTTTAAAGTCCTATAATCCGTAAGAAAGTTTTCTTATTGTACAAGTTTGACTAGTAGATTTTGACAAGCATTGTTTGAAATATTTGTAGCCGTGAAATCTTTGTTTTAAAATATCATGACACAACAATGCATAAAATCGTTTTCTTAAAAGGAATTTTTATCGAAATTGTGATTTTTAAATTTTTTTTTAAACATTTTTAAAATTAAAACTTCGATATCATGTCGTCTTATTTCTTTGCTTGTTGTTTCTTATAGGCACATGTGAGTATTCTCGGTTTTTACATTTATTTTTTACATAATACTTGTATGCTTGTTGCACAAATTAATTATAGAAATTATAATGAGAAAAGAATGAAGGAAAAACCTAGTAGAAGATGGATAGACAAGGCTGGTGAGAGTCTGCATAGCCAATAAAAAGATACCATTATGAAAAAAATTGGTTTCGCTAAATTTTATTTAAGGGATTTCTGGTCATCTGGCTGCTTATTTTTTTTTTTTCTTAATTTACTTTTACTGGTCAGCTGTAAAAGTATTTGTGATTTTTTTTCTCTAAAGATTGATATTCCAGGCAAGGCCCCACTGCGTATGTCAACTCCTGCGACACTTAGATACAATGATGGCAAGTGGCATTCAATCACTCTTACTGGACATACCTTAGAGGGTCAGAAGCAATTGGTCATGTATGTTGATGAAATCAGCAGTTCCAACTCTTACTCTCTCCTTGACCAGATCAATTTGCAAGGACCTCTTTATGTTGGTAAGCTCAGATCTGTGAGCACAATGAACTTTAAGCTATAGATTTTTATAACACTTTTTTTTATATCTTAGGAACATGCACAATTTTTTTTATTGTTTATAAATTGCCACAGTCTTTTTTTTCTCTTCATATCATTAGATAGGTAAATGATTTGATGCAGCTGTATTATCTCACCATGTGTGCATTTGTCTTTTATCAGGTGGCATTCCTGAAGCTCTGAGCCAAAAGGCAAACATTAAATCTTTCCTCTCTGCCAGGAGCGGTTACCGTGGGTGCATGGCCTCTGTGTACTTCGGTAGTGGACTTCCAAATCTTTATGACTATGGCCAGAATCAGAAAGTTAACGTTCTTAACTCTTGTCAAGGTAAGGCCATATTCTGAAATTAAAGAAACAAATTTCATTAAATCCAGAATGTAGTAACAGGTTCAGGACATCATCCAGGCCCTAGACAAAAAATCCTACCATCACTCATTGGGAATTTTGTGACCTTCAACTTGACAATTAGGCATTCTACAATCTAGCCATTTTATCAGAATTGTAACACATTGTCCTGTCAATTATTTTTTCAGAATAATTTATATTATAAATACTCGATACATATGGTGATATAAAAAAGGCTTATGCAAAAATTAGCTGCTACTCCGGTTTTTTTGGCTTAGAAAATTCTATCAATATATTTTTTGCTCATTTTCTTTTTTTTACTTCTGCTGTCTTGTTATCTTGAGGGTGTCAAACGAATTATGCTTTGTCATTGGCTTTAAATAGTGTCTTGTCTTAACAAAGACATCAGAGGATGTGCATCACTTACTTGTGTCTTGCTTCCTTTCATCTGGCTACCTTAGACTTCTTTCCTGTTACTGTGAAGTGCAAAGCTTTGTACGTTTGTCATAAATTTAATGATTCATTTATTTTATGTTAAGTCAGAAAACTTCAGTTTATTCTTTTGAGAATTTAAAAACATTATGACCTTTCACTCATGTTGTTGGCAAGAAGTCTGTACTTCCTACTTATGTCTTTCTACCAGCTTCCACCCAGACTAATAAAATAAATAAAAACTAATCTACATACATGTATCATAAATTAAGACAATTATTTTAATTTGGACTGAGTTCTCAATACTTTTTTTTTCTGAACATTTTATTCCACTTCATTCAGATATTGTTAGCCAGTGCTCTAAAACTACTTGTAGAAATGGTGGAGTCTGCAATGACCACCTCAACAATGCAACCACTTGGTGTGACTGTTCCAAAACAGCTTATGCAGGACCAATTTGTGAAGATGGTAAGTAGTCATGGGCCCATTGGTGATGCATGCAGTACCAGACTAAGTTCAAAACAAGTCAATAACCAGCCATAAATCATTGGCACACCAGTGATACTAAAAGAAAAAGTTGACAAGTCATTAATAAGCCATCTACAGAGTTATTTAGATTTTATTTTTTCATTTCATACATTCAGTAACTAGTTAATTTTCGGCATAATCAGTATAGTTCTTTGTATTGCACTCATGTAACATTATCTAAATATAAAGATGTTTTATATATTAATATAACAGGTCATCCCATATAAGACAAATTAAATCCAGAATAATTTAGAATATTTATTTTAACATAGGTTTACACCTATGTATATGTGCTTTATACAGTTTATAACTTTTTTTAAACTTCATACGTATTTTCAGAGCCATTAGGTTATTACTTCCGTAGCCAACATAAAAATGATGTGTATGGGATGTTGATCTACCGTATTCCCATCCTCGATTTCCAAAAAGAACATGAGCAGGATGAGATCATCTTTGGCCTAATGACTGATGAGAAAAATGCTGTGCTGGTGAAATTGTTGTCAGATATTTTCGGTGATTTTGTGGAGATTAAATTAGTAAGTTTTTATTTCTTTGGCATCTGTCTTTATTTTTTTTTTTAGTTTAATTGAACAAACCATTTTACCTACATGTAGCAAATAAAATGATAACTTAACGTAGTAGGATTTTTAAAAATTAATCAAGAGGTAGTTTTTTCAGGAATCCTTCCTCACAAACAAATTTTTTTAATTATTTTCAGGTGAATGGCTTTGTTGTAGCAACTTATGATACTGATGGCAGTGGTGCCTCCACTACCATAACCAATACTGACGTGATGGTCAATGACAAGCAGTACCACATCATAAGATTTTTGAGGACGAAGGATAAGGGTGTGCTCACTGTGGATAGCAGTGTGACCTCAAACACTCATACAAGTTAGTCTGGCAATCCTTCTTCTTATTTTAAACCATCATTTGAATGTCAAATGACATTTAAGTCTCTCTGGAGTTTAGATATTTGCAAGCATCCTGAATTCCTTCATCAAATGCACCTTGGAGAATCTGCTGCTCTGTTTGTAGTTTTATTTTTTTACTAAATAGACCAAGCAGCATATTTTATGTTTTTTATGGCAAAGAGGGTTTTTAAAATTCACAATCCTTGATTATTTTTCATTTCTCTCCGCTCCTTGATCAATCAGCTGTCATTATACATGTATTCACTGTTTTTCTTATGTGTTTTTCTCATTCACAATTTAGCTTTTTTTTTTTTTTTACTAAGGAGTGACTCAATGGTCCTTTGATTATAATATGTATTCCTGAACTGCAGGTTAAGGGTTCGATCAAGACCCCCTGAGACCATTTGCCTAGGTCCTCCATGTTGCCTGCATGACCATTGAACAAAGCAATCTGACACTTACCTATAAAAGTCATTTGGTGACTTGTGTATACTTATTTTTTAACTCTCATATTTTTTTGCAGCAAGGCAAAAGAATGTGTGAACAAGATTTGTTTTTTCCAATTTACCTTCTTGTTTATTTTGCCCACTGAAAAGTTTCTGATCTGTAGAGTAGCTTAAAGCAAAAGAGTGTTTCAAAATTTTCTGTTGATTTGAAGACAGTATCATCCATTCAACCATCTGATTTATTAGTCTTAACCTTCAAAAATAATGTTTGTGTATATAGTTTTAAAAAAAAACACAAAAAATAGTCAAATGCCTTTTATTTGCATATTCTTTGAATAGTTGTCAAATATTTACAATCTAAGAATGTATCAGTGATCAGATAACATGCTACCTACAGATGGGAAGTGCTGCTAAATTAGAACCATAATGGCTAGTAGAATGAATTAAGAGAAGCCATTTTCTGGACATCATTGAACCTCGGGAAATGTATAAGTCATCAGTATTGAGAAAGTAGAGCTAAATGTTAGCTCAATGTTTGTCTCATTGGATTGATTAAATCTTTTGACAGGTGCACACGGTAACTTTGATACTTTGAACAAGATATTTATTGGTGGAATATACCAGGGTCAAAAAGTACTGAACGGCTATCATGGAATTATTGGAGGTAATTCTTTTTACTATTTTTTATTTCTGTTTTTATCTATGTGGGTTTTACTTTTATTTCTATGTGTACTTATTAAGTATTTTGCTGGCTTTAAATTACTCACACAATGAGCACAACTGGGTGTGTTTTGCAAAATACAGTTTCTGTATGAACTCATGTAATCTATTTTGGGTTACCTCAAAAAAATTGAGAAACTTGAAAAAAATTGATTGTACTGTTAATTAGAATACATGTAATTTTTAAAAAAAAGGAAACCGCTCCCGGAGCATTGAATGATAGGTTCATTAGATGTTAATAAGGTGAGATGGAGGTAGAGCAGTGAATGATAGGTTCATTAGATGTTAATAAGGTGAGATGGAGGTAGAGCAGTGAATGATAGGTTCATTAGATGTTAATAAGGTGAGATGGAGGTAGAGCAGTGAATGATAGGTTCATTAGGTGTTAATCAGGTAAGAGGGAGGTGGAATAAAAACACGAACACACTATACACTTTGAACGTCACATTTTAGAATCTGGTTTTAGTTGTCAAGATAAGTGGTGTAATGTTTCATTTTCAGCCACACCTATGGGCTCAGGCGCTACCTCTCTGAGGGTCCATTTTTATCAGGGTTCACGCTAATAGAAATAAGGAAATATATCAAAGTTTTTTTTTGAGGAAATGGTTTTTCCTGTCCAGTACCAAGCAGCAGAAAACACAGGCTTTAAAAATCACATCAAAACAGAAAATAAAATAATAGTATAGGGGAGACAATTTGTCTTCATCTGAGAAGTTTCTGGCTGTTAGAAATGTTTTCTTAGTAGGTTATTCAGAACCTAAGGTTATTGCTGTATGTGTAAAATATGTAGTTATAGTTGATTCTTACTTCTGCCATACTTCTCAAATGATTAAAAAAAAACAAGTTATCTTATTTTACATTACACAAATGTATATAATTTAAAATTTATACAATAAAGATTTCAGTTTTATATAATGGCTTCTACGACATTTTTTAACCATAAACTTCTCTCCTTTTTATTCTCTCACTTCCTCTTACACTTCCTCTTACCCTCTTTTTCAAATTACTCTCATTTGCACTTTTACTAGAAATTATTATTATAAAACAAATTGGCTTAATGTAGGACAAATAATTTGTTGTGAAAAACTTGTTTGTTTGTGAGAACGTTTGTTAAGTGGAGTACCACTGTGTATTTTTTGCCTTTTCAGTGGTACATCGAAATACAAATTTAATTTGTCTGTAACACTGCTCCTAAGTCACTTAGCTTGGATCTCAAAGCAATGGAAATGAATGAAATGGCATTAATCCATTCCACCCCCCAAAATGCCACCCCAGTTGTTTTTGTATAAAAATGTATTTATGAATGACAAATATTGTATAAAAAACATAGTAAAAGAGAATGTTAAGAAATAAAATTGTTTTATTATGTGTTTTTACTTGGAAATCAGCTAAATTGATCTTACAAAAGATGCTGATGGAAGTGGAGGGAGGAGGAGAAAGGCGGGAGGAGCTTAGAAATTATTGTAACGCCCTCAGCTGGCATTATACCCTTTATCGACTCTTCTGTTTAATAATCACAGTACATATCGTTGAAGCACTACACCTGTACTTCCTCATCAAGTCAGTCACTTGCTCAACTTGTTCATGTTTTTCTATGATTTCACGCTCTTTCTGAGCACTGACCTTTCCACTCACTTTCTTCGGACTCGTGGTTATAAAATGAAATCCGATAAAGTACTGTAAATGAACAAAAAGAGAGCACAAATTATCAAAGATACTTTGACAGCGAGGCAAACAAGCACACTGACTGAGGCGCAGGAAATCGCAAGACATGTGAGGCTCAGTAAACTGGGTCGTGTTCAGCTGGCAGACCCACTTATATTTCAAATTTTTCTCCATATTTTAAAACAAACCATCGCTCCTTATACTGCTTGTATCTCCAAAAATCTTGTATGTTAGGGCACTCATATGTAGAGGTACCACTGTATTTAAAAATATGATTACTTTAATTATATTCTCAAAAGAAATATTACAGATACTTTATTATAATCTTTTTTTTTACTAGGTTTGAATTATAATGGCAAGTTAATCCTCACAGAAAAGATGGATTTTATCTATGATGTTGTTCGAGCTCAGCATCCATTTAAACTTGGTGTTATGTAAGTCTTTCTGTTATTGGTTTCTATGTAATCTTAATGATTGTATGGCTTTTGCAAAGATTATTAAGAGGTAACGAAATTTACTCTTTACCTTCTCATACGTGAGTAAATATTAAATTGCTGTTGTTTATTTTTCTCTTTCATTAATTATTAAATTTTAAAATCTGTAGTAAATTTATTCACTTTGAAAGCTTAAAAAAAAGTGTTTAAATTTCTCTATTCCAGTCAGCCAGAAACAGAGAAGCCCTGGGTAACTCCAAAACCAACTCCATCCAGTAAGTTGTTGTTTTTTTTTTGTAACCACTCAGTCAACTCAATCCCTACCACTGTTACAAACTGTATTTAAGACATCTTCCCGTGTAAACATCAACCCCCACCCCCCCTTTATCTCATACCCCCACCACTTTTAAAGACACTCCCCTCTCTCCTCCCAATCTTATGGCACGCCCGTATTTGACCACCAAACCAATGGCCCGTGACGACCCGTCTTCGGCGGAGCCATCCATCTTCCTCCCCCCCCAGATCCTGACAGGCAGGACGATAGCTGAGCGGTCGCGTCTTATCATGTGGCACCGTTGTTCAACACACCTGGACCTGACATGACGTTGATGTATGTTTGGACAAGGAACAGATTAAGGGGCCCAATGATATAAAAGAGATGAGTTTTAGTAATTGGGGCACAGTCCATCCCCTTGCGGGGAGGACTATACACACATTCTCTTTTACGAGAGGTCCACGTTATATGAGTCTGTTTAGACTCCCGACTGTAAACTTCTTTTTAGAGTTATTTGTATACGTATGGTTTGCATATTGTAAACTTAGCGCTCCGCTAAGAGTTCTTTTTAGAACTATTTATATTGTTATATATCTACATTTTGAATAAAATCAAGTGTTGGTTATCATATACCCACCCGACTTAGTCGTTCTGTATTTACTCGTCACGTGGCTGTACACAAATATAAATTATTGACCTCACGCATTCAGCTCAGTTACTTAGATTACCCATAGACAACGGCCGTCACAACAGTCTACTAAGGCGAGAGTGTGACAACCACAGCATTTTCTTCCCTGGGACCACGACTTTTCTCAGTTAACTTTTCTGGAAACACCTTTATCAATTAAATCTTATGTCATGACTTTGGATTTTAACTATACATGGAACACCTTTTATCAACTTAAAGAAAAATATATTACCTTCCCAACGATGTGATAGATAACAAAAAAAACACCAAAACAAAGATGCTTTAGGTTTATGAGTAAAATTAGTCTTTGGAAACAAGACGACAATAATGAAAAGACTCAATTACATCATGAATAGTTCAAATTTGAAATTATATCTCTAATATTTTCTAAAATCTGATTCTGAGAAACCATAATTAAATTTGTAAGAATGAGAAATGAAAAAGCTATGACAGAAAAACTAAAAGATATCTGTGATTAGGTCAGCATCATCCCAGTGGTAATTCTCTAAGGAATAAAATATTTAAAAATTTCCCACAAACACACACATAATTAAATTGTAAAGTATCAATAATGTTATCAAAATAATTTCTGTTCCTAAAATGAAAAATTAATAGCCAGAAATTGGATTTTAAATTTTATCTTGTCACTCTTAACTATGAACATCAATGTTGAGTAACACAATATAACATAACTTCATTCAAGGCACTTCTCCAACAGTCAATTCAATCTGACAGTCTGTCAGCCATCCACATCAATACGCACCATTTAGACTCTTTCACCCACTTTTTTACCTCTGCATGCATACAGTGCCCATCAAGTTCTGTCCCCTATTCTAATGCAATACAAAGTGTTTAAAAAATGTCCATAATTTTTTTTTTCTTCATTATAAAATATAAAGCTATTTAAGACAAATACAAAGATAGACTCCCTCACACTGTTCATCTTTTTCAGCCATGCTAAAATTTAAAACTGGTGCTTACATCCTTTGAAAGTATTATAAGTTGAATTGAAATATCTTCTTCAGAAGTTAAGAGCTATCTGGATAATTAAACCAGAGTTTGTCTGTACACTATAGTAATGACCAGTATCACAGGGTCTGTTAGTAGTGACCAGAATCACAGGGACTGTTAGTAGTGACCAGTATCACAGGGACTGTTAGTAGTGACCAGTATCACTGGAACTGTTTGTAGTGACCAGTATCACAGGGACTGTTTGTAGTGACCAGTATCACAGAGACTGTTAGTAGTGACCAGTATCACAGGGACTGTTAGTAATGACCAGTATCACAGGGACTGTTAGTAGTGATCAGTATCACTGGGACTGTTAGTAGTGACCAGTATCACAGGGACTGTTAGTAGTGACCAGTATCACAGGGACTGTTAGTAGTGACCAGTATCACAGGGACTGTTAGTAGTGACCAGTATCACAGGGACTGTTAGTAATGACCAGTATCACTGGAACTGCTAGTAATGATCAGTATCACAGGGACTGTTAGTAGTGACCAGTATCACAGGGACTGTTAGTAGTGATCAGTATCACTGGAAATGTTTCATAACCAACTCAAACTCAGATTGACTAGTAGTTTGTTTTGGATTTGGTCAGAAAAAAAATTAATATTGTTGCAGCAGAAATATTATTCTCATTTTCTAAAAAAAAAATGTAAAACTTAAAGATAAGCCACTGAATTAGTAAAAGTATGTAAATCTGCAGCATGTTAAAAAGGTAGCAGAGAGTGCTTCTCTAATTCATGGCCACTCTCCACCCATATGAAATTTGTAAATTACTGGAGGCAGAATTTTTTAAAAATTATTTTTTAAATGTCCTTTCTTTCATTTTCGGCACAGCATTAGCTCCACCGATCCCAACAGATATCCCTCCAATTATTGATCCGGTCATACCCCCTGATGTCGGTGGTGGCGGTTTATTATGGACAGGAGTAGGAGGTGGTGCAGGCACTGGTGAGGGGGTCAATGTTGTTGTTTACCCTGATCTAAGTGAAGGCTCTGCAGGACAATTTCCTATTGGTGGACTAGCTGGCAAGTACACTTTAAAAATAATTTTTATTTTTGTTTCTATCTTTATATTCCTTTTTTTTTTTATTAGACACTATCATTGTGAAAATAAGGATACACATTGATAGAAATGTTGGGTTAAATTTAAAGTAATTATGCTGTGTTTTGATTTTTATATTTTTAAATACTTAGATCCAGTTGCTTCTGCTCAAATCTCCATGATTCCTAGTCTTCCAGCCGTTGGTCCTCGAGCTGGAGCTGTCATGGGGACCATCTTGGGTCTAGCTGCCCTTGCCAGCAGTCTCATGTGGGCGTTCTACAGGTAACAGTTAGGTTCAGCCTCATCTGTTTAAATGCATAAGTTTGAAAGGCAGTTTCACTTGTTAAATGCATTTTTCCCCTCTGTGTCTCTGTGTTCAGGTGTAAACCAGGCTGGTGTGCAGGTCTCAAACCAGCTGAGACACCTCTCACCATTTCCCCGCCGCGTACCAACATGCCGCTGGCCAAAACAGTTGCAGGCAGTGGTGCAGGAATGGGTGGTGGAGCTGGTGCAGTCAGTGCTGGTGCAGGAGTCGGAGCTGGATCAGGAGCCGGAGCTGGATCAGGTGAGTTCTTTATGAACATTTACTTTGAGAAGAAAGTTATGTATAATTCCTAAATATCATTCATAATAGCCAATTAATGTTTCTTATATAATGTACAGTTAAGTGCTAAGTCATGTATCAGTTTCTAATCATTGAACTAGTCTCTCTCATTTTTTTTTATTTACATTGTCTTTAAAAAGGTCATTAGTCAATTTTATCACATATTTATAATTTCAAAATGTTCAAAACCCTTGCTATGTTGGGCACAGACAGTAGCGCATGAATCTGTAAATGTATCGATTGTTGTGTCATTTTCTTTTTTGTAAACTATTGCCCTTTAAGGCTAATAAAGCATTTATACATATAGTTATTGAAATCTTCAGCACATCGTTCAAAGTTTCATTTACACACAACAAAAAAAGGGGGAGGTTTAATGTATCTCGCAAATATTATTAACTTGACTGCATGTAACTTGTATGGTTTGTTAAAGTTAAATTATGTTGAAGTAAATTAAAATTTAGATGTAAAATTAGGTTTAAAATATTTTTTATCCCACAA
Source organism: Bulinus truncatus (assembly GCA_021962125.1). Lineage (NCBI taxonomy): Eukaryota > Metazoa > Mollusca > Gastropoda > Planorbidae > Bulinus > Bulinus truncatus. Next base: position 706,047 of record JAGDYQ010000092.1, read on the forward strand.
ATTTATGTTATTTCTGTCATTAGATGATGAGTTATTCAGAATAAGAAAAAAAAAATCTTTAACTGATTTTTTTGTAACATGATTTTCCTATCAAATTCACCATGCATGCTATGATCCAGTCAAAAGAAAGCCTTTTGATGACTAATTTGAATTACATTGCTGAATCGGGTTTTTTTTTTAGGAGTTAGGATAACCCAAAGTCTATACCGGTGGTCTGCAAAGTGCGGCTCCGGAGCTGCACGTGGCTCTTTGGCTCCTTAAGTGCGGCTCTGGCATTTAGTTTTATTTAGTATACAACTTATTTAGTGTACTACTTATTTAGTGTGATAAAAGTTTATAAACAAGCAGATTTGGCTCCCAATTTTTTTTCAAATTGTCCTAATGTTCATATTTGGCTCTTTGGCTGATAGGTTTGCCGACCACTGGTCTATACAATGAGTGGGAAAATAAGAAAACACAGTTAGTTAAAATATTTGTATTAAAATAAAGAATGAAATGTCAGGACACGTAGGAATATGTCAGGTGCCAAAATAAGTTTACTTAGATAATACATACTGGACATGTAGGTATATGTCAGGTGCCAAAATAAGTATACTTAGATAATAATGTTTTGGAACTCATAAAGTTGGTCAGTCACAAATATTAATAAATATTAATAGCCACCAGTTAAAATAAAAAAAATACACACAAATGACATATTTTTGATAACATACATGCATTTTAAATTACAACAAGTGGCCATACACAGTGGTCTAATACTTTTCATGAATGTGAGTACACAATAACCCAATGTTGGTCCCAACGCTGTCATGTTTGAAGTCACCTCTTTGATCATGTTATTTGCTTCCAGGGCTCGCCTGTCACAGTAATTTCTGGTGCCTTAATGTCTTTGAAATAAGTTCTTTTACCCATTGGCCAAAACATATTTATACTTTTTAACATAAATGTATATTTGTAATATATTTATCTATTTATTTTTTTTAACAAATATGATAAAACAGTCATGTAATTGATTCTAGATTCAATTTTCTAGTGAGTTATTTGTTTTGACACAGAGTAAAAATAGTTACACTCCATTATGTTCTTAATGTAAATTTCTAGTTCTGTAACAAATAACAATAGCCTTGTAGAGTAGTTATAGTGGAAGTATCAATAATCAATAACCATTAGAGAATAGTTGCATTCTATGCATTATGCATGTATTAATATATTTAATGAACATACATGGTGTCCACAAATTCTTTCAAATTGTATTACAAAAATAAAGATTAGGCGAAATTGTGAAAATAATTGGTACAAGATTAATTTCCAAAAATTAATAACTTCAGCATGACCAATTTTAATGTGTGTATGTGTGAAGTCCCAGCAAGGATGAGATGAAATCTCTTAGATCCTATAAACCACTATAGTCCTTACCGGAGATAGAACCAGGAATCCTCAGGTCAACAGTCGAGCGCTTTACCGCACTACCACCCATCTCCACCAATTTTAGTGTGTGTGTGAAGTCCCTGTAAGGGTTAGATGAAATCTCTTAGATCCTATAAATCACTTATGGGACGGTTTTTATGGTGCCCTTCTTTCATCCCCACCATAGCTGATAGTACAATCGCCATGGAGGCACCATGGGAGATATAGACGGAACATTTGCCATGACTTGAAAAATACACCGGTGATCAAACCAGGGACCCTCAGGTGGACAGTATAGCGCTTTACTGCATGACCACCCATCCCCTAACCAATTTTAGTGTGTGTGTGAAGTCACTGTAAGGATGAGATGAAATCTCTTAGATACTATAAACCACTATAGTCCTAAGCGGAGATAGAACCAGGGACCCTCAGGTTGACAGTCGATTGCTGTACCACATGACCATCAGTCCCTCAACCAATTTTAGTGTGCAAAGTCCCTGTAAGGATGAGATGAAATCTCTTAGATCCTATAAACCACTAATGGGATGGTTTTTATGGTTGGTACCCTTCTTTCATCCCCACCATAGCCGATAGTGCAATGGCCATGGAGGCACCTGAAAAATTTCCTTGGTCTTCACTGGAGATCGAACCAGGTACCTTCAGGTCAACAGTCGAGCTCTTTACCGCACGAACATCCGTCCCCCTCCACCAATTTTAGTAGAACAATGCATATAAAGACAACAGTTGTACTTAATGTTGTGCAATATGAGGGTTCGGTAGCTTTGTGCAACTATTAGTGCCCATAGAAAAAACCATTAGTCCGTTTGGAAAAAAAAAATACTAAATGATCTTCAATTTTTAATTTCTTTTTTAGTAAAATCTTGAACTTGTAAAAGAGTTTGTGGACATACTTTTAAATTTTTTTTAGATGTGCTTGCCATAATTAGGTATTGGTCTTCTTTAAAATTGATTCACCTGAGGCATGTGAATGCAGCCTGATCTAACGTGCATGCTTTTTGTTTTGTTTCATTCTGTCATCCTGTTAACTTAAAATGGATGCCAAGAAGGTATTGACGTGGTGGATACTGTCACAACAGGTGCTGTCAGGTCAGCTGGCGCTGGCGGCGGGGCTGGAGGCACCATGCAGTCCAGCAGCAGCTTTTACCAGCAACAGAGCTCGACCAACGTTCACCAGCGTAGTGACAGTTATGATTCAGCCACCCTAAGAGCCACTGGTACATTTACAAATAAAGGTATAGAGATCATAGCCAGCAATGGACATTGCTCTTGATCATTACAAGTTTTAATATTATCATGCCACCACATCAGTAATGGAAGAGAGATCAAATAAATGTCCACAACCAAACATTACCATCCTTTAAAAGCTTGGTTACAAGCTTGGGTTCATTTGTTATTTCTAATGAGATACAATTAAGTTCCAGTTTAGTTTGAATCTTTTCTTTGGAATGCTGCATTTGACTTCCCCTTTGAATGATGTTATTTTAACTTTATTTTTTATTGATGCGAAAGAATTTTTTTTAATCTCTCTTTCAGTTTTTTCATTTACATCTTGAGTTGATTTTTTTTGTTTTGTTGCCTTTCATCAACAATTTTAAAATTGTGAATTTGTTTATCATTCCTCTTTATGCTAGCTTATGTTTCATTTCATACAAGTCATTTGCATTTATTATAATGAAGAATTATGTTCTATTTTTCAAATTTAAACTGTAGTTTCCCTTGTGAAGTCAAGCCTAGTTAATTTAAAACACTTATTATTGAAAAGTAAATAAATATCATGTAAAATAGTATAAAGATAACAGTTTTTTTAACTACTAAATTTAAATTAATCTTTTTTAATATGTGCTTGCTGTGATTTAATTAACACTTAAAGATTGAAAGTTTTTTTATTTTTTCATCCAGTTTACGATCACCTAATTGATCATGTTGAATTGTGTTTGCTATTGCTCATAACAAATACCAGAGGTTTACATAACACACACACACACAAATATTTTTTTTTACTTTTACCTGAATTCATTTAAATTCAATATACATTCAAGGCACAGCCATTGGTACTCCACGTATGGGCCGTCATCAGATCGGATCAACATCTGCAAGCTACACAGAGAGCACTACGGCTGTAACCCCTGCCTCTCTACAGTCCTATCATTTTGAAGGTGGAAACAGCACTGCTGATTATGATGTTGCCTCTGGTGGGTTATTTTAAAAATAAATTTATAACCATACCACACTGAATTAATTAGTTTGAATATTGCTTAAATGTTTTTATTGCTCAACAGGTGTACATTCCAATTACCAAACAAACACTCTCGGTAGTGGAGGAGGAGGTGCTGGATTCTCTACATCAACTATGTCTTCAAACTATAATTATTCTGTTCGAACTATCCGTAATGTTAGTGGTCAGCAGGCTGCCATGGGGTAAGTTTTCATTGCCATATACACTGTAACCTCACTTCACAAACTTTATTCATTCCAATACTTGGTACATGAACTTAATTTATTTGAACCAAATCATTAAAATTGTGTGTCTAATTTGTTGCATTCCCATAAAAAAAAAAGAAATACTATGGTTTGTTATTAAAAACATTGGTTTGTGACTCACGATAAAGTAATTTCAAGAAAGTCTGTGAGCAATATTGTTTATGAACTCAATTTTCTTTGCATTTAAAAAAAATTCTTTTTATCAGTGGGTTTAATATTTCTCTCTGAATACATTTGATTTTTGTTGTTCATATTTTCATAGATTTGCTATGTTATCCTCCAGATATGCTGCAGGTAGTTTATCAAATGTCATAGTGACACCAGGAGCCATGGGTGAAGAGATTCGAGTGGACTGCTGTCTGATGACAGGTGATGGACACAGTGTTGTCACTGGCTCAAGTCTTGGTCCACCCCAAGTGTGGAATATGGCAGTAAGTGGATAGTAATTTTGAAATGCTTGAGTTTTGCGTTATTTTAATCTTCCCTTCATGGCAGCTCTTAAAAAATACATGTGTGTAATATTTAACTCCACCTACTATGAAAAATTTTATGAAAACCCTTCTAGAAAAATATATTCTCGATAAGATATTTTTGAGCAGCAATTTTTAGCAAAGAAAAAAAGAGAATATAACTAAAGGAACTCATGGTTCATTAATGCTTTGATATTCTCTACTGTGTTTTTTTTTTTTTTTATAGACAGGAGAACTCTTGAGAATTATGCAAGGAGAAACTGTTGGATCCACTAATCTTCACCTTGTGTGTAATGATAAACTGCTAGTTGGCGCCATCAATGCTGATTTAGAAATTAACCAGTACTCTACACCTAAAGGAGTTCACAATTATCAGTTCCAGGTAAGAGATATGGTTAAAAATACTATTTGGTAAAAGCACTTGAACTATTTATCAAGAGAAAATGCATAAAAATATTTATAAGTAAAATATTAAATAGTCAGAAAAAAAAAACAGTATTCAGATCTATGATCATTTATCTAAACATAAATTTACCATCACAAACAGATTTGGGACTTTGCCTCTGGAAGACCTTTAGAAATGGCTCAGCAAGAAATTTGCTCTGCGCTCACAGTCATGAGCGACAATGACAAAGTTGTGTTTGCTCGCTCCGACAAATTTGGCGGTGGAACCAACATTGTCGTTTGGGACCTGTTAGGCAACCAGCCAATCAAAGAAATGAGATATGATGCTCCCGTAGGCAACAATGATTACATCAACTACATCAGCTTATCACAGGTATGTCAAAAAAAAAGGGGGGGGGGGGTCTCAAAACATTTTGTAGATTTAACATTGAAGCCTATTCAATTTGAGTAAAAGTTGAGTTCTAAGTTTCAATATTTCACATGTTTACAAGTGAATTACCAACATACCATTTGCACTTTAAAAATGTTTTAATTATAAAACTTATATCCGCATGAACAAATTGTAGGTATCTTAATAAGTTAATCTTTTCTTCTTTATTTCTCTGACTTAAGAGTATCTTCACTTAAGAGTATCTTCTCTGGCATTTTAAATTTTATTGATATCAAATTTGTAAGTTTTGTGGCTGTTTTTCATAACTCTAGACAGATGTAATTCATTGTTAGGAAAAGTTCTTTTGTCTTAGTAGGTAAAGAGGGAAAGGGTGGCAGAGCAGTGTAGGGCCAAGAGAATTTTTCCAGGTCCTGATGAAAGTTTGTTTAAAAACCCTCAAGTCAACCCAGCTTTAAATGGGTTCCTGACTTTTATTTAGTAGGGGAAATAAAGACCACTGTGCGTTGTGCAAACCACATAACCCCTTTATATGCCAGGGTTGCAGAAAAAGATAAATTTTACACTTCATCTGCCCTGATGGCCCTTTAGGGCTAAGGGAACTTAACTTACTTGTAGGTAGAAACAATTTAATCTGAGATGTATAATAATATTTTATCTGCTAAAGAAATAAGAGTGTTACATTTTTTATTGTGATATGAGAAAGACTCTGGGATAACTTAAATTTTTTTTTTTTACTTGATTCACTTATTAGTGTATTGCAGTTATTTTTTTTTTTTTTCAAACAATTTAATTAATCACCCTGAAGTATATTTTTATAATCAGAATGACAGGTATGTAGTGGCTGGCTTCAACAACACATTTGACAACTATGCAGAGTTTGTCATATTTGATATGACTTTGACCTCCTATAACATTTCTGATCCCAACATTCTCCGCCTGAATGCAGCTCCAGAATGCACTGCCATCTTACCACATGATGAGGCTGTCACTGGGCTGAGGAATGGAGATCTGGTTGTGTGGAGTCTTCGCACTGGTAAGGAACATTCTAATCATCTGTCAATCTTAACCATTTCTTTGCTGATGCTACTGGGACTGTCAGCATTTTCTCCCAAGTGCTTAATTTAGCCCAATTTTTGGATTATTGTCATTAAACACTGGTTTGAACCATAAATGGCAGATTAAATCAGATATCATTGGAAAGAATATTAAACTTCCTTTTCATAAAGTCTACATTTTTAAGAAAACAAATATGTTAACAATGATATTTTATGTAGTTTTTTTTTTTTGTAGAACAAGATTATTGTCACTTAAAAGGTTCTTTTTTGTTTCTACTGAACTGATAATAAGTAAACACATTCAAATCTGTTATCAATGAAAATTAATTAATTGTATTATTAGTAGAAATTATCTTTGATTAAATTTATATACCTAGAAATTATTTTATTTTTTTAACATTACTTCTAGTATTACGAACCAATTTTTTTAAGCTGGTGGTAAACTATTGAATAAGAATATTAGCCTAGATTGGTGATACATTGATAATTATTTTGTGTTTTACATTGGATCTTAATAAGTTTGTAAAAATCCAAAGCTATAAAATTTATCTAGTGAACATTTTGTAAATTTTCCTTTTTTTTACTTGTTTCTAGGTCAGCCAAGCCGTCAGCTGTTTTCTAGCAATGGCAAACACGCTCACATGCGAGAGGTCAAAGCTGTTGCAAGATCACAAGACAACAAATATTTGGTATCTGCTTCTGTTGACGGAACCCTGAAGGTTTGGGATTTGGAGACTGAGAGACACTTGAACACTCTGAGTGGGCACAATGATGAGGTCAGTATTGGTCATTATTGTGCACGCTGTGCTTTATGATGAGACATTTCGTCTCATCATAAATACTTTAACCATTACATATACTTTCTAATTTCCTTTACTCAAATTTTCTGTTTATAAGTCAAAACATAGTTATATGATTTACTCTTCCTAGGTTTGTTTATTTTAAAAATATCAATCATTTAATTAGTAAAAAAAACTAACCTAAACAAATATTTGCTAGGTATGGTGTGCCTGCATATCCTCCGACAACGAAATTGTGGTATCTGGCTCTAGAGATGGAACTATTAGATTGTGGCGTCTCAAATCAGGCCAAGAAATTTGTGCCTTCAACGCTGGTGTGGATGTCTTCTACATTACAATGAGCAACGACAAAGGAACCATAGTCGCCCTTGGTGATAAGTTTGGTGCTAGGAAACTAATTATGCTTCAAGTTGTGCGCTCCAAAGTGAAACGTCAGGTCTTGGCATAACAATATGTAGGAAATAGTAGTCGAATAAAATTTCAAACTGTTGAGGTGAAATATTTTAATATAAGTGGAGTGTAGAATAATCAGGAATTTAATAGGTCGCGTAGCTCTGACTTAGCCCAAATCTGCTTTAAAATTAAATATTTAAATAGCCATAACCAACGCTCTCTTGAAAATTGAGTTTTATGTAAAAGTAATTAGGAAAAAAAGTACATTTCCTTATGCAATATCTTAATATTTCCAATTAACATTTAAAATTCACTATAGTAATTTAATAAAATTGAATTTTAATTTATTTTATTCTTAATTAATATCACATGTACAAATTTGAGTGAATGTAAACTGCTCTATTCTGCATAACATTATTATTATTCACTATAAGAGGCTGTCTTATTTTTGTTATTAGGTCTGTTTATGCAATGATATGCTTTTAACATATACTATTATATGGAGTAGACAGCTTTATCCAGACTGTATGGTGTTTGTCCTTCATCTTTCTATGTGTCTTTAGTTGATTACGTCAGTGTCTGTTAGAACAAAATTATCTGTAATCATCAGAATAATGGTTATTTATAGTGACCTTGACCTATTAAGTTTGTCAATTTTAAATATATTGAATAAAAGTAAATCATTTCAAATGAATATGTTAATTTTTTAAAATAATTTTAATTGTGTAATTTAATTAAGATTTTTTCAAATTCTAGTCTGTTTCTACCCGGTTTCTTTCTCCTTATTTAAACTTGCACAACAGACTTTGGCGTAATTTGTTTAGTGTGAAGAATAAAATGATGTATTGAATATTTCAAAGATTTTTTTTTTTTAAATAGTAGGTGTTGTCTATTGAGATTTATGATTTTTAAACAATGGTGCTATTTCTACATATTTCTTGACAGAGAATATTTGTGACAATTTTTTTCTCAGCTGTCCTTTTATTAGTGCCACATATTATCATGAATGTGTTTCTGTATATATTATGAATTACTTTGCCTACTTTTCTGATTATCTTAACAAATGAATGCAATTCTGTATATTCATACAATATTTTTTCATGTGAACAATATTCTGCTTTTTTTATATTAAATTATTTTAGGTTCATAACTAGATACTATTGTGATATAGTATTTTTTTTTAATTTTGATTTGATTTTTACAAGTAAAGTAAATTTGTGTTTAAGATTACTGAAACTGCATCTTCATTTTTATTTGTTAACCAAATTTATTTTTTTTAATAATAAAACTTACAATAATTTTCTTTTTCAAAGAAAAAAGGCAGCTTTATGAAATGTTTTATGTTCAGTATAAATACTATTTTCAATATAAATATAGCTGTCAGAAAACAATATTCCGAGAGTTTAATGTGAAGATAAACCTATAGTGGAATGAAAAATTAAATTTTGTAATGGCCTCTAAGTAAATTAATTTACACTTATTTACATTTTTTCCTAAAAAAGATTTATATATTACAAATGTGATCTTAAATCAGTAAGATTAATTGAGAGGTTGAAGAATGCCGCTTACATTACATTAATTTCTGTTACATTTAATATTACATGGTGTGTTCTTTCTGGTGTATGAATAAAGTGCCTGAAGTATCTGCTTTAAGCTGTGTTTTTAAGCTATATTATGCTGTGTTAACAAGATGAGAGGCAAAAAAGTATGCGAGAATTCAGTAGTTTAATGAATGATTAAATATGTCTTTTCAATGTAAAAATACCAGAATTTAATATGCACTCCTGGTCAAGTGGAAAAGGGAAATTGGAGACTCCAATTCTATACCTTCTCTGAATATTTGTTCACCAAATATAAAAGTATGAATTCCTGGATTTTATATTTTAAAATATAGAATTTAACTCCTTAAAAAATGAAGTTAAAAATTTTTAAATCTCATTTTCTTTGTGACTTATGAATTAATGGGGAAAAAAGCTTTTAATAAAATGCACTAAAAAGTAAAAGAAATTACTCATCATTTCATATAAATATTTATATGAATTATTTGCTATTATCCACTAATATATAGACATTAATTCTGTTTGTTGTATCACCCACACTTTTAATTTTAGTAATGATGATGTATATAAATAATTGTATGCTGTAAGAGTTATTATTTTTATTTTTAGTGCATTTTATTGAAATCTTTTTCTAAAAAGGCTTCTTAATTTTTTTTTAATACTTTTTAGTTTTGAAAGAATTAAATTTCTATTATTCTTGCACACTTAAATATAATTTTATCATATTTGGCCATTCTCAGATTTAAAAAAAAGTTCACTATTTTGCGCACTTCTGCACTGGTGCTTAGCTTTGTATTCATTTTGACATTAGATGAGACAAATTTTGTACAAAATAGATTCACATATCAACCCCAGACACACACAAACATAGAAAGTGAAATTAATTAAAAGCTTATAAAGAAAGTTTCTTCAATAGGCTGTTACAAGCTATGGCAAGTTAAAAACAATTATGACCAAAAATAAAATACATGTAATGTGTTTCAGAAAAAACAACAACTTCAATTTCAGACTTTATTAACTCTAAATTTAAGGACCAATGTGTCCATTGATGTACTGTTACAAATACAGACATGAAAAGTTACACAGGTGTCATAATAATCTTTCTTGACTTTGGCTATTACAAAATATTTTTTTTCAACCTCAAATTTATTAGGTTAAAAAAAGAAATCATGTTCATGGAACTGGAAGCCTGACAATGTTGTAATAAGAATTTTTTAAAGTCAGGATGTGAAATTTGAAACAGAACATATACCACCTATGGTAGAATTTCAATATGTGCATACTGCGCACAAAAAGTGATTCTGAAACTAATAACTAATGTGGATCATGTCACCTGTTTAATTATGGATCATTTGTTTTTTTATAAACATTTCCACCAAATATACTTTTAAAAAATATGGTTTGATTAAAAAAAAATTCTTTAATTAGAGCTCAAAGAGTGTAATCCATTTGGTGGGTTTTAAATTGTATATAAATTAACAGTATTAAGATAAGCTTTTTTTCATAGGCATCATTACAACTTGCAGAGTTACAGAACATTAAAAAAAATAACCATTTATTTTTAATCAAAGTTAACTTCCTTATCATTGAATAATGCCAGGAATAAAAAGCATTGTTATATTCAAATACATGTAACAGCAAGTAGGGTAAATGATTCTCTAATGGATTACCTTCTCCGTAATATTGATGAATTAATACATATTTTCAAGAACTACACATTACAATAAGCTTGTCTAAACGGAAAAAAAAATTTCACACATCATCCAAAACCGCTTTATCTGTAATAAGATAAAAAAAAATATATTGATTTTATTTTATACAATAACACATGTCAAAAAAAGATCTAAAATTTCAATATCTGTCCTTTATTTCCCATCGAAAAAAGCAAAGCTTGTAATGCAAATTAATAGATTGTATTTCAATAAAAACTAAAATACAAAAATTAAGCTTTCATGACTCCAGTAAATGCAATAAAAATAGGTATTCTGATTGAATTCGGAACACACTTATGAATCATATAAAGCCACTAAAGGCACTAAAACTGAAAAAAAACAATGTTCAAATAAAAAAATTAAAATATTGTATCTAAAATCAATACATTTTTTCCAAGTTTAAAAGAAAAGGCATTAATATAATGCTGTTATTAAAAGATGCAATTTTATAATAACACTTTACCTGTTTTGTTTATTTAAATAAAATAAAAGTAGAAATGTTCAAACAGCAATTATATGTGAATTTAAATAAACTGAATTAATTTTTTGTAAAAACTAATCATTTGAATAGAAAGAAAAATAAGTTCAGCCTCTAAAAGATAATGAAAATTACTTTTTTTTTAAGTATAATTATCTCAAACTAATTACTTTACCGAGAGGTTATAAAAAAAAATTTTGAGTACCAGTACCATAAGTGATTATATAGTAAAAAGGATTAGAATTCAGTCAAATGCACAAAAACATTTTAAACATTTAAAAAACAAAAAATGATAACTTTTTTTTATGCTGAGACAACCCAACAATGTCAATTACCTGGTGACCACTACACCTTCATGCTGGTTATTTATTTAACATCAAAATATATCGCAAAAATTATTTTTGTTTAGCAATTAGTTTTTGCTTCTGCGATGTAGATTTTTTTAAAAAAAAACTTTCTTCTAGATAATTTTTTATAACTAGAAGGGTCAAAATAATACATTTTCCAAAAAAAGAAAAAAATGTAAAAAAAAAAAAAACTAAGCCATGAATGCTTGAAGATATTTACCGAATAAATAAAGCCAACATTATTATGACACTGAAATACACAAATTAAATTTTTTAAAGGTAACACAACTTGAGAGAAACAATCAAAACACTGAAACTGTTCCAAGTATAGACACATGTCACGTCTTATGTGAACCTGGAATCAATCGACAGACGTTGGCTTGTGTGACAAAATCAAAATTAATTTTTTCACTTGGGCTGTTGAATTTTTTGAGTGATCTGTGTAGGACGAGGTCTGACATCATGCTGTGGCATTGGCTTCTCGTGGAAACTTTTTACAGCCTGGACGGTAAAGTCCTTGTCACCCTGATGTTAAAAAAAATTCTTTTATTTGTATGATATTCATTCAAGCTTCAATAACATTGATAATACTGTTTTCTGCAAGATACATGTTATTGAGCTTCAAGTTTAGCGAAGAAAAATTCATCTAAAAAAAAAATTGTATAATACACTGCACAATTATAATCTATGTTAATGTTAGTACCAATATTTATCTCATTTTTTTTTTTACATCAATCATCTTTTTTTAAAACATCAAAATGTGGAATGTCATGGGATGTTTTTTTTAAATAATCCACATAGAACTCTCAGATTACTGCATAATGTTTTTCTTCACGTTTATTTTTGTATCCAAACTAATTTTCTAAACATTTTTCACTTCAAAACCAAAAGTCCCACTTTCTAGAAATGTATAGTTAAAACTACATGACTACTATATTACTCAATCCTATAACAATAAATGAACATAAAATATTCAAGTACAATGCGATAAGAAATAATAAACAATGTTGTACAGATTCTTTACCCTTTTAAAAAAAATTAAAGAATTGTAACATATTTTTTTAAAGATATTAACGGTGACAAGCTACTAACCTTTGTAACAGCCCCAGAAATGAGAAGAGCTTGATGATGTTTGTCTGTCTTGGGTGGGCTAAAAATAAACATTCAAAATATTTCATTTTTATAAAGAAATTGTACAATATGCTTGTTTGTTTGTTTTTTCCACAGCATCCCCCCCCACACACATTGATTTATTCCCTGGTATATTCCGTACATTAAGCTTTCAAGAAAAAAGTAAGAATACAAACAAGTTAACTTTCTGGACAATATTTTCTTTAAATTCATGCATTAAATCTTCTGTACTGTTTTTAGTATTACTTCAACTTTGACCCCGGGGGGGGGGGGGTGTCAATGGAAACTTTAAATTTTAAGAATGTTTCAGTGATTGCTAGTAAAAAATTATAAATTTGATAGTTTCAAGGTAAAAGAAAGCAAAAAATGAGTTATTAATAAAATACTTGCAGCACCCTGCAAGACCTTTCATTTTATAACCACAATAGATTAACTTAAAATTATTTTAATATCTTTTGTTCTTCTTGTTCCATTATCTTTACGTAACATACATTTCGGTATTAATACAAGTAAAAGGAATGGTTTTAAATTAAGCGTATTTTCTGCAAATAATTATTCTTTACATGTCAATGGCCACCCAAAATTAAGCAATCAATCACCTTGCAGATCCAAACTCTGCTTCTTCTTCAGGAGTCATCACAGGTGGTTCATTTTTATCACTCTCCTTTTTATGTTGAACCACACGCATGCCACCAACTTTAGCTGTAAAACAATTTATTTATTTATTTAATATTGATAGTTAAATTTAGCATACTTAATGTTTTTTAAAATACTTCAAACCAATGAAACCAGCGTGTCTTCTCCTGCAAAAGTTTTAGATCCTTAATTAAAAAAAAAATATGAATAATTTTCTGAAATTAAACATTAAGCCCATCAATTCTTTTAATTAACTCTCTACCATTCAAGTTTTTCCCATTTAATGCATATCGAGTTATGACATTAAAGTTATTCAACAGTGGGTTGGCTGCAGAGTGAACAAGTAAGCTAAAAAAAAAAAGTGTCAGTTACAGTGAAGAAAATACTGCGGTAGGGAAGTAGCTAAATTTTAGTAAATGGGATATTCAACAACTGTGTTATACAAATTGCATAATAAAGAATAAAGAATAAATCATATAGCGTAAAAGTAAGGTTTTACAATTCTGAATGTGTACCCTTAATGTTTTTATAACATTAATTTTATAATATGAAGTTAATTTGTAAATTATAATAAAGTTCTCTGAATGTATTTCACTTTTCTGCCATCTTTCTAATTTGTTGGTTTTATGGTACTTACTCTGCAAGCTTTAATTATAGTCAATTAAAAATAATGCTCTCCCTAAAAATGGCAAAAATGTGCTGATGTGTCATGTTTAATTATACTTAGCATATAAATATAAATTTAGTAACCATGGGTATGTGTTGCTGAGTTCTTTAAAAAAAGGCCTAAGAAAAGCTCAATATATTTGCTTGGACAAAAAACAAACTAAAGAAATCAATAAAATATTTTATGATTTTCAACAAATTTAAAAAGAAACCATTTTCGTTTACACTTTTCCAACGGAAATTTATTTGTGTATATAATATTTTGATTCACCAACTCTAAGATGAGCAGTTTTTTTTTTTTTACAAGGGATTTTTCCTATATTAGAGGTCTTTCATTTGGTTCACTTTTTTGTTCTTCTTACCTCACTAACTGCAAGTTTTTTGTATCAACAAACAATATATCCCTGACCAAAATACATTTTTTTTTGGTCTCCAATAAAAACAAATTATTATTATCTTTTATGTCTTATATTTTTTACAATAATAAAGATATTCTAGATGGTTGATTACAAATAAATACAAAAGAAGTAGGTTATCATGTTAAGTCTAGCACTATCACAAGTGCCCCTTGCAGTTATAGCAACTTAGAAAACTAATGATTAAAAAAATTTATAGGCCTACTTAATAGATGTGGACATTTTATATGAGAATCTTTGTAGATAACAAAACAAGTAATCAAGTAACTGATATAAAGGCTTTTACAAGGATGGGTAGTGGAGCTGTGTAAACCATATGACCATCCACTTAAAGGTTTCCAGTTCAATCTCCTAAGAGGACCAATGATTTTTCAGGTCATGGTTCAAGTTCCACTCTATATCTCCCATGGTGCCTTCATGGACATTGTCATATCCCACTTGTGCTCTAATTAAATCAGACAACACAACTCCTTGTATTGTAAAAGAATTAACTGAACTTTTTAATGCGTGATATTTACAGATGAGAATATGATAATACAATATAAACACTTGAGAAGATGAATTGATAAATCACATGTATAATTCTATAATTTAACACACACGATAAATACTAAGATCAATATTAGATGAGAGATGTGGCAATAAATCACAAGTAACTGCTATCACTATAAACCAGTACACGAGTCTATAACTATTATAACTCTCGACTGCACTGTCCACTTAGTCCACGTGTTATATCTAGTATCCCCTCATGGATCTCTAGTCTCTCTCTCTTGTGTGTGTGTCCGTCCCCTCTAACAACCGTGGTAACTTCCCTATTTATAGGATATATCACCCCCGCATATTGCATCATTGATGTGATTGCATCACTGATTGCATCATTGGGGTGATTGCATCACTGGGGTGATTGCATCACTGATTGCATCATTGGGTGATTGCATCATTGATTGCATCATTGGGGTGATTGCATCATGCATGCCTGACCCTGCAAGCACTTACAAGGGATAGGACAGACATTGAGGATTAAAGTAGGGCACTACAAAACCTTCCCATCAGGATCTAAGGCATAAAAACATCATCATTTCAGGGACTTTACAGATTAAGGCTATTATTGCATTAATTTTGTAAAGCCATATTTTAAAATCTAACCATTTCAGAGACCAAATGCTGCCTATGAAAAAAAAATGGAAACTTTTAGCTTACAATATTTCAACTATTGAGTTCTGAGCACATGAAGTGGGACAGTAATTCAAGTGCAAGAAAGGGAAAGGATGTGGAAATATTGTGGTGGTGAGCAGGATGGATGGTGGAGAGGTGTAAATCAGTTGAATATCCCCTATACTAAAATGTAACTAATTCCTTACTGCAGTATTTTCTTCACTGTGATTGACACTTTTTTTTTAGCTTACTTGTTAACTCAGCAGCCTACACTTTAGGCATAAACTATCTTATGGACAGTAGGTTGCCTGGATGGCGATGGCCTTACGCCGCTTACCCATAATTGAAATAGCTGTCTGCCCATTTAGAATTTTTAGTGAAGGCCACACTATAATCCTATAGACCATTTTCAATAATTATGTTTACATTGTTTCTCTGGCCAACAACAGGACTTCAATGTTGGTATAAAGAATTACTAATAGTATTAGATTATAGACTAGAGAGACAGAAAAAAATATTATTTTAAATGTTAAAAAATCAATGTAATTTAATGTAAAACATTAGTGGGACGGATGGCCTAGTGGTGTAGTTACTAGATTGTCGACATGAGTCCTCGGTGAGGACCATGGGAATTTTTCCAGGTGAAATTAGTTTCATAGTCATCCCACAAGTCCACCCAGCTTTAAATGGGTACCTGACTTAAGTTGGGAAAGTAAAGACGGCTGGGCGTTGTGCTAACCACACAACCCCTTCATATGCCAAGGTTATAGAAACAGATGAAGGCATTGTTTTTTTTTTATAGCCTACTAGAATTTTTAGCAGCAGTTCATATATTTATATGCTTTATATAGTTTAATAGCAGTAAGCAGGCTAATATTAAACTATATATGAACAGCAGCTAAAAATTCTACACCTTTCTACCATGATTTGTAGCGGGGACGGATGGTCTATAGTTATAATTGACTCCATGGCATAAGATATGTCATGGGATAATCATAATAATTAAAAGAGAACAACACAAAGGCGTCAAAGGGATGCCCCTGAATAGCTGAGCCAAACTGCCAGAATTAATTATATAATATAATTCAATTATATTTTATCAACTTACTAGACTATGTGAGTTTATTTCAGATGATAGATGGCCATATGTCATTGTTAAATATTTGGATGACACGGTTTTTGCTGGGCAGTATAGTTACATGTATTGCAATTTTATTGATGCATTTTGAAAACACATTTGACCAATTATTTTTTTTTTAAATGCACTAAATACAAAGACAAAAAAAGCATACTTGCTGGTGGATGGCCCGCTTTCAGGTCTACCGTTGGTGCGTCTTCAGACATTGCAAAATCTGCGACAAATATAAGGTGTGCGTCGACAACAAAAATATGAACTTTAATATGTCTGCTAGTACTGTTTATAACAAGAGTTTTAAAAAACCAAGATCAAGTTCCTAGGTTTTAGTAGAGTAAGCCGTCTTTGTTTTACATAAATCATTGTGCTGTATCTCATAACAATTACAAAAAATGTGCCAACTTGTCAATAATAGTAGCAGTGGTGTAACTGCGTGGTTTTTATTATTAGTTTGATATAGTTAATAGATTTTCTTAAAATAAATTACTGGCAAATTAACAGAATGAGAATGAATAATATGAATATGTGGCTGCTATACTATGCTTAGTCTTGAACCTTGAATTTAATCATACCTAAGGCATGATGATTTCCTAAGACAAACCAGTATACGTTTGTTTGTTTTTAAATATATACATATTTCCTTTTTATATCAACGTTACGTCAAACTTAAAAATATATTGCTCATATTTTATTTTTTTTTACATGTTCAAAGGAAAACAAAAAAAAAAATTGAAAAATACCTAGATTATGTTAGGGAAAAAAACTCAGATAAGAGTGCACTATACAAGACTGCCAACTCAAACTGTGAAATACGTCACACAAATTGTTGTTGTTTATTTGGGTTGAAAGTTGAAAGGTTCAAAGCTGTTCGATTGTAGCCATGACCCTTAAAAATAACACTAACAATAAATGCATGGCCTTGACATAATTAGCAATGTAGGCGTGTGGGGGGAGGGAAGGAAGGGGCGAAGTGTCCACGTTAATTAATTTATTGATTATGCACGCTTGTTATATTTGATAACTTTATATCAATTTATTTTCCTTTTTTTATGCTGCAGTTGGTCATAATTTTTGGGAGGCCATAAAATAACAAGCATTCAAGCTTTGCTGCTCCTAACAGGGTGCCAGAATTTTTCTCTGGGCCATTATTAAAGTCATATAATAAACGTCCATCTATCTTTAATCTAATTGATAAGAAAAATAACTGCAATTTTTGTACACAGTGTATTTATAAAACACAATAGAGTAATTATGTATGCATTTCAAAGTTTCAGCTTCAGTAATAGATGTCAGAACAGTGAGGAAGCATGGCAAGCTGACAGTTCAAGTGAGTGGAAGCAGTTATCATTAAAATTAATGCAGATACAGATGTCCAGAAATTACTTAGATGACAAATGGAATGTTTAAGTGAAACATGAAAATGTTTTATAAAAATTGGTGCAGAAAATTCTAATCATGTATTCTTTTCTTAAGCACCAAATATATAAATTGGCAAAGAAAATACCAGCTGTCGGCCATCGCAATCAGCTTCATTTTTATAAGTATTTATTAATTTAATAAAATAAAATGTTCAAGATCAGTACCATGCCTTGAATTAATTATTCTCATTGTACTGTTTTAAATTATAGAAAAAAATTGAGGTCTATAACTTAAATAGTTCAAAAGTTGTGCATTCTCGGCTGTCAAATTTAAAAAAAAATTTTTTTTTTTTTTTTCAAGATGAAAATTAGTATAAAAATGTTTATTTCGGCCTTCAAATTCTAAATAAAAAAAAATTTTCTTTAGTTTATTTTTTAAAACGTTTA
This sequence comes from Bulinus truncatus, assembly GCA_021962125.1. Lineage (NCBI taxonomy): Eukaryota > Metazoa > Mollusca > Gastropoda > Planorbidae > Bulinus > Bulinus truncatus. The sequence continues at coordinate 724,513 of JAGDYQ010000092.1, forward strand.
GTTTATTAATACTTGACAATAAGCACAACACATCAAAGTATCTATGTTGTAAATTTGAGATATATACATTCAGTAATTAAAAAACTATGCAATTTTATCTGAAGCACATTGAGTTTTCGGTCACAGGTTTTTTTTATATTCCTTATGTAAAAGTGAACCCCTTTTTAGACCTGAAAAAAAATCATACCTTCTGTTCTAAAAGATATAGAATAATAAGTGAGGTATCATTGGAAAGCTAGTAACCAGCTCTATCTAATGAAATATATTAAACTATTATATTAATATTTTGAATTTTCTTATCGAAGTACCTACCTTAAGTTAAAGGTTTTATAAGTACTCTTCAACAACTTGGGGAGGAGGGGGGGCTCTGAGAAAGTTTAACAGGTGTAAATGGGGTGTAAGATTTTTAACGTCAACAATTTCATACCTTTGGATTAAGAATTCCCGGATTTTATTTTGATAAGGGCAGGGGTTAAAAATTGGAAACATATATATTTGTTGACGTAATTCTTGCACGAGCCCTAGCAATAATTCATTTTAAAAATAAATTAGTGTTGACCATGACCAACGGAGTTAACAAAAGTTTGTCGAGTCATACAAAGTAAAAGCCTAAAAAAGGTTTACAATTGTGTGTATCATTTTTTTTTCTTTTTTAAAACAGGATGATAGTGATCCACATGAAATAGCTACTATTCATGTATAGGCTAAAGGTGTTATATACAATCTGCATCTGGTCAACATAGAATCAGCATAAACAGTGTCAATTCTCAATTAGTCTTTACTACGACTAGAATTACAACCACTACACCACTTTCGTCGAATTTAAAAGCATATTTCTAAGATAAAGTACATGCATTCTATATTATGGACTTCAAGACGCAATCTTTCTTTTAGATTAGAAAAACAAGAAGAAAAAAAAACTGCCTTGCAAAACAACATTTGGACTATAACTTCCCAACTTTTAGGGGGGAAAAAGGAAGCATCTAATAGTCCGATAAATACAGTACATTTTTTAATGAACCTTGTTTTTTTTCTATTAATATTGAATTGACATAATTACCTTTGTTTACTAGATCATGATATATTGACTAAGGTAGAGCTCTTTAATGTATTTTTTCTACTGGTATTTAAAACAAGCAATCTAAGCCTTTTCCATTCTGGACACAGGACGTGTTAGCGCATTTTCGTATTATGTATCAGTACGTATGCTATCTTTCAGTAAATATTTGTAAATTTTGGAAATGTTTACAAATTCAATTGTGTAATGCATATATCTGAAAAAAGATATTAAAAAGACGTTTCTTTATAATTGAAAACAAAATTATTTTCTCTTAAATCTTACTACAAGTGGTTTGTGGTCACTGAAATAGGACTCAGTAGATTTAATTGTAAAGTGTATATGTGACTGAAATAGGACTCATAATTGAAACATTCTAAATTGTAGTCATTTAATCGTCCGAAAACTCCGTCAATTGTTGTTTTATATAAAGTACGGGAAGTAAGTCATGTTGAATAACTGTTACAAAAATAAATAATGATTACGCCCCTTTGATTAGCTTTTATTATTTATATTTAAAATATAAGCAAAACGGTACATAAAAAACTCTTATATTTTGGCCCTGAGAGGTCAAATCGCAAAATGGACTTTTGATGTACACTTGGCAGGCCAAGACCTACACAATGATATATACATCATGGGTCTAGGACTTATGGTTGCTGAGATATAGGGCGGTCCATTATTAATATAGCTTATATAGTAAAAAAACGGTACTTTATAAGGCCCCTTTTACGGCCCTGAGAGGTCAGATCGCGAAATGGAAAAAAGTCATTTCTTGGCAGGCCAAGACCTGCAAAATGATATATACATCATGGGTCTAGGACTTATGGTTGTTAAGATCTAGGGTGATGACGGACAGACAGACAGACAAAACGGGGACAATAGAGCATTTTTTTTCGAAAATGCTCTAAAAAATCTGTAAAGCATCGTGTTGTTACTCAGGTATATGCTGATGATTAAGAAGTACAATTTTTTCTGATCACACATACAAACTTAAGAAAAACAAACAACATAACACCTTTATAGCACGGAGATGTATTTTAAACGCAGTGGCTACGGTTTGGTCCGACCGAACGCGTATTTTTTTTTTTCGGGTACCAGCCTTACTTATTATTGCATAGCGGCCGAGTCGCTGCACTGAACTATATAACAACATAATTTTATTTTTTTTTCAGAATTTTTTTTTTCAGGATTAGGGTTAGGGTTAGGGTTAGAGATAGGGTTAGGGATAGGGTTAGGGATAGGGTTAGAGATAGGGTTAGGGTTAGGGTGTGGAGCAATATTATCTATGGCTGGTACCCTAAGTAAAAAAAATACGGGTTCGGTCGGACCGAACCGTAGCCACTGCCTATTTTAAATTACAAAGATTCTAATTAAAAGAGTGGATTTATACAGCTTTTAAATGAAACCAATATTGTATTATGCATGAACTTATTTAATCAGCACTAAAACTGGTCAATGCATCATAATTTATAATTCAAAGAAACAAATGGAATTTTATATCGAGCTAAATATTTCTTTATAACAAGCTGAATATAATAAATTGTTTAGTTTTAATGAATTTAAAAAAAATTCACAAATTTAAAAAATTAACATCTGAAATAAACATTTAGCAATGTCCAGAGAACAGGTGTCTCATTTGTAAACTACAAAATAATGAAACTGGGACCCCGGGGACTTATTTCTTGAGTCCATCCTTCAAGTCTATATTTCTCTACATTTGCTTAACTGAGAAGGCAATGGCAATACTTTTTTCAACATTAAAGCGCCTGTTTATAAATCTTCAAAAATTTTACTGTACATGTTTTTGATTTTAAAAAAAAATGCTTTTTGGCAATAAACTAAACTTGGACAGCAATGGTCATCCCATGTTCATAACTAGATTCAATTTGGAAACATTAAGCAGAAACAGAAGAATTAAGGAATAATTACTACTTTCTACAGCTTCATCCGAGTTAGATCTATGGTGCCATAAAGTTAACATTTTAAATAGCATTTCAATACTAAGTACACATTTAAAAAATCATAATCCTCGACACAACATAAGCCACTGCAAACACACATTATAATCAGGATTTTCTTTCTGTCTGTTTTCTCTGTAAGCTAGCTTTTCTCTGATGTCTTCAAACTGTTGACGTATTTGTATCAGGAGATTCTCTCTGCTCCATTCCTAAAAAAAATTTAACAAAAACAATTTTTTTTTAAATGTGTGAAAGAAATTACACATACATGTACATGTATTTGAGCCACATTAAGCTGGACTAGCCTAACTAGATATGCTATGTGTTATGCTACAATGACTATGAACGCTTCATACAAGAAAGTATAGTAAGTAAAGTTCCCTTAGTCCTTGTGGGCTGTCGGGAAAGATGAAATGATGTAGCCTCAGCATAATAGGGGGTTGGTAGCTGGCATTATGCTTAAATGCTTCATATACTTTTGTACATTTATTCAAGAAACGTTTTAAGCAATACTAAAAAGTTGTGAGTGAGGCAAGTCCAGCTTTAAAAACTTCATTCCACACAAATCTAACGCGTAGCTACAACAATGATATTATGCAAGGAATTTATTTACTCCATCATCTCGTGTTCTAACATTCATAATGAAATCTCTCATCTGTCCGTCTAATCTGATTGGTGGCACTTCACCATTCATCATAAACTGCAAGCAATGCAGTTTGTGAAAAATCTGAAAATAACAATAAAAGAAGAAAATGTTTCAGATTTTTTTTTTTTGTCTCACAAGACAGGTGAACTGTTTCACATACCTGGTACTAAATAATAAATAAAAAAATTAGTAATACATTTACAAGGACAATGGGAAATGAGCATATTTTTTTTTTTGGATTAATATAAGACCTTCCCATGCTGCTAGCTTCTATGTGCAACAATAAACAATATCTTTCTGAAGTATTCAATCGTACATATTTTTATCAGTAAATATTACCTACTGTTTAAACATTAATTACAGTATTGTAAAGTTCCCTTAGCCCTAACGGCCCATTGGGGGCAGATGAAGTGTAGATTTCATCTGTTTCTGTAATCTCAGCATTTGATGGGATTGTGTGATTAGCGCAACGCCCAGCCGCCTTTACTTCCCCAACTTAAGTCAAGTACCCATTTATAGCTGGGTGGACTTGAGGGAAGACTTTGAACAGAATTTCACCAGGAAAAATTCCCATGGTTCTTAATGAGTATCAAACCCAGGACTCTCAGGTCGACTGTCGAGTATCAACACCACTCGGCCATCCGCCCCCACAATTACAGTTTTGTGCCGATTTTTTTTTATTTACCAGCAGGGCTGTAGCAAAGGGGTAAAACTCATTTATTAATCTGATGTAAAATGACAGAAATAAATAATCAGAGGGGCCTCAGTATAACTATATTTTACACACAAGTTTAAATGTAAACAGAAGGTGATATAAAAATAGATTAATTATCAATGATGCATTACCTGTCAACTAATTATAATAAGCTTATGTTTAGTTTCATAAAATACTTTTTATAGATTAAAAAAAAACCATAAAATAATTTTTCTATTGGCACATATTAAGAGGGGAATTATTATTATTTTCTTTTTTTTTCAGTTTTCTTTACACCAAATTTAATAAAGAAATAAATCTGAATCAAACACTGAACAGCCTCGAGACCCACAAAAAAGTTCATATGTTGCTAAAAAAAAAAAACAACTAACTGTGCAATCTTACCTGATAGAAAAGTTTTCTGTCTCTTTTTGCAGAGTGAATAAACTTCTCCGACTCTATAGCCTTCATGTTATTTACTATCAATCCCATATAGTTATCAATGGCTTTTTCTGTCACAAATGATCTTTTTTCTTTGGAAAGTTCCTGGTAAAATTTTTTTTAAAAAAAAAGGTAAAAATTGTATTCATCATAATAAATGTGAAATGCAGAAAATATATAAGTATACAGATCACCTAACTGGACACTTTTCTCGTAAGCCCTGTTGAAATGCTAAGGAATAGACTCAGGTACAACGTAGTCTGGACATATGAAAATCTGAATCTGAACCCAGGACTTAGGTTGACAGTTTTGAGTTCTACCATACTGCTGTCACAACATTTTGCCCATATACACATCTTAAATGAACTATACTAATGCATGAAAGTATATTGTACCAACCTTCCATAGATAATTGGAATAGAAATGGTCATCAGAAAACAACAGCTGCAAAATATTACAGAATAAAATGCTATAAATATGCAGAGCAAAAATTAATATTACTTTAGGATGAAAAAAACAGCTTATAAAAATGTTATTATCAAACAATAAACACAATAAAAAAAACAACAACAAGCTTGTGTTTTAATTATATTGTTTTATACTTTTCAATATTATATTTATATAATAGTGCTATTAAAATCAGTGCAAGAAAAATACTAAAAAAAAAACTATTCAGTCGGTCAGTTGTCATTGTTAGTGCAAAATTAAATCTATAAGCGTTTTAAAACCTTTTTACTAGTGATTTTGATCTCATATTTTGGCAGAGATAATATTTCAGAGCACAATGTTAAATTATGTATGAGATGCTAATACATCATATGAAAAAAGGACAAGAAATAAACTTTCTATTTTACCTCCAATATGATAACACTGCACTTTAGGAGCATCTCACTAAATGCTCTAGCTTCATAAGCTCCATATTCTATACTCTGTTTTTGTCCTCTACTTTCATACGATTCTTGAATTTTACTTGTTGCTGACAATATTGTCTAAAAAAAACAAATATGATGAAAAAAAAATTCCTGAATCTTTTTATTTTACTACATCTGCAAAACACTTTTGATAGCAATTCTAATTTGACCTGTTGGTCCATAGTTGTACCTAAAAACTTTTTTTATTAACAATATCACTCTGTTAGCAAAATTTTAAGTGGACAGACTTCAGCTTATTAGAAAGGAAGAGTGTAAGAGTGTAGCAAACAGAAAAGGCAGACAATTTTATTTCAAAAGAATGTCATGATTGGGTTAACCAGATGTACATGAAGTGGAATGTTGAAGTATACTTGTAATTTTTTTAAACTACCACTTTAAATACTTTAAAGTCTGTGGACCAAGTGGTACCGGGCTGTCAAAGAAACATTAAATTATTTCCATTTTATTTACTGTGGTGTATATCACTCGAGATTGTGCGACTTTCCATGGACGGAAAGTCAATCGGGTGCTGAGTGGCTGCAAGTGGCAGTTGTAGTTTTGGTGGAGAGAAGGTGTGTGACGCTCTTCTCTCTGTTCACCAATACTTTCTCATGTTTAATAGTGCTTAGTGTGCGTGTATAATGTGTTTTAAATTTTGCTGCCTTTGTTTTATTTCAGTCTTTGGATGTTACATCTCAGTCACATGAAATCTCAAATTTAACCCACACATTGGCGAAAATGAGTAGGAAACAGACATCATTATAAAGTTTCCTTGGGTAAAAGAAAAGGTCAAGGGAATAGACAGAATACGAGCCATCAACATCAGTGAAACATAAAACTTTAAAAAGACTATTCCATTGGTCCTACTTGATATAGGAGAAAATCAACTGTTCAAGATTGCAAAAGACTGCGGCATCAAAACAACATTCAAGACAACAACACTTCTAGTATTCTGCATTAAATTCATGACTGAATACCCTTAAATTGCTACTACAGCCTTAAATCCCAGTGCCCTTTCAGACATCCTATATGTATGAATGAAGCGGGGTCTGCAGTGACAGCAACCAAAACAAAACAATGGAATAAGCTAGACATAAGAAACGCACTTCGGGTGTCTTTCTCTCCCATATCCCCAAATGGAACCATTTTGCTGTTGAGAAACAAGCTCAGGGTTCTCATTGATTAGCGTTCTAGTGAATTAAAATTGTTAAATTACTTTATATTCAGTTTTTGCAATGTTTAAATACATTAAAATTAAATTTTGAAATCAAAACAATCTAAAATATTAACAAACAACACCCCGCCCCCCCTCTCCAAGTTATCAAAGGTTGACCGATCCGCATCGAGAAAAAGGTTGGGGACCACGGTTTTAAAGGACCTAGCTTTTTTGAAACTGTGCTATGCTATTTCACCTAAGTAAAAATAAATGATGGAAACATTAGGAACAGTGATTGATAAGGCTAGTAGATAATATGTGTATCTTTCCATCAGTATCTATCAAGAACAAATAATCTAAATGATAAATAAAAAGTAATTACCTCAACAGGTGAGACATATACTACAAGATAATCAACATCAGAGCCTGGAACTTTTAAATTGTACAAAGCACTTCCAGCAATAGTTACCAGTACAATCTGTTCAGGTTTCATAGAAGCCACTGGACCTCCAATTTCTTGCATTATTTTTAATAGCTGAGAATGCGCATCTGACAGTGCTGAATAAAAATGTTAATGTATGCTTAAAAATTAAACAGTAAGTCATTTTTATCCATTATTAGATTAGGCTTTGCAAAAAGTGGAATAAATATTTTAACATAAATAAATAACATTTTTTAAAAAGTGTAGTTTTGTATTATTTAAAAAAATTTTCCACTCAAGATTTTACTGAGTAAATTTATCATCCTTATTATGTATTTATAATAATTGCCATTTGTATGATTGAGATAATGTTGATGTATAAAAAGTAAAAATAAAAAAAAATCTAAAAAAAAATATTTAAGCTTTAAAAAAATAGTAGTTATTTATTTTTATTAATTATTTTTACAGAAAATGTCCATCCAAAAAAAAATGGTTGAGAAACCTACCAGGCAAGAGTTTAGGCTTTCGACCCTGAAGCCTTGTTGTCATCAACCATGTACCTAATATTTTATTGGACGTTTTAATGGAGGCTGCAGTCTTATTTACAGTTTCTGCCTAGTTAAAAAATTATGTAAAATTTTCAAATGATGCCAAAAGTAACACGTAACAAAACAAACCACATCCACATAATCAACTAGGAAAAAATTGAATGTCAAAAAAATATAATCTAAAAAATTCCTGATGTCTGATGATAAAGATAATAATCCTTAATTTAGACAAAAAAGCAAAAGTTTAAAAAAAAAACATTACATTATACAGTATAATCCAAAAAGTTATCAATGTGTGATGAAAAAGATATTAATTCTTAATTTGAAATTCTAATACAGAAAACTAATAAGATACATGTAAATAAATGAACACATCATTCTTTCAGACAATGATTTGAAAAATAAAATAAACACCTGAGTCTAAGTAAACTATGATCATATAATATATGCCTGAAATACAAGTTTTAAATTTATCTAGTTATTTCTCTCCTCTGCAGATAGTTATCAAAATAAATTGAATGCTTCTTTAAAACCCTTTGGTAATGAGCTCTTTCATACTATAGACCTAAATAAGCATGATGCAGGTTACATATTCCAATCAGAGTGTCTTGTCAGATACATCTTGCAAGGTGCCTCAATCATCACTGCCCATTTCAATATTGAGGATGTTCAAAGAGCGCTAAATAAACATGTAGTGGTTTCTAAAATCAAGAGATGAGCACCTCATCCTTACAGGGACTATTATAAGCAAGTTGGACAGATTGCATCTTTCATAAACATATATTAGTTTCTTGTAGAGGCATGAATCGACCGGTTTATTTCATGGGACCATTTGAATTTTATTTAAGTTTTCTTTTTTTAAGACGTTTCTACTGTTATATATTTATTGCCTACCTTTAAATCTCTAATCCACTGCATTAGTAAATCAAATAACTCTTGTTTGCATTTCAATGGCTCAGAATGATCATAAGAAGCTCGAATCAGGGACATAGACTTAGCTTCAACAGATGACAGGTCATTCTCAAAAACAGGTCCTTTATTGGCATTTTGATTTAAAGCTTTCTCAACAAGTTGGCATAATCTGTTAAAAGTGTGTAATGAGTAAGTAATTTTAATCAAGCTAGTTGTAATTATAAAACAACTGCAGACAAAGAAAACTTAGTAGATGCAGTTTTTATGCTAGAGCAGGTTTGTTGAACTGGGGTCATTGCGCAGCCCTTCACAGGTGATTCTATGGATGAGGTAAGGGTTGCTGAATGACTAGTAGGTGTGGAAGGCTAGTTTTAGTCTAGTACGACATAATTTGAAATATACAGTTTAGAACAGGGCTTCTTAAACTATGGGTTGCGACCCCATTTGGGGTCGCAAGAGATAAAAATACAATTTAACAGAAAATGCTTTTTAACTTGTAAAATATTAATTTATTTTTCTTTTATATTTGTATGGGGTCGTCAAGAAACTCGCAATCATAAATGGAGTCGTGAATTACAAAAGTTTAAGAAGCCCTGGTTTAGAAAATATGCTACTGTCATGCTGCAATTAGTTTAGCTAACCTATTTATTTGTTGCTCTAACCGGGACCACCATAAAGGGAAGGGTGCATTCTGAACACGTCATGAACCCCTGCCCATTTCATTAGTAAACAATAGACAGTAAGAGGCTATTGTCACAAGTTAACTAAATTTATGTTCTCATCCAACACCCCTACCACAGCCAACTCCTCTAGCCTACCCAAGACAATCACGTCAGGACTATTGTACAGCTGCTGGTATGACTAGTGTAACTAATCAATCTCAGGGGATAGGGTGGACATGGTGAGATAGGTAGGTGGGGGAGATATATGCTTGAAGAAGAGAAGAGTGATGGGTGGACAGAGTAGAAAAGTGAAGGAATGTTATGAAATTGTCATTAGTTAAAATATTCTGCAATAATTTTAATCAAATAACTATCAACTTCCTAATTTTTTTCATTCAAAATTGTTGAAATATTTTGAACCAACATCTGATGAATTATTTTACTTCATTATTTACTTTCATCTATCACCTCAAAAATAAAATTGTAGGTTAAAATGATTTAGCCCTAAATTAAATAGCTTCAAAACAATGAGTCCAAATTAAAAAAAAAAAATACTACCTAAAAGAATTACAAAGCTGAAATAATGTTGTTTTCTGTTGTAATCTAAAAGCACCATCTTTCTTTTTTTTCCCAACGGCTAGAGCTTGACCTATACAGGCCTGTTGAAAAGTTGATGTACCTGAATATTTAGAAAATAAATCAAGTCTAAAACAAAAAATAATTCTACATAATTTTTTAGTTACACAGAGTAAATTGATTGATAAATAAAGGTCTTACAAAAAAAAAACAACTTTCCAGACTTCAGTATTTAAATGTAAAAATTCTAACCAGCAATTTTTAGAAAATCTAAGGATTTCTTTAATTCTCTCCATTCTTGAGAGGAAAAAACATCAGCACCATCCCTGGCATGTAAAACTTCTAAACAGCGAGGATTTGCTTTTGCTAATGCTTGACCAAAGTGAGATAATTCTACAGCACACAACCAACCCTTCAAAATAAAATAACAAAATTAGATATATATATATATATATATATATATGTGTGTGTGTGTGTGTGTGTGTGTAAATTTCACATCGAGTAAGGTTAAAAAAAAAAAGATTTTTTTTTACTTGTTTTGTTTTAGTTTTGTTTCTAATCTAATATTTTTTTTATGCAACTGAATGGAAAATATAATTTGTATAAGATACATTTCTTTAGAAGATGACAAGTAATAAGTGTTCATGAATTCAAACCTCATCAAAAACACTTGCTTGTGCCTTGAAATGTGAATTGACAGGAGAAAAGAAGTGTTCATCTTGAGAAATAAATATAACATACAGGATATTGTGTTTAGCTTGCTCTCCCCTCTCTCTTTTAGAAAGTTCATACCAAGGGCAAGTCAGCAGGACTATGGCAACAATGGTTTTGCAATGATCTGTGATTAAGATTGAGCTAAAAATAGTTATCTCAAAAATCAATATAATTAAATTTAAGCAATATTTTGTTTTCTTTAATTTTATCTGCTTTTAAGTTGCATTATTTGCAGCAAAAGTGACAATCACAAAGTTGTGTGGAAAGTAAAATGCCTGAAGAGCTAAATTTCCCTAAGAAATGAGCTAAAGAATTTAAAACAATCATCTTTATACAAAAATTAAAAAAAACATTTATATCTATAAACAGATCGTGATAATAGATCAGCCATTGGCCAACTATGGTTAACAGACTTAAATCTGACCTGCCATTTTATTTTAGAGTGAAGCATAGCATGAGCCTTTTATTTTATGAAATTTAGATTTCATTTATATTAGTTTATGTCAACACTGCAATCATAAACTTTTGGTCTGGCTCCGTCGTCAAATTTACTAGCCATTTGTGGTCTGCTATTCAAAAAGCTATAGATACTTGACTCAAATTACATGTGTAGCCAGGAAGTTTTTTTTTAACCTAATGACAACTATTGTGGCCTTTCATTTAATAGCTTGGGTAGAAATTTCTCTATTCACAAGTGCCATCTAAATAAAACTTCAAAAAAATAAAGCATGTATACTTAATGTTGCTTAGAGAAAAATCAAGGCCTAAGAATAATATCTCTAAAACTGTGGGCTCGCATTTATTAAACCACATAATTTCTACCTAATGTGTAATTTCCAAAAAGTTAAAACAACTATTAAAATGCAATCTTTAACACATAAAAATTAGCCTTAACTTGATTTAACTTCACACTTACTCAGTGGTGTCACTATGGTTGGTATCACCCGGTGCAGAAAATTCAAGGTGTCACCGCCCCAAGAATTCCACCATGAGTAATGGTACATATATCAAATTTTCCTGAACTAGACCTGAGAGAATTTACCTTAAAATACTTAAGCGATAAAAACGATAGTATTACTGACTGTATTACAGAAAGATGTATATTACTGTTTTTAAACTGATTTTTTAAACTACGTCTCTAATTTCATAAAACTATGTGAGTAAATGCATCCTTTTTTAGCGCATTTGCAAATAACTCAAGATTGATTCGAGCAGCTTTAAACTGTATTCATTTACCTAAGTTCCAGACACTCTGCATGGTGGCACCCTGTGTTACTGCTCATGTTTTTAACTACGATCAGTTATAAAACCAAATATACAGAACTCTTTCTGCTATGAAATTTATAATTGTCTCCCGGTGCTGCCCGCAACACCCTAGTGACGCCACTGCACTTACTATATTGCAATATAGTACTTATCTAAGGTTAACAAAAACTAACCTTTGAAAGCTGACAGAATAAATTTAGTAATTTTGGTCCGAGAGTCATCTGTCAAAGAAGATGGCGTATGCATTAACATCAACTGCTTTAGTTCTACAAAATCATCAGTGCAAATCTTAGGTGAAATAAAGCCATTGTTGCTTTTTTCAAGACATGACTTTTGTTCTTTAAGAGAATCAAGACATTTAGTCACTAGCTCTTTTACTGAAAGTAAATTAAAGATTAAGAAATTACATCTTCCAAAAAAAGTTAAAGTACCCTATTGACATTTAAAAGGTATCAGCTAAATGCACAGATACTAAAAACATTTTATGGGTTTCATCATTAAAAGCCAACACTATTAAAAATTGCATTTTTTTTTACCAATTCTATAATAAAGACATTTCTCTCAATTTGTATTATCAAAAACAAATGTATGTAGCACTATGGATTACAGGTGGGATGAACGACAGAGTGGAGTAGATACTCAACTGTTGACCCGAGAGTCCTGGGTTCAATCCTCTGTGGGAATTTTTCCAGGTGAAATATGTTTCAAAGTCATCCCACAAGTCCACCCAGCTTTAAATGGGTACCTGATATCAGTTGGCGAAGTAAAGGCGGCTGGGCGTTACGCTAACCACACAATATCTTATTCATATGCAGAGGTTATAGAACAGATAAAATCTTCACTTAATCTGCCCTGATGACACTTTAGGGCTTAGGGAACTTTACTATGGACTACACTGAATTTTAAACAAAATATTAGTAAAGTCAAACCTCAGTTAAAAGCATAATTGGTTCCAGAGAGTTGTTAGTAATCCAAAAAACTTATATACATCATTGATGTCATCAAGCAGATTTTCCTTTAGGAAATAATAGTTTCTCAAATGATTGAATCCAGAAAACTATTAGTATTACTATTCTTAGACAAAGTAATGATAACTTTCTCCATTACTAACAGTAGTAACAGAATCAATGTTGTCTATTTTCTGGGCATTATCTTTTTCTTTGCGTGTGATGGGACAAAGAACTTATCCAGTGACATTTGATTTGGCCTTCTTTGAATATTCTTAAAACTTGGATATTAATGCACTTTAGTTTGATAAAAATGTCTTAAAATGACAATCAATAATCTTGAAAAATGTCAGTGCTACAGGAATGCACAACAACAAAGTTTAATAATAATTTAATAATAAAATATTAATATTTTTAAAAGTGTTGTATATATTTTTAGATAATTTTTAATCCATCCCACACTATATAAGATGCAATACCCTAATATTCAATTACCTAAAAGTAGTCAATTCTCAGAAGCTGTTTACTTTATTAACTACTTTAGACACTAGTTAACTTTACCTTTTTCTTCACTATTTTCTTTGATAAGGAGTAATAGTTTTTCCTGTGACTGAATTACTAAACTTGCTAGACGGATCTCTTCTTCCATTTTTCCCCCGGCTCTTCTTGTTGAATATTACGATAAAAAAAACACCCCTCGTTTGAGATTAGGTTCTTGTTACGTCTTGTATACTTCGACCTAGAAACTCAAACCTTGTCGACCTGTCGATGCTGTGGTGCAACGTTGTTCCATAACCACACAGTATTTGGCGACGATTATTAAAATAATGAGCTCCTTTCCACAGTTCTAAAGTAGCCGGTTGTTTCAATAAAAAAAAATGACGAAATAGTCGTGCACTGGAATAACGTGCAGTAGAATTTAAACAACTCTGCTTATGTTCATGTGTTTATATTTACATTTCCACAATTACATCCGGGTTACCGGGTACTAGGGTAGTAATGGCAACTGACATATATTTTAGTTAAACTTTAGGTTGCTTTAACTTTTACTTACAACTAATTCAAAACAAGATAAAAAAACGAAGTTTTAAAAACCAACCGTTTTCTAAAAAATATTTTTTTTTAAATAAATTTTAATCTTACCAGTCATCACGAGCTAACAGATCTCAATCTGAAACATGTAGTATTACTGATGCAAGGGAAATAGACCATTTATTAGTGTCGTACAACATACAACACGGTTATAACCCTTAACGTATAATTTAAAAAAATTTTGACTAATGTGTTAAAAAAATAATTAATTAATTGCAATATTAATTATTGAATTATGCATTGGCATTGTCATGGATCAAGAACACGTGTACAAAATTCATTTCATCTTGATGTCACTTTTTATAGCTTTTCTCAATGTGTGTAGTTACGTTTATTTTTAAGTAAAGTATCCAATATTGTCCTTGCAACTATATTTAAAGCTAAACTGATTTTTTTTTTGTGTTTTATTTTTTTAAATATACAAACAAAATATTACTTCAAAAGCAGGGTGTCATTGAAATGTAAGTGCCCTTATGGACAGGCAAGCTTGATTACTGTCCCCTACCCACTCCCTCACACACACAATGTTAAGGCAATCCGTCATCATACACCATCATCCCTGGCATTGGTAATGGTGTCAGGCCAGCGGATTTGGAGAATTCTCCAGATGCAGCTGTTGGTAAATGTTTGCATTATCTTGATAGTGCAGGAACCCCTGGCGATAATTCCTTTTAGAAATTAAATCTGATGTTATAAGAGCCCAAACAGGTAATTTTGCCTTAGGGCATTCAAAGTTCAAACATCTCTGACTATATGAAAACATTTTGGTATTGTCAAATCTCAAGAGTATGGTCATTTCCAGAGGAACATGGGTAGACATACAGACACTGAGGGCTGTGTGCAACTTATGAAATTTTTTTTTGCGCAGCATAGCTGTATAGTCGTCACTGTGTGTGTTCTGTTGAAATGTGAGTGTGCACGATTGGTTGATTGTGTGTGCCCACACAGCTCAGAATACTAACTACTAAGGATTCTAGCGAGTCACCACAAGGGGTAGACATAGGAATACATGTCATGGACGCTATTGGAGAGTATTAAAGTGGCCCCAAGATAAACTGGTGACAGCCTTGAGTAGACACATTGCGTGACAACTTGCAGCCATAGGAGAGAATGTACAATATAATTTTTTTTTTGTTAAGTGATATAATAGCTATGGCAGTCAGCATGCAGAGCCTCATCAGTTGACATGCGACTAAAATATCACTTCCTTTAATTTTAATTGTAGTGCTGGCACTTTGCTATAAATAAGTGGTTTTTAGGTTGAATTTTGGGCATGCTGACCCCATAAAGGTTGGATACCAACAATCACTCTTTCCAGAACTCCAAAACTCATTTTCATCTTTCTGTTTGGTACCTAAATGCATCTAATGGTACCATGTGTGGAGCCCATTCATTGTTGTTAAAGATGACTGCTGTGAACTGTTCATTTTCTATGTTCACAATTTTTTTTTTCAATAATTTATTTTCAAACAATGTAGATACCAGCGCATCTTATAGTGATAAATTGTTAAATGTTCACTTTATCAGTCATACATACAATAATAACACCTAAAGAAGAAACTGATTCTAACATGTTTAATTCTCATTATAAAAATAATATTTACAGAACTGAATATGAACGTCAGTTACTCAGCACACAGCACATATTTTAATCATTATTATTGTTCATCTTAGGGTCAAATATTGGTTTTTAGTGGCTGCTGTCGGATGACTTTACAGGTTCTAACTTGGAATGAATTTTTTCTTCTTCTCTTTGTTTACGAACTTGAACTAAAAACAACACACATAAAAAAATTTAGTAATTAAAAAGTATTCCAAAATAGATAGTTCTCACATACAACATAATGTACTTATGATTATAGTAGAAATGGAGTACCCATCTAGTATTTCGTTAAATTATAATTATAGTTACAAATATAAAAAAAAATACTTTTAAAAAATGGATGCAAATGATTAATTTCAAATTTAGGGTCAAGTTATAATTATTATAATGTGTTATAAAAAAATAACCAAATGAGCTGTGGCTGTTACTGTCTAATACTATATATATATTAATAGATTAAGATTCTGAGGGAAACAATTGGATGAACTTTTCTGCAGTGGGCACACTGTTTAAAATTTAATTAAAATATAATCATTTCTAAAACAGAGTGGCTACGGTTCCGACAAAAGGACTCCGTATTTTTTTTATGGGTTCAGAAAATAGATGTGCATATTTTTTAGCGCTATGATCCTATCCCTAACCCTATCTCTAACCCTAACCCTAACCCTGAAAAAAAAAAAAATATGTCTCTGGAATCGAACCTCTGCATATAGTCAGCGAAAATGGGTCATGACCAAGCGAGTAAGCCACACTGCCAGCACGCCATTCAAACAAAGCTACAATTTTAATGTACTATTGAAAAAAAATTTGATCGGTTATGTTTTCAAAGTCGCACATGCGCACATCTATTTTCAGAACCCGGGAAAAAAAAAATATGGAGTCCTTTTGTCGGAACCGTAGCCACTTCGTTTCTAAAATTATTTTTAGTTATTTTTTAAATATTGTCTTTTTTTTTTAATTTAATCTTTTAATTATTTTTTTTTATATTTTAAGTAAAATGTTATGCAACATGAACATTTTATGTATTTCAAGTGTCCTTAACTATTTCATGCCAAGACCAATCCAATGGTAGTGTAAATATTGAAGGAGGTAAGGCTGAGTCATGAATTTACCAGAATAGCTTGTTTTATTTATCTAAAAATCATTTGTATTTACTGTGGTAGTGAGAAAAAGTTGAAAAAAAATGAAGTTAGAGTAAATTACTTATAAAAAAAAATTCTGAACAAGGTAATTAAAGTGAGTATGCTCTTTGATTAATTAGCTAAAAAGACTATTTATTGATCTTATTACTTTTACACAGGTGGCAACTAAATGCCAACTGTGGTGAGAAAGACAGTGGAAACTTTTCAGAAATTAATCAAACTCAAATCTACAAAGCTTTGTCTTTATAAATCCTCCTCCCACTAAACAACAATAAGCATTAAAATTCATTATGTAAAATAGTATTATAAAAAAAGTAAAATATGATATATTTTGGGGAAAATTGTGATGAAATATAAAAATATCACAACTATCAATCAGCAATAAATATTAATAATATCTATCACAAGTGACCAGAATTGGCAGAATATTTATGATTCAATGAGAAAAATGAAAAAGTGTTTGTAATAGTTCGAAATTATGGCATCATATATTTAAGCAAATAACTGAAAAATACTTTACCAGGGTATAAATTACTTTTGTCATAGTAAGCCTTTTGCTCTGGTGTCATGTACTCATGTGGATTCCTTAGCTGTTGTATGATAGGGTAAAAGAAGGCACCGACTCCAAGTAAAGTTCCTAATAAAACCACAACCCTTCTGTTTTCAAATTTATTCCACCAAACATTATACTTCGTACGCAGATTGTTAAATAACGTCATGTTGGCTGGTTGATAAATTTGCCCGACTAAAATTTGTAATAGTCTGACCTTTCAATTCATGTCATTTAGCAGTATAATCTGGTTTAAAAAAAAAATACAACAGAAAATGGGAAACAATTCACCTATTGAATAAACTTTTTTTTTTTCCTCTTAGAGTTATGTCCTTGATGGTGTAAAAATCCCATCAATAATGGCGACCGATGAATGATTCACTGCTATGATGCATACGATTTTGTTAAGAATAATATGTTACAACCATTAGGTCATTGCGCGTAAATAAGCCACTAATGGAAATTTTGGATATATACATATAGACGATGGCTGCTGACGCAGACAAACCCTCAAGCAGAGCCGACATGAGAGAAGGTAATATTTCTATTATCAAACAAATAGCATTATGTGTCTGTTTTTAATTCAATCATGGAAGCCTGATCAGTGTAGTATACTATTCATACTCGTTAATTGTTGTTTAATCATGCCCTAGATTAGTGTAGACAATTAAATAATAATAAAAAAAAAATAATTGGAGTGTTTGCTTGGCATCTTTGTTTCTAATCTGCCTGGTTTTAGGCACTGGAAAGAGATTATGCTGATTGGCATTACAGCTTGTGTTGTGATAAAATAATAATAAAAAAAAAAAAACAACAGGCCGCGCTAGCAAATGACAGAAGGCCTTTGTCAATACTATATTGATGACAGTCTAAATACATTATTGTCATATTTTCTTCAAAGAACTATAATTTGATTAACAATGATTAGCCTAATTAAAAATAGGTCCATCAACATCAGCTAACTTGAAACTGGTTCTAATTAAATACATAACTTATGTCATAAGTGAATAGATTTGGGCTGTAAGGCCAACAAAGAGTTCAGCATATACATTGGTAAATAATAAATGGATTTACTCCTTTTTTGTATTGTCAAGTAGCATATAAATCTGGTAATATTAGTACAGGAAATCAATCAATTTTTATAGGTATTAAAAATTATTATATATGGATATTAACTCTGTAACTAAGTAGATAGGTCAACAAAGACTTTGCCAAATAACTAGGGAGATATTAATAAGGGAACCAGCTCCTGTTTTATGACTATGTGTTACAAGCACCTAGTTTGAAATAATTCTTGATTGTACAAAAACTTTGTTTAAGTCATTGCCAGAGTAATACTCAATGTTCTATTTTAATGTCAATGTATTTTTATTTATTACTGTAACAGGTAAAGAAAAAACTCAACTTAGCCGGTTAAAAAAGCTAAGACGCCGCATATCTGCCAGCTTTGGAAGACTCTGTAAGTTATAATACTTGTGTATGAATTAAACCAGTGGCGTAAATAGATACCAAAAATGTCCCCTCCCCCCAAAAACAAAACGCCTTGAAAACTGATCTAAATATCTTAAAATGCCGTAGAATTTGAATTTCCAGCATGTTATAGGCCTATCTATGTTGTTTTCCCATACCATCTTTTTGCAGCTAACATTTCTCTGTGTAGTGAAAGTATCCAGTTATTTTTGAAATTTTTTTTTAAGCTAAGTTATATCTTTTTTTTTAAAGTTTTTTATCTTTTTAATATAAAAATAACTGTACATTTACCTTTCCAATTCAGGGTGTGCTTAAAATGTATACACCAGTATTGGCCTTAAAGTTAATATCTGGGGAATAACACTGCACTTGAGGTGGTCACAGTGCATGAAGGGGCACTTTCACCTGAGGGCGCCCATTGGAGGGTGCGCTTGGAGATTTTTTATTGTCACCAAAGAGTAGCAAAACTAAACATTTGTTTCAGTCCCTGCATATAACACTAGACTGTGACGTGCTATTGATGTCTTTGATGTTCCTTGCCATGTGATTGGTGCATCTTCCCAATACTTCTTGAGAAAAAAAAAACAATTTAATAATCAAATGATTTTCTGGAACCTGTTCAGATCTGATTGAAACGTTTTAGTGTTTTTACGTAACTAGATGCCAGGCTTGACCGGTGGCGAAAAAAGTAATATATAGTTTGTGGAGATCTTTCAACTGATCCATTCATCTCTTTACTTAAATGAACGTGAAAAATGTTTTAAGGAATTTAACGACTTAGAATTCAAACTATTTTCAGAACTGATATTCAAATTATATGTGCAAGTATGGCAGATACAATATTTTTGATGATCAGAGACCATGGAATTTATATTATTTGAAATTTAAAAATTGATTTAAACCTAGATCAATTATTTATTAGAGTGGTTGCCTGCAAAGGAATAAGCTGTGGCTCTGATTCATTGTTTTCCCTAATTATGGCAGATGCAGGCCCTAGACGCTTCATTCCCCAGTGTGACAGAGTAGTTTCTCAACACAAGGCTAACAAATTTAAAATGAGTTTAAGTGGGATCCAGAAATTGATCTATCCATTTTATGTAGTTTATTTCAAAGGGATAAATTGATTTAGGGAAAGAACGATTGGAAATAATTTTTATACAATTTATGTTCGTATTTTGAAGTATCAATGTATTTAACCCTCCCCCATTTTTTTCCATGAACCACAATTTCTCTGAAGCAAAATAATGTACATTATTGAGTTTTTGTCGGGATCCAGCAGTTGATCCTTCCATTTTATATGATTTCAATAAAAAAATAAAACTGCAGCACAAAACCTATAGGGAATTCAAAGAATTAATCTCAGATTCTGAGGTCATTAAGCAGGGCAGATGCGGCCTTCTGTAGTGGAAGAAAAGATTTTCATCCCTAACTTTGGCAGGTGACAATTTTTCTTTTGGAAAATTGATGGTTTTTTTTTTTGGGGAATTCGTTTATTTATATTATTTATAAAGGGGAAAAAATTGTTTGGCGCCTGAACGATTTAAAATTTGAATAATTTTATCAAGATTAAATTCAAATTCTGAGTTAGCACCACACGGAACACCCAAAATGCTACAACCCTGTGGCAGCTGATCAATGTCAATCTTGGCGGC
The DNA here is from genome assembly GCA_021962125.1 of Bulinus truncatus. NCBI lineage: Eukaryota > Metazoa > Mollusca > Gastropoda > Planorbidae > Bulinus > Bulinus truncatus. Next base: position 744,934 of record JAGDYQ010000092.1, read on the forward strand.
CTTCCCCCTCACCTATTTACGCCACTGAATTGAGCCCTTTTTTCCTGTTTGTAAGTGTTTATGCATTTAATAATTTTAAATAGTCATTTGTAAAATATCATTTTAAAATATTTTAAAATGATTTTGAGAAAAAATTGTGTGCAACCTGTTAAAAATAATGTTTTTTCAGAATAAGTTAAACCTAAGGGAAGTAGTTAAGCTTAGAAGGTTACTCTTTCGGTATGCGCAGGCTTTCAACAAAAGAAGTGCTTAAGCTAACATCCCCAGGTCTTCTGACTCCATTCTTCAAGTTTACTTGGAATGGTTTTCTAGTTACACTACATTGCATGTTTAAACATATTTAACACATAGTTTTCCTAACTGTTTTTAACATATATTTGTGATATATTTGTGTTCATTGAAAAAATGCTTGATAATTAATATCAACACTGTCCTATAACTTTAGTTCATACACCCAACATGACTATGCACTACAACTATCTATGAACTGCTTGTGTCATCTGTCCTAATATTGTGCCCAACGTCCGCATTTAAAGTTTGTTCTGATACTTTCTTTAAAACTCCTACACTCACCATACATTACTGCAAGGTTGTGTCTCAATGGTGAAATGTTGTTATAAACCTAAAGAAGGTCTTCTGAAACAGAGTTACTCTCATAGACATTTAAGAAACCATTATTTTGTACCAGTTAGTTTCACTCATGATGCTTTCAATTTGTAATTTGATAAAGGTAAGATCTTGGAGTTTTATTGGTTTAGTACATTTTAAGCTTAAAAAAAATAGAAATAAACAAAAATCAGGTCAATACCATTGAAATTGTTCCGCTGTAAGGAGAAATCAATTTAGCTTGTAAAATAAGTCCTCTTTTATATAACAGGTTTCTTTGAAAATAGTTTTGACTTAACATTTTGCAAGATTAAGAACTATATTCTAAGATACATTGATTTCTTTTTTATTTTTTCAGCTATCAGCAAGGAAGAAACCATTCAAGAGAGTGACAATGAACTTGATTATGTTTTTCAAGTATGTTTTTAGAGCATTTTCGAAAAAAAATGCTCTATTGTCCCCGTTTTGTCTGTCTGTCATCACCCTAGATCTCAACAACCATAAGTCCTAGACCCATGATGTATATATCATTTTGTAGGTCTTGGCCTGCCAAGAAATGACTTTTTTCCATTTCGCGATACTGACCTCTGAGGGCTGTAAAAGGGGGCTTATAAAGTACCGTTTTTTACTATATAAGCTATATTAATAAAGGAGCGCCCTATATCTCAGCAACCATAAGTCCTAGACCCATGATGTATATATCATTTTGTAGGTCTTGGCCTGCCATGTGTACATCAAAAGTTCATTTCGCGATACGACCTCTGATGATAATAAAGGTTTATAGGAAAAATTTGTAATTTAAAACCCAAAATGATATTAATTAAAAATACACAAAGATATTTTGTGTTTTTGCATAAATGATAAATTTCAACCTTCACAAACAACACTATTAAAATTTAAAGGCTGATGTATCCACAAACAATGGCTACTACCCTCAGAAAACCAGATCTGCCCCAGATACTCCACCTACTGCCAATGGTAACCACTCTGTTACGAATGGCAACCACAGATACGAATCCTTAAACCTACCCAACAGTGGAACAAAACAGGTTGTTATACCAAGAAATCCAGGTAACATATTTTGTCATATTCTAACCTAGGTTTTCATTTTTGTCATTTTTCAGTAGCCATAATATTTTGTTTGTATGTTTACAGAAGGACGTCACACTCCTGTTAAACGACACCACTCAGCAGGGGATATGCTTGGGGGTGCAACTTTTCCCCCTCCTCCAAAGTCTGTTGTCTCTGAAAAACAGCCACGTCCAAAGTCAGAAGGTCATGTTTATAGCAGACAAAGTATCTACAAAAGAGCTGTAAGTTTTGGGGTTAGTATGCTAATATACCTAGAAAGAGGATATATATATACATGTATATATATATATAAGAATGTTAATTAACCATTTCTAGAATTTTATTGTGGATTATTTAAAAATCCAGTTTTTTGTTTATTATTAATTTTGATTGAAACTTCTCAACAGGGTCCTTCACCTTTTGGACGTGCAGATTCATACAGTAAACTAGAACAGTTGGGAGAAGGATCTTATGCCACAGTTTTTAAAGGTTTCAGCAGCTTAACAAATCAAGTAGTAGCCCTTAAAGAAATCCGTCTTCAAGAAGAAGAAGGTGCACCATTTACAGCTATTAGAGAAGGTTTGTTTGCAATAACTAATGAACATTTCTATTCCTGTTTATGTTGCACCACTGACGGAGCATAATATAGCATAGAATCTTACTAAATGATCCCTTTCTGCTTTGTCTATTGTACATTTATGGCAAAAGTAAAACTGTTGTGCAATAAGTGTTAAAATCATTATCTTTGCTTTGGTCTAAAGGATTTGATAATGTGTTAAGACTGTATAAAAAAATCTCAGTAGTTTTTAACTAATGTAATTTAAAAATAGTTTATATTGAGTTTGATTTATTGATAAATGGTTTATATAGATTTTAATTTATTTCTTCCACATTCCTATTTTTTTTTTTTCAAATATTGCCTGAGTTTTTTTTAAATCTACAAGCAGCTCTTTTACATGGATTATTGTTTTCTCTTCATTAGCATCTTTACTCAAAGGCTTGCGCCATGCTAATATCGTCACTCTTCATGATATCATTCATACAAGAGAAACCTTGACTTTTGTCTTTGAATATGTGGTGAGTACATGTACCAACAAGATTTTAAATAAATTAGAAAATCAACAGGAGTGTTTTACGATAAAAAAATTATTTTTTACTGAATCAGTCCATGGGAAGAATGAACAGTCACAAAAATATAAAAAAATAAATCAAGTTACATTGACTATCCCTTGCTGGGACCCTTTCCCAGCTTTCTACATTATATTAATCTTAATAAACGGTTATTTAACAATGGAAAAAAACTTGCATAGTCCAATTTACCATGAAAAAAACAGGCATGGCTAAATGTTAATTTTTTTTTTTTTAATTTTTTGAAGTAGATCTAGATGTTTCCAATCCATGTTAGCCCTACTAAAGAAATTCTCCCCTAATTAATAGTCCTGTCAAAATGTACAGGAACAGATGGGTTTGGCCAGTGGCTTATTAAATGGAGAAGGGGGCAGTTTTAGTGATAAAGCTATTTAAAATTTTGTACACCCAGGTAATCTCAAGTGAATTTTTTTTTTCTATACCAGGGAGACTATTTCTATTTTCTTTTTTAGGTATTTGAAGATAGTTTGAGTCTAAAAATAGTTTTCCAAAAGCCTTTGGTTAGGCTTTTGACTCAGCTCAATTAAAGAAACAGAATGGTTTATATCTCTAGCTACATAATAATGAGTTGGTCAAAGTTCCTCTAGTCCACCCAGTTTAAAATGGGTATCTGACTTAAGTTGGGGAAATAAGGGCAGCTGGCCCTTTTATATGCTGTTGTTACAGAATCAGATGAATTCTACACTTCATCTGCCCTGATGGCTCTTTACTTTTTTTTTTTACATAATAATAATAATTAAAAAATGTGTTTAATTAAACATCATAACAATATAGTAAACTTTGACATCATTTATATTCCTACAAGTTTAGAAAAGGGCACAGTTTTTTTCAATAATTATCTATTTTTCATGTTCAGCACACAGACCTAAGCCAATACTTGGAAAGACATCCTGGTGGTTTAAATACATCCAACGTAAAGGTGAGTTTCTTACAGGCCTACAGATAAATACAAAAAAGGGTGCACTTTACATTATCCAGGAATGGGTAAAGAAATAAATATACATAAACTTTTTTTATATTTTCCTCATTAAGAAGTTGGTTTTACTGGTGAAAAATGATTTTTTTTTGTTTTTTTATAATAATTTTTTTTACAGCATCACCATTTTTTGATTTTCAATACACTATACAATATGCCTTATCCGGCTGTCAAAATGGCTTTGTATTTAGCACACTTTATTGGTCATATAAAGTTGATATAAATTGGTGCAGAACAAAGTTTAATAAAAGATTATAATTCTGTCCTAAAAATGGTGTGTATATTTAAAGAAAAAAAACTCTGAATTCATCCCTCCCTTACTCAAAGCACCCCAAAAAATATCACTACATGTATAACATAATGCAAACAAAACATTTTAAAGGAATATTAGCTTTTTGCTCACAGGTAATCGTAGGTTGTTTCCATTTTTAAAAAAATATCAATGCTTAATGGTTAGGGTTCAATGTTGTTTTTTTTTTTGCAAGTTTGTTTTTAAATTTTGTAGGGGTTTAGTTTCATAAATTATCTATAAAATTAATAATGTTTATTTTCTTTACAAAATATTTGTTCCACCCCCACCCCCCCCCCGGTAATGTGATATTAGAATAGATAGAATATTATTGTCTTAGCATTGTGTAGGTGTGTTTTTTTTTATAATTCTGGTAATGTGCTTAGCATTGTTCCTTTACCTTTTCAAAATATTTCTCAATTGATCCAGTGTACTGTAATCTTAGTGTCCTTCTGATGTCTAATTTTAATATTGTCAAGTCTTTTTCCCCCATTAAAATAAAACATTTTTCTCCTTGAACATTATTTAGCCACTTTGTTCTTGTTTACTCTTTATTATATCTTTCATCTCTCTAAATGTTTGTACATGTATTAAATGTATTGTGTTTTTAAATTATAAAAAAAATGTTTATTCCAGCTTTTTGCCTATCAGCTGTTGCGAGGACTCGCATTTTGTCATCAGCGCAGAATATTGCATAGGTATGTTGTTTTTTTTTTACTGGCTTCCTTCATATATTTAAAACACCTATTTCATCTTCTTTGTGTATGATTTGAGTGTATAACTAACTAAATGCTCACTTAATGTTAATCCAAACTTAACCAAAATATATTGTCAGAGTCGTCAGGAAAATAAATTAAACATTATGCAACAATTTTATATTGCAAAGTGAGAATGATTGTATTTTGACTTAATTGTCTTGTGTCTTATTCTTTGATTATATTCAAATTTATTTCAATTCATTTATTTACATACTTCATTTCTTCTTGTTTTGATATATTTCTTAAATGTTTTCACCTGTTGTACAGGCTGTTTGACTATGGACTGGACTAACATTGCATGAAAAATAGTTTAAAAAGTATTAATGAATTATTCTAACATTATCACATTTGATTTATAGGGATCTGAAGCCACAGAACCTGTTAATTAGTGAAATAGGTGAACTCAAATTGGCTGATTTTGGTAAGTTGTGCAAAATTTAATTAAATTTTATATGAGCTTAGTCAAAATCCAGAGTTTATGATTTATACTTCTTCATAAAACCACCATCCCTTGATTTGATTAAAAGGACAATTTAAATAAAACTAAAAACTTTATAATTTTTTTTGCTGCATAGAAATAATAAAAAATTATTTTAAAAAATATTCATTGATGGTTTGGCTTGAGATGTTACCAACTTATTTAATTTTTATATACATGAAATATTTTTAATGGTATTTAAACTAGTAAGAACCATTTTTAAATGCAAAACCATCTGGACACTGATTTCTAGTGTATTTTTCCCATATACATGTACAAACAACCAATATACTTTCCTAAATTATATTGTCCTTCAGGTCTGGCTCGTGCAAAAAGTATTCCCAGCCATACTTACTCTCACGAAGTTGTCACACTGTGGTACCGTCCTCCAGATGTCCTTCTTGGCTCAACAGAATATTCCACATCATTGGATATGTGGTGAGTCCTCAGTCTTTCATATGCCCAAACCAATTAACCCGTTTATATGTGTTAACTTTACTATCTTTAATTTTTTTTTTCTTTGCTATTTTAAAGTTTGCATCAATATATCCATGTATCAGTACCTTCCCCACATTTTTTGTAAATGCATGCAATTGATAATCAGTTACATCCATGGCTACAGTATTCAACTTCAAATGAATGGTGTTACATGAACATAATAATATTATCAGGGGCCACAAACAGAAGTCATTTCAAATCACATTTATATATATTTTGAGACTGGAATATTTAGAAGATAAGTAGGATCCTCACAGTTGTCTTATCTTTTTATATACTTTGATTGCTGAGTATTTATTTTTCTTGTTTATATTCAAATCTTCTTTAATCTCTTTTCTTTAGTTAATGAATTTAAATTTTCACACATCCCATTTATTTTTAAAACTGATTACTTTCTCTTCACTTTTATTCTTTTTCTATGAATTATTTTCTATAAATAAATTGAACAAATTGAAATGTACACACTTTCAGTGTCCATTATCATATTTATTCAGTTCCACGGATTAATCTATAGATACATTATTCATAGCAAAACAATAAAAGCAAAGAGAAAAACAACCCATTAAAAATAGATGGGGGTGCAAAAATTTTATTCATTAACTAAGGAAAATATCTAGTGTGAACACGAGCAGCCAATCGGTATACAATTTGCATATTATGTTAACATGTAGCTTTATAAAATGTCATTACAATCAGTGAACTTTGTTTTTTCGCAGGGGAGTCGGGTGTATTTTTACTGAGATGATTTCCGGCCAGGCAACTTTTCCTGGCATGAAAGATGCTTTTGACCAGTTGAACCAGATCTTCAAAATTTTAGGTACACCTACTGAACGAACCTGGGACGGTGTCACCAAGTATGTCAACTATGATCTCAGTGAGTAACGGTTTCTTGGTGTTGGTTTTAAAAAAAAAAGATATTATTATTATCTTTATCTTATTAAACAATTTAGTTGTGTTTAGGATTGCTGAATCCATTGTTTAAATTCTTTGTGGATTGGCTTCAGATTTTAAACTCATTTTCTGGAATACTCTTTAGTATCATACTTAACTAAGATTTTTAAAACCATTGACAGTACAGTACAGTAAACAATTGAAACCAGCAGTAGTGACCCATTTTTTCTATATAATTGTCAAAAAAACCTGCTAAAGCACACAAAGGAGGTTTTGGCATAGGCTAAAAGCACAGAAGAAAACCAACATTATACTGTATGTGGATATCATACAATGTGAAAAATCTGATGACTTCTCCTAGTTAATTCAAAACTATAACAGTACCGGTACTTTCTCACACTGTGAACAACGTCATCAGGACCTTAAATACTTGTACATAAACATGATGGCTTAGAATGGTCTAAACTCATTACTATGATTTGTTCAAGGAACCTGACAGACTTACACACCAACAAACAGAGGTTTACATTTATATATGTATAATTTATATGTACTGTAAATTATATGTGAGCTTGATAATACAATAGCCTTGAACTTACAATATTGAAAAATATATGGTGAATTTTAAATGACATTAATTATAAAGAAAATGATAATTCCACTTTCCCGAATCTATAATTTTATTAGTTAAACATTAAACTTTTAAAATCTTCACTTAAAACTAAAATCTATATTCTATAAGTAAACAAGAACGAAGACAAAATGAAAAACTAAGGGTTTTTTTTTTGGTTTTTTTTGTAAATCTTGGAGCATACGGAAACTAAATTATATTTTATAATTCATGTAGATTTACAAATTAATTCAAGTTCACTAAATGTTCACTGGATTCAAAATGGCAAAAAATAATTCATTGTGCATTTAATATAAAATAAGAAGGATGAACTTGAGCCAAAGGAAGAAGAAGAAGAACTTGCAATTATCAGAATTGTTTCTTTTTACTTAGAAGCAATTTCAATTAAGTACACAACTGAGTGCACCCTTTTATTAAATACGTTTATTTAATCTTAAAAAGTGTTTTTTTAGTTAAAATTTAGGATTGGAGTAATTTAGATACATGTAAAGAGTTAAAATTATTCTAAATTTCTTACCTGAAATTTCTCTTCATTAATTGATTTCCAGCTTATGCACTGTTAATTCAATCAATCTGTTTACTGTTTAATTATTGTTATTAATTTTATTTTTTTATTAATGACTCTCTATTTATTTTCTATTTTTCAGAGAAATTAGAAAAATACCCCCCACAATCTCTAGCATGTTGTATACCAAAACTTTCATATGTGCCACATGCTGAAGAGCTGGCTGCCCTATGTTTACAGGTCGGTCTATAGACAATATATTTGCCAAAAATCAGAAAGCTTAAATGGCAATAGCTGCTGAGTAGTATGTGTGAATTATTCTGTAATTTAAGAATTGAAAATAATTTTTTGTTTCCACATTACAAATAGATTTATCCCTTTGGTTTGGGTAAAATATGAAGAAAATAAATCTAAAACCTGTATATTTTTAATTGTTTCAGTGTAAATCAATTTTTTTTTTTAGATGCAACCTCACCTGAGAATTTCTGCATCGTCAGCCAAACTACATGATTATTTTCAAGATCTTCCTCCAAAAATTCACGAGTTATCTGACAGTAAAAACCATTTGATTTATCTCTGCTTAATCATTATACACATCTTAATAGACCTAAGCTTTAAAACCATTTAAGTTGATATTTATATTTTCTATGGCTAATAAATGAGATTCTTATAGTTTTAATAAATTAATTGAGTTCTTCAGTGACCCCAGCAATAAAATGGCAAGATCCTATTTTTTTCAAATAGTTACACCTGCTAGCTAGCTTACCTTGTTACATTTTTTTTTACTCACTTTATGATAAATTACAATTTTTTTTCTTTTCGCAGCTACATCAATATTTAACATTCCTGGTCTTCGATTGCTTCCTGAAACTGGAGATCTAGCTACAGCACAGAGACGCCAGTCCTCTCGTTCTGGTATTAGAACAACACTTAAAGTTTAAGCCAGTAAATAGCTGTAAGTGTGAATTGCATGTATATATATTCTATTTAAGTAGTTGATGCTGCAACCTTTTTTTTAAAATTAGGAACTTTAAAAAATAGAATGTTTTATCAAGTAGAAAATTTGTATTCGTTGCAGCTTAAAATTTTATCTAAATTCATTCTTAGCCAATTTTATGTAAATACAGTTTGCTTGAAAATCCCATTATTTATATTTGCACTTGCCTATCAAAATTATGAAACAGATGTCATTAGTAAATAAATATCTCTTCAAGGGGTAGCCATATCCAATTTAGTTATTATATAGTCCTAAACAGTTCAAATTGATATACATAAAATTAGATATGATGTGATTTTGTGATGTGGTAACCATGGTAATGAACAATGTCTTGAAAAATAACAGATCTTACAATATGGCACAAATTTTCCCAACTAATTATGCATTTTGAATAAATCCTACATAACCTTGCAGCTAAAACTAAAACTGGAGAGAATAAGGTATTTTTCTTAAGATGCTATGAAAGAAAGTAAAATATGATTTTTTTAAATTTCCCCACCACATTCAAATGCAAAAATTACAAAGCAATTTGTAAAGCTATAACAAAATATTTATTTGTATAAAAGATACATAAAGGTGTCCAAAGTAGTTACTTAATAAAAATTGATATTTTTTTTTTAAATATGAAGTTTGACTTTACTTCATTACAGTGTAGCCCCTTCAAAAAATCATTTCATTTGAACTCATTTTGTGTGAGAAAATAAACACTACATGACCATTCATAAACATCCTGGCTTGGTTATACATTTTTTTTGCTGAAAAGAGATTATGGCCTAAATATTACCTTGATTATTATATCAATGCTCCATAATGTATCACAATTTTATTTTTGTAGGCCTTTACTTTGAAATAAGGGATAATATGACTTTTGGTAAATTTTATTATTATTTTGTTCCAGCAGTGTGTTTTCTTCTTGAAAAAGTTGTCAGCTCAAATTCTAAACACTCAAATAAGCTCAACCACTTAAAAGGCACCAGATTAGCCGCTAATCCGGATCAGAAAAACAACTTGCAGGATATAATCTTCTTTTTTTAAAGCTATAAAGAAAGGATTTAACTATATTCTATTGTTCTAAATGTACAGTAAATCTGAGAAATATACTTAACAATATTGCTTATGTCTATTATTTTTACGCCTAAACGAAAGTCAAACATGGTTATCAGTTTATGTGTGAACACTGAGGTATGCATTACATTATTCAGTGTACAACTTATGTGGAATATGTAATTTAATTTGTATGGTGCTAATTTTTTCATACAAGAGTACTGTACCTTTTTCATACAAGAGTACTGTACCTTCTTCTACATGAGTAACTAACGGCAATGCTCCACACCTGAACTGCAAAAATATTCAATTCAATTTTTAGTGCATTTGGTTTATAGTAGCTTGTCCAATTGTAAAAGTTAAAATACAAACCCAGCTCTGCACTATTAAAATTGAACTTAAAAATATAGATTTGGTAAAAGTAAAAGAGCACTCTTTTGAAGAATGTAAGCAAACAAGTGATTTTTGTCTGTAAGTTTTTATACATGTTAATTTTTTCAAGGTCTGACTAAAACATTGATTTAAAATATCACAAGCAATCCAGTATCACTTGGGGTTTATTTTATTTTAAAGGAAGCCCAGGAATACAATAATATTTTATACATAAATGTATATTTATATAAATATTTAATATTTATCTTCATGGGTACGTGATGAGCTTATTATATACATGTACATGTATTACTAGGAATAGTTTCAATTCCTTTTTTTTTTATATCATCTTTAAAGAAACCATTTGCATTTACAGTTCTCTTTGCTGTTAATTTATAAATGTTGGCTTTCTTTCATCTAAGTGCTTCTGGATTCAATTAACAAAAAGTTCTACAGAAAATTTCAAAATTTTTTACTAAGTCATGGTAGTTTTTTTTTTTTTATTCCATGCGAAAAAGTCTGTTAACTTTTTGTCATAAATCTACGTTGATTACTCATGAAAAGGAAACACATGTAAATGTTAATTTGTTGTAAAATATAAGGATTTCCCTAACACTGCTTTGCTGTGCTTAGTTGTGTTGGTCCTGGCCCAATATTGCTCATTAACAGCACTGATACAAAGTCATGGAAACAAAATTTCTTTGATATTTTAAAAACATTTTTTTTTCTTTCAGTATGAAGTGCTTTTAGTCATTGTTTGCTATTTGGTCAGGTAACCAGGAGTACATTGTTCAAAATGTAATGTTGGAATATTGTAGGCAGAGAATAGTGCTTTCGTGGTGGCTCGCTACAGTACTAATCACTAAAATTATTGAGTTTAAAAAAATGTTTTTCCATACATGTACATGTACTAAGTTATTTAACCACTGATACATGTCCTGCATTATTTATTTATGCTCACATGAAAAAGTTAATTCTTATAAATTATGACTTAATTAAGATGCAATAAAATTTTTTTAGTAATTGATTTTTATGTCCGACAAAAAAAGGCAGTAAATTTCTCTATTCCCCCACATAATGTGATTAATTATTGTACGTTTTTTCATGAATTGTTTTTTTTTTTAAATTAACGTTGGGTGGAAATTGTATTTCTTTTCGTATTCAGTTTAATGAAAATAAGGAAAAGATATTACTATTAACTACTATGATAACGCCTCGGGATCTGTACTGACTAGTTTTAAATGTTGCATTTGTTATAGTTCTTTTTTAAAAAAAATGTTCTCGTACATTTAGGTTGACTACTACTAGGAATTACTTTATTAGGCTACCCTATTTAAAATTTAATCAAACTACTACAAGTATTACAGTTAGGAACTTCCGCCCCCTTAAAAACAATACATTTCTGTTTGGTAGAGAAACTGTATACATCACATCAGAGGACTTAAAGTTGCCAGCATTTTTCAAAGATCGCTTTGATGATCACATTTCAAAACCTTCACTGAGCCATTTAGGTCGTTTAAAAGCCTAATGTACTTAAAATGCTCCTGTTATGTCTTCAAAAAAAAAAACCTGTAAATATATCTCCTATTTGATCAAATGTGTGCTCCAATACTGATTTTAAAATTTTACACTCAAAAAGCATGAACTATTTTTCTCCGATTCATGAAATGTACATTTGACTCATTAATTGCTTTTTTTTTTTTTTTTTTTTGATGCTGTTCAATTTTCTTTGTTCATGTGACATGACGTTTTTTTTTTTTTTGTTTAAAAATGCTGAAAATCTTCATAAACCCATGATTTCTATTAAAAAATTAACCAAAACATTTGCCTTAAAACTGGTTTACAATTAGCCTCTCAGTTTATTCATTAAATAAGATGATGTTATGCATGTCTTCGCCATTCAAGTAACATTAAATTGTCTGCCTTTTTTTTTTTACTATTTTACTTGTACATCATGAATATAAATAAAGGATTAGATTCTTCTTATGACACTCTTATCCTTTGCTGTGAACTGACTTATTGTAGAAAAGAACATATAACAGAAGTAAATTTCTGCTTCCATCCCAGAAGTAGCCATCTCTAGTCAAGTCTACATTTATATTAACATTTATTCCTCAAATTTGATTAAAAAATAAAAAAAAAAGTCACAATTACATCATTTATGGGCCCCACACACATAAAATTTTTTTACAGTTTATCACTTGTGAGCCACATATAAATGCGAGCAGCTGACTGGATGCGTCCAGATTGCTGTTATTGTTACAGTGAATGGCAGTTGACCATCAAGTGCTGTATATTGTAAATATCATACATTTGTATTTAGTTTCAAGGTGAAAGCTAATTTTATTTTCAATGATGTATTAATATGTGCATTATTATTATTTTTTTTAATTGCTGTGCGGTTTAACTGTTTTTATTTTAATCTAAAGAATTATTTCATTCTATTTTTTTTTTCTTGTAATTTTTTTTTTTTTTTTCAACTTGATGTGACCATTTGTCTCATATACGTCACAATGAAGCTGTGAGAGAAATAAAATGTGAAGTTTATATTTTGTCATCATTTTTTTTATTTCTTCATTAAAGGAAAGCGAAATCTGTGAAATATAATTTTTATATCAACTAGCTATGGGAGTTCAAATTATAAAACATAATGTCTCAACTGCGAGGTTTGTTTGTACAAATATTTGAACTGAAAAAAAAAATCAATTAAACATTTTTAAAAATGCATTATTGCTGCTCCTAAACTCAACAATTAATATTAAATTATTTTTTTTGTATCACCTTTCATTATATTACCTTATTTTTAGTGAGTGAAATATTTTTAAACTCAAGAGGTTTATCTCACCTAATTAAATAATCTCTTAAAAAAATGGAAGTGTGTTTTTTTTTTCAGGTAGATTATATTTACAGTTATATCCGTTATATTAGATGCCGTTATTAAAACAATAAAAAACTTTTCTTAGTATTTTTTTATGAACATTTGATATTTGAAATGAAATTTTTTTTTTACAAATAAATCCAGGTGCACTTCTTTTTATTGTGTTATTTCTTTTTGAATCAGTTTTAATATTACTGGCAATTTTACTCTATAACCTTTTAAAAAAAAAAGTGAAAGTGACAATCTATGTTTTAATACATTCTATGACCCTGCAGTATGTTGCTAAATGTGTGCTGGGTATAGCAGCTGAATTGCCTAAGAGACAACTTCCAACCTGTGAAGATGTTTTTTTTTGTCTGTATCCAGCAAAGTAACTGATATGGACGAAAGCGTTAAAAATAATTTGAGTACAGATCAAAAATATTTCCTAAAAGCTTGCTTAGCCGTCCAGCTAGGTTCTGACAAATGCTCAGATATACCATTTCTAGAAACCAGTCAACCGGGTTCTCTAAATCATGCAAGAAGGGTAACAAAAGCGAACAGGATTTTGCGATTTTATGTCAAAAATCCTTCAGTTCCGTTAATGAGAATAACAAATTTTATTGTGAATATGTATAGACAATTATGGTTTTACATAAAAAGTAATCCATCTTGTCAAAGTGGGGCTAGAAACTTTTTATAACATGATTATGTAGGTTTTAGTTTTTGGATAGAACATTTTTTAGCTTAAGGTTCTCAAACCGAACAAGATATAGACTACAATCTAATGTTAATCGGTGAACATTTTTTGGCGTTTTCGATCTCGATTCCAAGCGTGCTTTTATGAATCTAGTCGCGTTTTTCTGGACCAGTGGCGTAGCTAAGTAGGGGGGCGGCGGACCGCCCCGGTGACAGCATATGGAGGGTGACACTATGTCACCTCCAACAAAATTTTTCAGCCAGGCTAAGGTGCGAAAATAGTCTGAAAATAGAATTATTATAAAAACCCAACCAACACAGGAAATGTGACTGGACGTTTCCCATACAGATCAAATGTCAACCGTAATTAAATATGTACACATCAGCGGTGGTGCAGGTGAAGTGCGGGGAGTCATTCCTTGGATTTGTTCATATGAAAGGTAAAACAGCTACTGCATTGACTGGCGATATCCTCGAGAAACTAGAAAACGAAGGACTGGATATTCAGTTACGTCGCAGTCAAGGGTACGATAATGCAGCAAGCATGGTTGTAATCCACGGTGGTGTGCAATCAAAGACACTAATCCGAAGGCAATTTTTTTTACCTTGTTAGAATCATTCTTTGAACCTTTGTGGCAAACATTCGTTTGCTAACAACCCGTCTTGTGTAACCTTTTTGGAAGTCTTGAGACGCTGTACACATTTTTTGCTCTGTCGACCGATCGTTGGGATGTACTAGAGAAATACACAGGTCTAACAGTGAAGAGACTGTCCACAACTCGCTGGTGTGCACATGCTGATGCAGTGAAACAAGTGATACAGAAGTTTAACCAGCTTTGTGGAAGCCACTGAAGCTCTGTGTGATGTCGAAGAAAGCGTCGAGATTAGAGGCTCTGAGCACATCTGTTGCCAGCTTATATGCGACTGTTCTTTTCATTGCGTTCTTGTTTTCCTGAGGTGATGTTTTACAAGAAATCGACAGCACAGAAGTACATGAAAACACCAGCTATTTCTGTGGACATGGTTGCAACCAAACTAAGGGCTCTCAAAGTCTTTGTGGAAGAGCATCGTACGAAGGTTATTGACAATGCCGTCCAGCAGGCACTTGCGAAATGTGAAGAACTTGATATCCCTACATAGAAGAGAATCATAAGAAAGAGAAGATTACCAGGAGAGTAGACAAGAGATGCTGGATTGTCATTGCAGCAGGAGACCAAGAGAGCAATGTAGGAGTGTCTGGACCGTTTTCATATGGAGTTAGATACGAGAAGAAAGGCAGTGAATGACATTTTGCTGAATTTTTTTGCCGTATCAGACCATATTATTTGTGCCAACGACGAAGAAATACAGTTGTCTGTTACCAAGCTCACAACCGTGTATGATGAGCTGAAGAAGACCTTTGTCTAGAAATTCCACGTTTAAGGCAACACGTACAACCAGCCGAAATAAACTTGGATTCCTCCAAGCACTGGATTGTACTGCGACTCCTACGGTTTATCATCAAGTGGGACTTTATGAATCATTGCCATATCTTACGCTGACTCTAATATTCTTTCTGACAAGATGTGTTTGCTGTGGCATCGTGTGAAAGAAGTTTCTCAAAATGAAACTTATAAAACATTACCTCCGGTCAAACCATGAGCCAGTCGAGATTGTGAGATTGTCGGATATGGCTGTTCTTAGTCCACTGAACGCGAGCTTACAAGACAAATAGATTTCGACGATGTAATTGACCTGTTTGCCTCAATGACAACAATAAGACATTCCTTCTAGGACTATAGTGTCGAACGACATTCTTTTGGGCCGTGCATTATCGTGTTTTGCATTTAGATATTCTGAAAGTGAACAGTTGCATTTTAAAAATCTTTGGATTTGAACTATTTGTTTTGTGGTATTGGATTCGGATTTAGTCATGTAT
The DNA here is from genome assembly GCA_021962125.1 of Bulinus truncatus. Taxonomy (NCBI): domain Eukaryota; kingdom Metazoa; phylum Mollusca; class Gastropoda; family Planorbidae; genus Bulinus; species Bulinus truncatus. The sequence continues at coordinate 760,673 of JAGDYQ010000092.1, forward strand.
CATACATGTAAGCAGTAACCTACCGGACAGTAGAGAAAGTAGAGCCTAGAGGTAGAGTATTTCTGAAAATTTTACTACACCTAACCGTTCAGCAAAGGGTCGTGCGGGGTCACTGGGGTGACATTTGAACGGACCGCCCCGGGTGACGTTTACTCTAGCTACGCCACTGTTCTGGACCACACATTAGCTTGATGTCTCTCTACTGACTGGGTGTGACAAGGACCACACATTAGCTTGATGTCTCTCTATTGACTGGGTGTGACAAGGACCACACATTAGCTTGATGTCTCTCTACTGACTGGGTGTGACAAGGACCACACATTAGCTTGACGTCTCTCTACTGAAAGGGTGTGACAAGGACCACACATTAGCTTGACGTCTCTCTACTGACTGGGTGTGACAAGGATAGCGGGCAAAATCCAGTCTTGGTGTATCATCTTACCGGATCATGGTTAATAAAGTATCCATAAATGTCCATTACGATCGGAGGCTCTATGATCAGAGTTTTCTGCCAATCGATCATGTCTATGTAGCAAGTAGCCTCAAAGCAGGGACGCTTTACAGCCCCGTAGCGTGAAAATTCTACAGAAGTGGCCAGGCATTCTTCAGCAGGGGCCATGCAATAGCAGGGGGCCAGGTAATACATTTTACTAAGAAGAGCAAATAAGCAGAGGAGGCCAGACAAAACGCAGGGGGCCCTGGCTCCTGCCCCCCCCCCGCACGCCACGGGCCTGATGCTTTATCAACTAGGCACAGTAGGTACTGTGACTAGGGCCGCGGGACGCCAAGGGCCTATGAAAGCCAGAACGTTCAGTGAAAAAAAGTCCATAGACGCCAGTAAAATTTTAATAATGTTTGTATTGAATTAACTATATACATGTATAACCGTGTGAGATGAGCACCTGAGCAAGTCAAGCTGCATTGCTGTAAATCTGTAAATTAACTTTTCGACTCTTTGTCTTAGCATAGTCACATATGACGTCCTCAAATGTCATTTCCACATCAAATCCTTTTCAATATAAAGTAATGTCAGGGAGGATAGTCGTGTTTGTCCCATCGTTTTTAACAATTTAGGTTTAGAAAAGGAATTTTAACCATCGCTGCGGTGAAAGCAAAAACGTGTAGACTGACTGAACAATAGCAAAAAATAGTTGACTGCAGCTGAGCGGCAGATGAGCCTACTAAATTAAGCTGTGAACAGCGTATGGCACCCACTAATTTATTAATCTCTCCAAACTTAGCTGAAAATCTCCCGAGGTAAAACCTAATTAGATTACTCGCATTGTCATAGGATTACGATCTGCTAATGCCGATATCTATACCATGAAGTCTGAGAGTACTCACCCAACAGATCGAAAAGGTATTTACCATCGTGTTGTCTAATTGGAATGGACTGAAGAAAATGCTACACAACAGTTCACTTTGGAGAACAGCAGCGAACAACTACTGTCAGCGATCCGTATGACTGATGTCAGGAGTGGAATCGAGTTACCGATTCCATAATATTTAGTGACTTTTAATTTCAGGCAGTATCTGCGTCAATACTTTGGCTTTGGCCCTGTAATCTGTGTTGATGATGCTATAATTACTGGAATTCTTCGACTATCAACTTGTTTACAAGTTTTGAGGTGCATGATGTATCACTGCAATGTAGCAGCACATTTTCAGTGAGCGTCCAGGTTCTCTTGGTGCACCTTCTCGATTTACAACTACCAAAATTGTGCTGAATCAAGTTACTGCTTTCTACGAGAAAGCAAACATTCCAATGGTGACAGAGAGGAGAGCTTGTGAGAAGATTGTTCAGCTTCTTGATGAATACAATAAACTTCGTTCAATTGATAAAAGTCGCCGAAACACACCAGCCACCGAACGTAAACTGGAACAAATGAAATCTATGTTGGCAACAACTTTTCAACTGTGGCCACCAAACGTCGAGACTATTATCAAGAATGCAGAAGATCTAGCATTCTTGAGGTCTATGAAAGGAGACAGGTCTTCCAGCTTTGGATCATTTGACAAAACACTTGCAAAAATAGTCGCTCGACACCATTCACGAGATGTCGCAACATTGGAACGTCAGAAACGCGCAAGAGAAGAAAATGCAGCATGTTCAACGATATCAGTGCCTTCCAGCGAGGGTAACAGTGACGAACCCGATGATTCTACTTCTAAATCTGAAGATAATATGGAGTTTGTTGATAACTGTTTGGATGATATAATGCCATTGCAAAAGCGAAGAAAGCCAACAGGAGCTTTGGTATTTGTACCTTCAGATGTTTTAAGCCGACCAAATCTTGTGTCACTAGCGACAAGATTAAAGATTACACCAACACAACAGGCAGCTTTCACACAGGGCCTTATTAGCAAGTCTGGGGGTGATGTATCAATGATGGCTTCTTCCTATGCCATTGCAGATCGTTCACGTCGCAAAGTTGTAAGTGAGATATCTACAAAGATCCACGACTCCTGGGAACCACCCAAACTCTGCACTCTCCACTGGGATGGCAAACTGACACCTTCTCTAAAAATCATCGTGTCACTGAAGAACGCATAACAGTTGTTGTCGGTGATGCAAAGCAATTGAAACTTCTAGGAGTGCCAAATTATGCCAAGGCAACAAAGAAACCCGTTGGTGAAATAATTGCAGAATTAACCATGAAAGTAATGACAGAGTGGCATTGTAATGATTGTATCGTAATATGACATTCGACACAACAAGATCAAACACTTGTCATCAGACTGCTGCCTGGATTGCCATACAAAATATGCTGCAACGTGCTCTTCTGCGGTCAGGTTGTCGCCATCACATTGGTGAAGTTATCCTCTCGCATGTGTTTGCAGACATGAAAATAGAAGTTTCCAAATCCCCGGATATAACTTTGAACCAAGCTGCGAAGTAATTGGGAGTTGGTGGCACATGATGGGTCTCACGTTTGTAGTTCGTTTACGTTAGCTGATCATGATCTGAAGGCTCAAGAGCGACTGACGATAATGAGAGATGCGGTAATTGTACATGCCAACTCTAGTAAACTTACCGAATTCTTGCGAGACGACTACCACGAATTCCTTAAGCTGTCCCTTGTTTACCTGAATGCTACAAATAAGGAGGTTAACTTTAAAAGACCAGGTGCCCTGCACAAAGCACGATGGATGGCAAAGCTGATATATTGCCTCCAGATTGCACTGTGTGAGAAACAAATTCAATTATTGCCTCCAGGTACTATTACCACACGTGATGAAGTGCCAAAGATTCGTGCATTTGCTACATTTGTAACACATGTTTATGTCGTGTGGTGGCTCACTTGCAAAAAGAGTGTGGATGCACCATGGAATGATCTACAGCTCTACAAGCGACTTTTGGATTACAACGATGTCAACAGAGACATATCCAAGTCAGCAATCCGTGCCCTGAATAGGCATCTGTGGTACCTCACTGCTGAAATGATCCCACTTGCTCTGTTCAGCAATGAAGTTGGAAATGCGAGCTCTAGCAGATGCTCTGCTAAGGCTTCGACCAGTGGTTGCCTTCCAAACTCCACAGAATCGATTTGGAAATGATTGGGGAAAACCACGATTCCAATCAATTGATTCTAAAACTCGGTTGTGTGATCTGGATGGAGTTGACTCGTGGTTTACTATATACAGACTTCAACTGCTTCTTACATTGCCAGTGCAGAAAATGTTGCTGCTATTAACGTTGTTAACGATTGTGCCGAGAGAGGAGTGAAACTGGCATCTGACTTTGCTGAAGCAGCGCGAAGGGATGAACACTTTCAAAAACATTCTTCAAGTGGTAGAAATGGACCGCAATAACATCTCAAATGTGCGTAAACCTTACAAACGTGAAACAAAGTGAAACTGAATTAAATGCAACAGTAATAAATAATTTAATACTTTAATGTAATTTTTATATAGGCTGGAATAAACTTTTTTTTTCTTTACATGTTTTGTGATTTCTTGGGCGGGGGGGGGGGGAACTCTAAATCAACTCTGGTTTGAAAAATATTTTACACAAGTTATTATTAATGATATCAGAACAAATTAGAAACATAGACAGCTGAAAAACAAACAATCAATTTTTTTCCTCTATTGTGGTGATGCAGCCTTTTACTTTACAAATTTAAAAACGTTTACTTTTATAAAATCTATTTTTTTTTATTTATGATATATGATATGATGAGTTGTATTACCATTTTGTGTTTTATACTAGTAAGGAGAGAAACCAAGAAAAAATCTGAAACAAAACTATATTCCTTTTATCTCCACTTTTCAAACAGATTGAAGCATTTTAATATTCTGCGTGTCCTAGCATGAGCTGTGACAGACACAAATAGTAGAGAATAATTGAAATGTAATTTTTGTTTTCATTTTAAGTTTAAAATTATTCATGAAAACCATTGGCTATCACAAACAAAACCTCACATATTCTTCGGTACTTGAAGTATTAGTCATAATTTAGATAGAGTAGTCATTAGGGAGCTTGTAGAAAAATAAAACACAAACAGTTAAAACAAAATTTTTTCATGAAAATACTTATCAAAAAACTGCTGACCTACACATTTTGTTCATCATTTGTTAAACTCATTAAGTGAACTCAGGTAATTATGTGCACTCAGGTAATTAAGCGAACGCAGGTAGTGAAGTGACCTCAAGTAGATAAGTGACGTCGGTTAAATTTATATATATATATATATATATATATATATATATATATATATATATATATATATATATATATACCTTCTCATCAATGTTGAAATGGCTGTCTTGTAAATTTTATGGAAGGAAATCTTTAAGGCAAATAAAAAAATAAAGAACATAAAATGTGCTGATGAGTTATTGATGGTGGGGTATCAGGATAAGCCACTGAGGGAGAGGGGAGCAGTCTAGCCTCTTCGACATTTGCAGAGATTGAACATGCACACTGCACAAGTAGCAGTTGATGGCGTGGTCAGCAGGTTACTCTTGTTTTCCTCGCTCTTCTTTCACCTTCACTGAATTTTTGTATTTTTCACAATTTATCGAGGTGCCCAATGTTGGTGTTGATCCACGACCTGCACTCCAGTGTATATATGATGAATGTGCCACAGATGTAGAAAAATGAATCAGCAGAATGCTTATAGCTTTTAGATGGCATCTCTGCATCTAACTACACATTATAGTATACATGTTTCCTAAATAACCTGAAGTGTGAAGTACCTATAAACGTCTAGAATATTCCTTCCTCTAGACACAATTCCGGGCTATTTAGAAGATTCTAGGAAAGTTTCAATTATATTCAACAGACATCTCATTATTCAATAGGCTTGTTAATTAAAACTTATAACTTCAACAATATCGATGGCCAAAAGTTTACGAGTTAGAATTTGTGTTTAATATTCTTTGTAGATCTAAATAATCATAAAATAACATTAGTAAAACAAAGAAGAAACAGAAATACAAGTGTGTTACACAGTTCACTGCTAGTATATAAACAAATATATTACACAGTAAACTGCTAGTATATAAACAAATACATTACACAGTTAACTGCTAGTATTTAAACAAATGTATTACACAGATAACTCTATATATAAACAAATATATTACACAGTAAACTGCTAGTATATAAACAAATGTATTACACAGATAACTCTAGTATATAAACAAATGTTTTACACAGTTAACTAGTATATAAACAAATACATTACACAGTTAACTGCTAGTATATAAACAAATACATTACACAGTAAACTGCTAGTATATAAACAAATGTATTACACAGATAACTCTAGTATATAAACAAATGTTTTACACAGTTAACTGCTAGTATATAAACAAATACATTACACAGTTAACTGCTAGTATATAAACAAATACATTACACAGTTCACTGCTAGTATATAAACAAATACATTACACAGTTAACTGCCAGTATATAAACAAATACATTACACAGTACACTGCTAGTATATAAACAAATACATTACACAGTTCACTGCTAGTATATAAACAAATGTTTTACACAGTTAACTGCTAGTATATATAAACAATTATATTACACAGTTAACTGCTAGTATATAAAAAAATATATTACACAGTAAACTGCTAGTATATAAACAAATACATTACACAGTTCACTGCTAGTATATAAACAAATACATTACACAGTTAACTGCTAGTATATAAACAAATACATTACACAGTTAACTGCTAGTATATAAACAAATGTTTTACACAGTTAACTGCTAGTATATAAACAATTATACTACAGTTAACACTAGTATATATAAAAAATGTGTTACACAGTTAACTGCTAGTATATAAACAATTGTATTACACAGTTAACTGCTAGTATATAAACAATTGTATTACACAGTTAACCGCTAGTATATAAACAATTGTATTACACAGTTAACTGCTAGTAAATATAGACAAGGGCTAAAATCAAAGATAGTATTCAAATATATGTGCGTCATTGTATTAATTCATTTTTACTAACTGAAGACTGTGGCCTATATAAATAGCTCTAAAACTATTTATAGTAAAGTTGATTGATGGAGGGTCTGTTACTATGCAGTTTTATTCAACAAAATAACACCATTAGAATTCACTTTCTATTATGACAATGTATTCATACACTATCTTTACACTGTTGAAACATTTGGTGGTTAGTGTTATTTATTGGTTTTATTGAATATAATCTGAAGGTGCATTCTCATTCGTAGATGAATGTTTACAGTTGAAATCAATAAATTTATCTTTCTATAACTACTTAGTAAATTTCATTTCATAAATTGATCGATATTCTTCTGTTTATTCTTATTCCTCCAATTCTCTATCACCCTCTATTTCCCGATTTTCAACAATTAAAAAATACGTTATTTCAGTAAATAATTTCAGTAAATTATTTCTGTAAATCATTTCAGTAAATTATTTCAGTGAAATATTTCAGTAAATATTTCCAGTAAAATATTTCAGTAAAATACTTCAGTAAATTATTTCAGTAAATTATTTCAGTAAAATATTTCAGTAAAATATTTCAGTAAATTATTTTCAATCTAAATGTAACGAGTCTTTTTTTTGTGCCCAAATTTTCCTATAAAATACGTGATATTTTTTTGACAATCATACGGATTGTATGTAAAACTTAATAAAATATCGTACTATAAAACCTAATAAGTTATTGTACTATAAAACTTTATATGATATTGTACGATACAACTTAAGTTATAGTAATATAAAAATTTATAGGATTTCGTACTATAAAACAATAATAAGATATTGTACTATAAAACTTAAGTTATTTTACTATAATATTTTATAATATATTGTAATAAATTAATAAGATATCGTATTATAAAACGTAATAACATATTGTAATATAAGTAATCATATTTCCTCTATAATTTTTCATGTATTTATAAAAGGACATTCTCATATTCATCGTTGGAGTTTCTCAGGATCGAAGTTGATATTAATTTTTATCTCGCCAGCCCCAGTTTAGCAAAAATGTCTGAAAATTTGAAACCCAACCTGGTACTATCCAAGAAGTCATGATGAACTAGGTCGGTATTTACCACTTATGTTCTTGAAGATGATAATTATCTGATAATGGAAAAAACCAGTAGACAGGTTAAAATGCAGTACTCTAATAGACCATTGGCAAGATGTTAAAATATATTTAGATGAGTATCTGAACATGAAGAAATTAAATTTGTTGTTAGGGGCTAGGGGTTTGTTGGGGGGTAGGGGTTAGGGGCTGGGGGGCTAGGGGCTGTTGGGGGGTAGGGGATGTTAGGGGTGGGGTTGTTAGGGGCAGGGGTTGTTAGGGGCTAGGGGTTGTTACGGGGTAGGGGTTGTTAGAGCTGTGGGGTTGTTAGGGGTAGGGTTTTGTTAAGCTATAGGGTTGTTAGTGGGTAGGGGTTGTTGGGGTTAGGGGTTTTTAGGGGTAGGGGCTGTTAAGGGGGGGTTGTTAAGGGGTTAGGGGTTGTTGGGGGTAGGGGTTGTTGGGTAGGGGTTGTTGGGGGGTGGGGTTGTTGGGGGCAGGGGTTGTTGGGGGTAGGGGTTGTTGGGGTTAGGGTTGTTAGGGTAGGGATGTTAGGGGGTAGGGTTGTTGGGGGCAGGGGTTGTTGGGGGGTAGGGGTTGTTGGGGGGTAGGAGTTGTTAGAGCTGTGATATGTTGTTAGGGGAGGGGTTGTTAGGAGCTATGGGGTTGTTAGTGGGTAGGGGTTGTTAGGGGTTAAGGGGTTGTTAGGGGTAGGGTTGTTGGGGGTAAGGGTTGTTAGGGGTGAGGGTTTGTTGGGGGTAGGGGTTGTTGGGTGAGGGTTGTTGGGGTAGGGTTGTTGGGGGTAGGGGTTGTTTTAGAACTATGGGGTTGTTAGTGGGTGGGGTTGTTAGGATTAGGGGTTGTTAGGGTAGGGGTTGTTAGAGGTAGGGGTTGTTGGGGGTAGGGGTTGTTAAGAATAGGGTTGTTAGGGGTTAAAGGGTTGTTAGGGGGTAAGGATGTTAGGGGGTAGGGTTGTTGGGGAGTGGGGTTGTTGGGGGTAGGGGTTGTTGGGGGTAGGGGTTGTTGGGGGTAGGGGTTGTTGGGGTAGGGTTGTTGGGGGTAGGGGTTAGGGGCAAAAAAAGTTGTTGGGGGCTAGGGGTTGTTAGGGGCGAGCAATAGGGGGTAGGGGTTGTTAGGGGTAAGGGTTGTTAGGGGGTAGGGGTTTTTTAGGGGTGGGATTTGGGGGGGGCAGGGGTTATTAAGGAGCTGGGGTTGTTGGGGGCAAGGGTTGGTGGTGGGTTAGTAAGGGGTAGGGGCTGTTGGGTAGGGGTTGTTAAGGGTGAATAATGTTGGGGGTAGGTTGTTAGGGAGGTAGGGGTTGTGGGGTTAAGGTTGTTGGGGGTGGGGTTGTGAGGGGGTAGGGGTCGTTGGGGGCTAGGGGCCGTTGGGGGGCAGGGGTTGTTAGGGAGTAGGGGTTGTTGGAGTGGGGTTGTTGGGTAGGGGTTGTTGGGGGTAGGGTTGTTGGGGGGAGAGTTGTTAAGAGCTGTTAGGTTGTTAGGGGTAGGGGGTTGTTAGTGGGTAGGGTTTGTTAGGGGTTAAGAGTTATTAGGGGTAGGGTTGTTGAAGTTGGGGGTTGTTAAGGTTAGGGGTTCATTGGGGAGTAGGAGTTGTTGGGGGTAGGGTTGTTGGGGCAGGGGTTGTTAGAGGTAGGGGTTCTGTTGGGGGTAGGGGTTGTTAAGGGTTAGGGTTGTTAAAGGTAGGGGATGTTAGGGGCAGGGGTTGTTGGGGAGGGGTTGTTGGGGGCAGGGGTTGTTGGGGAGTAGTTGTTAGGGGCTAGGGGCTGTTGGGGGGTAGGGATGTGTTAGAGGGGTAGGGGTTGTTAGGGTAGGGGTTGTTAGGACCTATGGGGTTGTTAGGGGTGGGGGTTGTGGGTAGGGGTTATTGGGGGTAGGGGTTGTTAGTGGTGAGTTTGTTGAGGGGTAAGGGGATGTTAGGGCAGTAGGGGTTGTTGGGGGTAGGGGTTGTTAGGGGCTAGGGGTTGTTAGGACTAGGGGTTGTTGGGGCAGGGGTTTAAGTTAGGGTAGGGGTTGTTAGGGGCTAGGGGTTGTTGGGGTAGGAGTTGGTGGGTACAGGTTGTTAGGGGTAGGGGTTTGTAAGGGCTAGGGGTTATTAGGGGTGAGATTGCTGGCGGTAGGGGTTATTGGGGGTAGGGGTTGTTGGGGGTGAGGTTATTAGGGCTAGGGGTTGTTGGGGGTAGTGAGATTATTGAGTAGGGGTTGTTGGGGGTAGGGGTTGTTAGGGGCTAGGGGTTTTTAGGGGTTAGAGTTGTTAGGGAAGGGGTTTGTTAGGTGCTAGGGTTGTTAGGGGCTAGGGGTTGTTGGGGTGTAGTTGTTGGGGGTAGGGGTTGTTGGGGGGTAGGGGTTGTTAGGGGCTAAAGGGTTGTTGGGGGTAGGGGTTGTTGGGGGTAGGGGTTTTATTGGGGTAGGGTTTGTTGGGGGGTAGGGGATGTTAGGGGGGGGAGATTGTTAGTGGGGTTGTGGGGGTAGGGGTTGTTAGGGGTAGGGGATGTTATGAGGCTTGGGGTGGTCGGGGTAGGGTTGTTAGGGGGCTAGGGTGGTTTTGAAGGCAAGGGTTGTTAAGGGGCTAGGGATAATTAGGGGGCTAGGGAATGTTAGGGGGATGGGGTGGTAAGGTCAGTAGGGATGTTGGGGTGGGAGTGGTAGAGGTGAGTGAGTGAGTTGAAAAAAGAAAAATAAATGTTTTTAATTTGTTGTTTTTTTTCAAAAAGAAATATTCAAATGTCGGTTGTCTAACACATATCGTTAACAAGGTCGATAACTCTCTTTTGATAATATCAGGTAACACAGTTGTATTCCTCGTTCACCTGCACATTTCAATTCAAAAATATGTTCAATATATTTTAAAAGTATTAATAAAACGAACGTAAACGAATTTATCTTTCCTATATTGGACTTTATTATGTAATTTTCAGAAGTCCCATGAAAATTTTGGGATAGAACTTAATTGAAACAATCCCCATACTTTAGTAATATAGACATGAAGATAAAACCACAATGCTTTGGTAATAAAGACATGAAGACAAAACCACCATACTTTAGTAATATAGATATAAAGATAAAGTCACACATACTTTATTAATAAAGACGTGACGATAAACCCGCCATCACTAGTAATATAGACATGAAGATAAAACCATATAACATTAATATAGACATAAAGATAAATCCATAATGCTTTAGTAATATGAACGTAAAGATAAATCCTATGCTTTAGTAATATGACATGAAGATAAAGCCACTGTTACGATGTAGGTTATTTTTAGCACAATAGTTTACGGTTTCAGGAACAAACGAGTGCTTGGGGAGGTTGTATCATTGTGACGAATAGATGAATCACTTAAGCAACAGCACGCCCCATCTCCCAATTAATGATTTGTTAGTCGCGGGTGGTACTGAGGGCTCACGGAGACAATTTACCTGGTGAAGAATAATCGTGGCCGTGACACGTAGGATAAGTTGGGGACCGGGCTACTGATTGCAGGTGATACTACATATAATTGGAAAAGCCGTGCGGTAGAATTTATCAGGGGATGCTGAGTTAGAAAGTTTCATAGGTCCCTTGTTTAGATGTCAAATCTCTTACACGTCCCAGACCCGAGTTGGTGGGTTAAGGATTAATTAGGGGTAATAAATCACTGATGCAAATGGTGTGTACTGTAAACCTGGACGATTCTGTATATAAGGAGACAGTAGAGACAGAGAGCAGAGCAGGAGCGGAAGGTGTAACGTAAAACTGAAGTACTGTATGTGAGAAGGTGGCGTCAACACATATATATATATATATATATATATATATATATATATATATATATATATATATCATATATAATAAAATGTGTTATCAGCAAAGAAACCGGTATTTGTTGACTTATTAGCGGAGACTGAAGTGAACTTTGAAAATAGAAATATTGTCACCAAACCATCTACATCTACTCTCTCATACTTCTAGACAGCCATCTGTTCGTGGCAATGATTAGCATTAGGACTATCCACGTGTTTTATTTAGTAATTAAAACATACAGTTAAAACTATAAGAATATAATGACAGAACCGTGGTTAAAGAGTGGTTTTCCTCACAACAATTGTACATTTCCATAATAATGGTTGTCGTTCAAACTCTCGACCTCCTCCATCATGCGGTATCCCTGTCCACCTTCATTATTGTAGTATTACTTTATAACTGTGGTCACCATTCGATATAGTGGTATTCCATTTTTGTATTGATCTTCATTCGGTGTTTTATATATGTAAACAAACACTCAAAGCTTATAGAATTAGAAATAAAACACATATTAAAATTTCAGTTATTTTTATTTATCGTTAAAGGGATGATAACACTGGGCTGCGTTTGAAAAAAAAAACACTTCATAGGTCTGACTTTTAAAAAAATGTTTCTGATCATTTTTTTGCCGATTTCAAATATGTAACTGCTTTTAATCAGGTCAAGTTTTTATGGATCATCTATCTTGAGGCACCATCAGTAGTCAGCAAGCATATTTACATCCCAGCGTCCCAGGTACCGCTGTTCCATCACACAGATGTTTTGATGGAAACACTTTCCCTGTTCTTCACTCATATTGCCGCAGTTGTCAGGAAATAGTCTAAATGTGAGCTGAGCAAATGCATTTTCCCAAACATGATCCTAGAGCTTTGAAGCCATGAAGTAGCTGCTCAACCATAAGTTCGTAGTCTGAATAGTCGTTACCAAGAAAATTCTGGACAATAGACTTGAATGCACTCAATGCATTGAGTTGATTTTTATTCAAACATTCCTAAAACTTGGCATATTTTACCACCTCCCTAATTTGTGGGCCATCAAAATTCCTGCTTCAATTTGGACTCACTTAGCGTGGACATTTTTCCTTGAGGAATGCAAAAGCTTGGCCTTTTTGTCTAATGCTTTGACAGCGTTTTTAATTAGGCCAAGTTTGATGTGTTCATGGTGGAAGCAAAATTGTCTGAGGGTTGACAAGAGCATTCGAAAGAACATTATAGGAACCTGGTTTCAGATGAGGTCTTGCTGGCCAATTGCGTTTGTCTGCCTGCTGCTCATAAACAGTGGAAACATGGGTACTTTTTGTAGCCATCTTGTAGAAGCACTAGGGTTATAACTTTAAGATCTCCCACAAATCATCCAGTTTTGATCTTTATATTTTAGATTATTCAATAAAATGTCCATGTTACTATAGTTTTCGGACAAGTGCACTGAGCGACTACTGGAACAGAAGCAATCTTATTTGCAATTGTGCAGAAGCATCGCTTTCAAGTTTCTACAGGAAGAATCGATGAATAACCTCCATTGTGCAGGGTCGTATGATAAACCCATAGTTTCAACAAGACTGTTGATGTTGTTGAAGTAAATTAAAGAAGCATTATCCTCGGTGAACTCTTTTCCCGGTTTGATACCAAATGTTATTGCTGGAGCAAACAAATGATTTTCTTTGAGCCGTGATCCCAATAGCTGAGCAGATTTTTTCGATAAGCACAAATCTCTTCTCAAATCATTTAGTTCAGCTTTTTGAGGTTTTGGTTTGAGTTGATTTAGCAACAGGTTCATATATTGTAGATTCACCCAAGATATCCATATCTTCACTTTATATATCTTCAGTTGATGAAACGAAATTGTCAGATGATGTTTAGATTGGAATTTCTGGTCCATGAGGTACTGGCCTTATAGATGGCACAATGGGATACTTTATAATGTTTTTTTCTGTTTATACCACTAGATTTGTCATGCAAAAACAGCAATCAGTAGTGTGATCCTTTCATCCAAACCATCGGCATATCAAAGGAAGAGACGGTTGCTCCCTCTTCGCTCCAACGTCGTAGACATTTACACATGTTCACTCCATGTGGTGTGCAAGAGGTTTGTCCTGATCATGATTTCACACCAAAAAAGCATGATGTGGTACATGTAGCTTTTCTTAACAAAACTTGTGATCGGCGGCGACTGACTATTAACAGTGACTGAACCACATATGTAGCAGAATCTGTTTTTACGCTTCTTCTCATTATGATCACCAAACTATTGAGCAAACAGTTTTTATGAATCACTTGTTGCTGCTTGTAAATAAAATAAAAGTAAAGTAAATCCCTTCTTAACCCTAACGGGCCTTCGGGACAGATGAAGTGTAGAATTCATCTGTTTCTATAACCTCGGCATATGAAGGGATTGTGTGGTTAGCACAAAGCCCAGTGCCTTTACTTCTACAACTTAAAGTCAGGTACCCATTGGCTAGTTGGACTGGGGGACGGCTTTTCACCAAATTCTTGGAAAAATTGTGGGTCTCACCGAGGATCGATCCCAGGACTCTCAGGTCGACAGTCGAGTATCTACACCACTCGGCCACCGGTACAAATAAAATGTACAAGATGCTTATAAATAAAGTAGATGGCAAAATTTTACATTCAAATTAATATAAATTAGCAACAAACTAGATTAAAAACGTATTTTTATATTAGTTAATAACCTGATGTTTCACGTTCAATGAATGCTCCAAATAAATTGAAACTTCTCGCTATGTGTGAAAACAAATAAGACCAAGATAAACAAAAGTATTTGTTTTATTTTTGCCTGTTTTATAAATTGCTAAATTATAAAAACGGGAATTCTATCGGTTGTTTCTCACTTATTGCCAGGTAATGTAGAATGCAGAGTTATTGTATTCTAGAAATTCAAGTAGAATAAAAACTTGACAATGAAAAAAAAAACAGTTACATATTTGAAATCAGCGGAAAAAATAGAACTAGAAAAATTGTAAAAAACTCAGACCTCAAAAATCACGCAGACCAGTGTAATCAGAGGGTTGAATTTAAAACAAAGGGATATTCAATGTGTTTTGGAAATATCAGATAACAGGACATGTCAAAATGTTTTAGATTATAATTGAAAGGGGTAGAGCGAATTATATGTCTATGTCTGGGCTGAGGTAGGGCGTGACATATGTCTGTCTTAAGACAGGTATACCGAGATATATGTCTGTCTCTTTGGTAGGTGCACAGACAACCAGTGTGTTAAATGGCCATTAAGATTTTATACAATAAATGTCCTTTTATATTTCTTTATTTATCAAAATACATTGTTGTATTTTATGTCGTAGATAGGACGTAGCTAGATGTCAATGTTGGTTTAGTACTTACAATATTTGCTTAGGTATTAATATATGTTTACTTTTTTTGCTAACACTATAATGCTAGGTATTCATGTTAATTACTACAATATGATTATAATGTAAAGTGTAGCTTTGATGTTAATCTCTATACTTATAAGACGCATTTTTTGTCTGTCTGTCTGTCTGTTCCCTTATAACTCAAGATCAGAAAAACAGATAATGTGAAATTTGTTACATACACCATTACATGGGGAAGGTTATAGGACAGGTTTCGTTTCATCTCGATGGGTAGTTTAATTGTAATTAATTTTTTTTTTTTATTTTACTATATTAAAGTAATCTCGACGGCGCCATAAATAAAATTCCTCTGTGACGTCATTTCCTTATGATCGAATAGAAGTTGCGCGCTGGTGTGTATTGTGCTTTTGTGATGCAAAGAATTGTTGATGTTTTTTCATGCTCTCTGATGTGTACAGTTTGAGGAAGGTAAAGGAATGAAGAAGGATTTTAGAAGAAGTGTGAAGCCATAATAATAAGTATTTATATATATATATATATATATATATATATATATATATATAGAGAGAGAGAGGGAGGGGGAGGGAGGGAGAGATAAAGAGAGAGAGAGGGGGAGGAGAGAGGGAAAGGAGAGGTTAAGAGGGAGGGGAGGGAGGGAGGGAGGAGAGAAGGAGGAGGGGGATGGGAGAGGGAGAGAAAGGAAGGGAGGGAGAGCGGGGTAGGGAGGGAGAGCGGGGGTAGGGAGGGAGAGAGAGGGTGGAGAGGGAGAGAGAGATGGAGAGTGAGGGGGCAGGGAGGGAGGGAGTGGAGAGGGGAGGGAGGGAGAAAGAAGGGAGAGAGAGGGGTTAGGGAGGGAGAGAGAGGGGGAAGGAGGGAGGGAGGGAGGGAGGGAAGGAGGGAGAGGGAGGAGGGAGAAAATGGGAGGAAAAGATAAAGAGAGAGAGGGGCGAGGAGGAGGGGAAGGAAGGGAAGGGGGAGAGAAGGAGAGGGGGGATGGACAGGGGGAAAGAAGGAGGGGAGAGGGGAGATGGCAGAGGGAGGGTGGGAGGGAGAGAATGGGAGAGAGAGGGAGGGAGAGGAGGGAGAAGGAAGGGGAGGGAAAAGGGAGGGAGGGAGAGGAGGGAGGGAGTGAGAGGAAGGGAGAGAGAGGGTAGGGGAGAAACAGAAGGTAAACCTTATTTTAAACCCGGGCAAAGCCGGGTACTTGCAACAGTTATATAGAAACTACTTCTCTTGCTGATGTGTATTATTTTACTTGTTCTTTATCCACTATTTATTTTAATGCTCTAGTTTTGTTCTTGAAAAATTAAACAAACATAAACATGAAATCAATTCACTTTACAAATATGTTTTCTGGCCAGTTTGTCACGTTTCTCAGTGTGTTTATAAAATACCAAACTTTATAGTCTCAAATCAATTAAAAAATCATTTGCTGTTAAATTGTTTTAAATATGTCAAGGAATGCAGATGTACAAATATTGATTTAATGAATACGTCAAAGAAGAAGTTGCAAACAAATGATTCATCATTCATTCATATTCTCCATCAACTAGGGGCTGTACCGAATCCGATTCCGGTTCCTGTTAAGCCGGATTCGGCAGTTTTAACAAATCCGGTTCCGATTCCGGTTCCAGTTAAAATATGCCGGATTTAAGGTTTCTGCTTTATTGTTTGAAATTTGTAAGAATTTTTTTGCGCAAACATAATTTTGAAATATTTAACGCTTTACAATTAAATTAAAACAATTACTTCCTTTGCTTTTTAAACACTACAATAACGTCGATCGCTTTTAGTTCTGTATGTAAGTAAAAATATATTAAAGGAAGATTTGAATCGTATTTAGTCTAGTAGTGACAATACGACACCTTATCTTCCGCTACTTTTAATTCAGTGTTTTCTTTAAACTATATTAAGCTACAAAAGTTAACTTCTTTAAAGAGCAGACAACGATCTATTTTTGTTGGTTAATAATTTATTTTTCTGCAATTTTTTAATTTAGTGGATTTAGTCACGATTTGGATAAAATTCTTGCATATTTAGATAAATAATTTGAAGATATATTTTTAACTGAACATTAAAGTAATATTGATGTAGATTTGAAATGCATTTTAATATGTTTATGGGAAATAGTCAGATAATGATTTAAAGGCAAGTATGAATGAAATAACACGGTTTGGTGACGTCACTATGGAAAACTAAAGAAAAATAAGCTTTCGGGTAGTGCCACAGTATATATATATATATATATATATATATATATATATAGATTCATTTATTAATAAACATGTTTATTATACTTTCTAGATCATGTTATCCATTTCTTTGTTTGATTGTAATAGAAATCAGGTTAAATTAGGTACAGCTTTATTAAAATATTTTTTTTTAAAACAAAGAATGTTATTTTGACAGAGTTATCTTTCTTAACTCAAGATTGGGGAAGGGGTTTTAGTCACAGTCTTCAAGATCTAAATGGTTAATACTGTTTTTTTGCTATCGAGAACTAAAACTAAATTTTTATTCTATTTTTCATTCTTATATCTTTTTGTTTGCGAGAAATTACTAATTCGTTCGGAAGAGTTGCTATTTAATTTGGTAAATCCGGTTCCTGTTCCGATTCCGGCAGGATTCAAATATTAAATCCGATTCCGGTTCCGATTCCTGCAGGATCTAAAAATTACAATCCGGTACAGCCTACTATCAACACAATGGAGACAAATACAAGTCGGGTTGCTACAGATGTTGTTTTATTTTTGGTGCCTGACCAATTCCAATAAATGTGTTGCCTCAGATAACGTACACTTATCGATTTGATATTTTGGAACCCCTAAAGGCAGAAGTCCCTAACAGTTTGTTGAGAAGTGCATCTCTTGACGACCCTCAGAAAAAATCCATCAATACATAGACAATGACCGAGACTATCGGGGTTTTACTCTACTGGTGGTCTACTGTATGAGTTGTATACCAATAATGTACTCACTGGATCTACTGTACTGGGTTGTAATACCAGCAATGTGCTCAGTTCATTTAAATGTCATTTACAAATTGTCTCCTTACTCACTTTTTTTTGGTCTTATAATTAAATAGTTATCTCCCGTGGCGTGAAGCTGCTGTAACCTTTTTAGGGAGAACAACGTTCCATGCATGAGACATTTGAACGGTAATCAGAATACATTAACAAATAATGAACATAACATTAACACTCTCATTTAGTTGTTGAAACTTGACACAAGATGGAAACTGAAGCGTTTATTTAGTATGCATTGACATACAATCTTAATGGTGGGTTGATGAAATGAAATGTATGTTTATCTGTACATTATTTTAATGACTGACGAAATGAAATGTAATGTTTCATCTGTACATTATTTTAATGGTGGCTGATGAAATGAAATGTAATATTATCTATCTGCATTATTTTAATGGTGGCTGACGAAATGAAATGTAATGTTTTATCTGTACATTATTTTAATGACTGACGAAATGAAATGTAATATTTTATCTGTACATTATTTTAATGGTGGCTGACGAAATGAAATACAATGTTTTATCTGTACATTATTTTAATGGTGGCTGATAAAATATTTTATCCGGACAGTATTAGTATGTATGATGTGACTGAACTTTAAGAAATAAACTATTTGACCTTGATATTATTTCGTTACATTGAACGTGAGTATTGTTTCGTTACATTGAACGTGAGTATTGTTTCGTTACATTGAACGTGAGTATTGTTTCGTTACATTGAACACTTTCGTTTTCTACACACTTCACTCAATAATAAACTATTTAACATAGTTAACCATGTTGCGTATAGTTTCTTTCTTTACAAATGTACTTTTTTTTAAATTAACTATTTTTTACAGCTTTTTTACAGCCGAAAACAATGATTTTACTTTGATAATTTTTTGTGAATGAATTTTGACTCGGCAAGTTGTAAAAAAAACGTAATAAATGAATTTTGTTATTTATTTAATGAATTAAGTATCAAACATATGATATACATTACAGTAACTTAGTATTACGTAAATACGAGACACTTTTTATATATTTATATTATATATTTATTCATTTATATTAAAAGATTTGAATAAAATATATCCAAAACATTGATATTTGTGTTGGTCAGTCAAGCAGATGTCACACATACAGCGAGCAAGTGTTGGCCCTCATACATATCACAATGTTAACAACCTGTACACAGATAACACATGTGGAGTTTTTTTTTTTTTGGTATTTTTACATAAAACGCCTAATCCTACTTCCCGTGTTTCTGTTTGTCCCAGTGGTAAACGTTCATTGTCCCAGTGGTAAGCGTTCATTGTCCCAGTGGTAAGCGTTCATTGTCCCAGTGGTAAGCGTTCATTGTCCCAGTGGTAAACGTCCATTGTCCAGTGGTAAACGTTCATTGTCCCAGTGGTAAACGTTCATTGTCCCAGTGGTAAACGTTCATTGTCCCAGTGGTAAACGTTCATTGTCCCAGTGGTAAACGTTCATTGTCCCAGTGGTAAACGTTTATTGTCCCAGTGGTAAACGTTCATTGTCCCAGTGGTAAACGTTCATTGTTAGTGGTAAACGTTCATTGCCCGATGGTAAACTTTCATTTGCCGCGCGTCTAGATAATTAAAATAAAAAAAATATTTCGGAAAATCAACATATTCGCGTTAATTTTATTTCAAAATACCTGGCTTTAAAGCTGTGGACGTTCATAATTACTAATCGAAGTGTGTTTAAAGTCTTAGGTCAACATTAAGCTTTTCATGGTGTGGAATTAACAAAGAGAAGTAATTAGATTTTCCCATTGCATGAAGCAAGTATATTTACATTTTCATTATTTTCCGCAACTTAAATTTGATAGAAAGCTGGTACATCTAAAAATATATGAGTCAGTGAATCAATTAGCTCTAATACTTAAATGAATGTGAATGTTAGGATGCTGATGTATATGTGTAGAAATAACAATTAGTAGTTAGAAATATATATCAAATTAAGGTTGTGGTTGACACTACATTATTAAAAGTGTGCATTAATTTTAACTATCATTTCACTATATTTATTTTTTCAATAGTTGTATGTTGTATTTCATGACCATGACAGCCTGTTGTTAACAGAGAACTTATTAGTGTAGGTAAAAACAGATTTAATGTGATATATTAGGATGTTAACATTTAGTGTATTAATTTAATGGATTTAATGAAATGAATTATGTTTAGAATTTGAAATTATGAGACTATTCGATTAAGGTTAACAAGGAAATATGCTTCAAAACATCCCTTTATGTATTAGAGTTTTTGATTTATAAATGATTATGGAATTACTTGCGAAATTGAACTAAACCAGGAAAATTGAACTGTACTTTTGACCAAAAATGTTGGGTTAGGGAACATCACTACAATGAAGTTTCTTTAATACTTTGGGTTTATTCCTTCACGACTATAGCAGGTGATGAGACTAGTAGGGAAATAATATACATACATAGAAAACAAGATACTGGACAAATAGTATTTGATACCCTTCAATTCGTACTTTAAAACGCTCACATCTGTTTAATCCACATGAGTCTCAGTATAAAAATGCTGTATTGTGTGTGGGGAGGGTTCTGCCTGAAAACCACAGCTCAGTGTATTATATTTATTACTGTAGGATTAATTATCATCTGTTCTATGGTTCAGAGCATACTGTAGCTATATTACTGGAATAAATCAAATTAGATTTATAAGATAGTGAAAAAAAAGTTTTGTCATTTGATTATGTAGTGTCTTAAGTATGATGATCGGCTTCTACTATATTATCGTTTACATCTATGTTCTGTTCTTAGTACATGTACTATGATTTATTACGGAAGCAAAAAAGGTTTTTTCATCCCATACATAGTCAGATAGAAATATATACATACATACAGAATTCCACATTTATATATTTCATCCATCACTAATAAGACTTTACCCATCAATGCTTATAACTTATTCAGGATAAATTGTTTTAGCAGTAATTCTTTTTCTCATTGATATAATAAAAAACCAGCTTTATGAAGATAAAAGTATGAAAAATGTGTCAGTTTTTTAGTTTGAGGGCGTGGACTGAATTCTGGTGTATTGTATGGACAGTTTTAGTACTTTTTTAATATTGTAATAAATAAATTTTTTATGAATTTTTAAAATTTTGTATGATGAAAATCTGCCAAAAATGCCAATTTTGAACATTAAAAAAATTGCCAAAAAAAAAAGTACTCAAAATTTCTTTAAAAGCCTCCGACATTCTATAAACATTCTATAAACATTCTATAAACACACCTCTTCTTAATATAACTTAGAAGTTTTATCAAAATCTGATTTTGAGATTTTCTTGCCTTAGTGACGAAAAATGTCAACAATATTTTTTCAGAGAAAAATGACTTTTAAGTTTTTAAATTATTGAAGTTTTTGAATGAGTAACATTCTGAAAATACATTTTAAGTGATCTAAATATTTTTTTTCTGAAATACAGTTAATTCATAGTGATTATTGGTATGTTTTAGTATCTAAAAATGTAAAAAAAAAAAAAAAAAAAAATTTTTTAGACATAGTGCATTTTTCTAGGTACCGTACCCCCTTTAGGGCCTGAAGTTCAATGTTTCACATTGAGTTTGTTAATATGTGTACTTATCATCTGTTATATGGAGTTTGTGTCATGAGTATGTGTGTCGTCATGACAGGATATTTATTCTTTAATAGGGTGTAAATGTGGTTGATTCTATAAGTGCTATACAAAGATACCATTTTATTCAAGAAAGAATTATTTGATCCATAATTTTTTGAAAGTATGATGGAGTGAGCCTTTTTACTCTTGCTCACAGAATGGTCTAAACTCATTACTATGATTTGTTCAAGGAACCTAGACTTACACACCAACAAACAGAAGTTTACATTTATATATGTATAATTTATATGTACTGTAAATTAAATATGAGCTTGATAATACAATAGCCTTAAACTTACAATATTGAAAACTATATGGTGAATTTTACATGGCATTGAATTATAAAGAAAATGATAATTCCACTTTCCTGAATCTATAATTTTATTATTTAACCACTTAACTTTTAAAATCTTCACTTAAAACTAAAATCTATATTCTTTAAGTAAACAAGAACGAAGACAAAATGAAAAACTAAGTTTTTTTTGTTTTTTTTTTTGGTTTTTTTGTAATTCTTGGAGCCTACGGAACTAAATTATATTTTATGATCCGTGTAGATTTACAAATTAATTCAAGTTTACCAAATGTTCACTGAATTCAAATGGCAAAAAAGAATTCATTGTGCATGTATGTAATTTAAAATAAGAAGGATGAACTTGTAGTTATCAGAATTGTTTTGTTTTTACTTAGAAGCAATTTTAATGAAGTACACAACTAAGTGCACCCTTTTAGCAAATACATTTATTTAATCTTAAAAAGTGTTTTGTTAGTTAGTATTTCAGGATTGGAGTAATTTAGATACATGTAAAGGTTAAAATTATTCTAAATTGATTTCCAGCTTATGCACTTCAATCAATCTGTTTACTGTTTAATTATTGTTATTATTGTTATTAATTTAATTTTTTTATTAATGACTCACTATTTATTTTCTATTTTTCAGAGAAATTAGAAAAATACCCCCCCCAATCTCTGGCATGTTGTATACCAAAACTTTCATATGTGCCACATGCTGAAGAGCTGGCTGCCCTATGTTTACAGGTGGGTCTATAGACAATTTATTGGCCAATAATCAGAACGCAGTAGCTACGGTTCGGTCCGACCGAACCCGTATATTTTTTTCTTCGGGTACCAGCCATAGATATTGCTCCACACCCTATCCCTAACCCTAATCCTGAAAAAAAAAAATTATATATGCCATGTTCCTTATACCCTAATATAATGGTTTTGGCTGGTGCCGGAGCCACTGCAAAATCAGAAAGCTTAAATGGCAATAGCTGCTGAGTAGTATGTGTGAATTATTCTGTAATATAAGAATTGAAAATAATTTATTGTTTCCACATTACAAATAGATTATAGCCTACTTTATCCCTTTGAATTGGGTAAAATATGAAGTAAAACAAATCTAAAACCTGTATATTTTTAATTGTTTCAGTGTAAATTAATTTTTTTTTTTTAGATGCAACCTCACCTGAGAATTTCTGCATCATCAGCCAAACTACATGATTATTTTCAAGATCTTCCTCAAAAAATTCACGAGTTATCTGACAGTAAAAACCATTTGATTTATCTCCGCTTAATCATTATACACATCTTAATAGACCTAAACTTTAAAACCATTTAATGTTGATATTTATATTTTCTATGGCTAATAAATGAGATTCTTGTAGTTTTAATAAATTAATGGAGTTCTTCAGTGACCGACCCAAGCAATAAAATGTTTAAGTTACTAAAAAATGGCAAGATCCTTTTTTTTAAAATAGTTACACCTGCTAACTAGCTTACCTCATACCTTGTTACATTTTTTTTACTCACTTATGATAAATTACAATTTTTTTTCTTTTTGCAGCTACATCAATATTTAACATTCCTGGTCTTCGATTGCTTCCTGAAACTGGAGATCTAGCTACAGCACAGAGACGCCAGTCCTCTCGTTCTGGTATTAGAACAACACTTAAAGTTTAAGCCAGTAAATAGCTGTAAGTGTGAAATGCGTAGTCCTAATGATTTTAATTTCTTCAGGATGTATATATTTTCTATTTAAGTAGTTGATGCTGCAACTTTTTTTAAAAATGAGGAACTTTAAAAAGTAGAATGTTTTATCAAGTAGAAAATTTGTATTCATTGCAGCTTTAAATTTTATCTAAATTCATTCTTAGCCATTTTTTTGTAAATACAGTTTGCTTGAAAATCCCATTATTTATATTTGCACTTGCCTATCAAAATTATGAAACAGATTTCATTAGAAAATAAATATCTCTTCAAGGGGTAACCATATCCAATTTAGTTATTATAAAGTCCTAATCAGTTCAAATTGATATAGATAAAATAAGATATGATGTAATTTTGTGATGTGGTAACCATGGTAATGAACAATATCTTGAAAAATAACAGCTCTTGCAATATGGCACAAATTTTCCCAACTAATTATGCATTTTTAATAAATCATACATAACCTTGCAGCTAAAACAAAACTGGAGAGAATGAGGTATTTTTCTTAAGATGCTATGAAAGAAAGTAAAATATGATTTTTTGAAATTTCCCCACCACATTCAAAGGCAAAAATTACAAAGCAATTTGTAAAGCTATAACAAAATATTTATTTGTATAAAAGATACACAAAGCTGTCCAAAGTAGTTACTTAATAAAAATAGATATTTTTTTTTAAATATGAAGTTTGACTTTACTTCATTACAGTGTATCCCCTTCAAAAAATCATTTCATTTGAACTCATTTTGTGTGAGAAAATAAACACTACATGACCATTCATAAACATCCTGGCTTGGTTATAATTTTTTTTTTGCTGAAAAGAGATTATGACCTAAATATTACCTTAATTATTATATCAATGCTCCATAATATATCACAATTTCTTTATGTAGGCCTTTACTTTGAAATAAGGGATAATATGACTTTTGGTAAATTTTATTTTATTTTGTTCCAGCAGTGTGTTTTCTTCTTGAAAAAGTTGTCAGCTCAAATTCTAAACACTCAAATAAGCTCAACCACTTAAAAGGCACCAGATTAGCCGCTAATCTGGATCAGAAAAACAACTTGCAGGATATAATCTTCTTTTTTTAAAGCTTTAAAGAAAGGATTTAACTATATTCTATTGTTCTAAATGTACAGTAAATCTCAGAAATATGCTTAACAATGTTGCTTATGTCTATTATTTTTACGCCTAAACGAAAGTCAAACATGGTTATCAGTTTATGTGTGAACACTGAGGTATGCATTACATTATTCAGTGTACAACTTATGTGGAATATATGATTTAATTTGTATGGTGCTAATTTTTTCATACAAGAGTACTGTACCTTTTACATACAAGAGTACTGTACCTTCTTCTACATGAGTAACTAACAGCAATGCTCCACACCTGAACTGCAAAAACATTCAATTCAATTGTTAGTGCTTTTGATTTATAGTAGCCTGTCCAATTATAAAAGTTAAAATACAAATCAAGCTCTGCACTATTAAAATTGAACTTAAAAATATAAGAGCTCTCTTTTGAAGAATGTAAGCAAACAAGTGATTTTTGTCTGAAAAGTTTTTTACATGTATAAGTTTTTCAAGGTCTGACTAAAACATTGATTTAAATTATCACAAGCAATCCAGTATCACTTGGGTTTTATTTGATCTTAAAGGAAGCCCAGAAATACATTAATATTTTATACATAAATGTATATTTATATAAATATTTAATATTTATCTTCATGGGTACGTGATGAGCTTATTATATACATGTACATGTATTACTAGAAATAGTTTCAAATCATTTTTTTTTTAAAGAAACCATTTGCATTTACAGTTCTCTTTGCTGTTAATTTATAAATGTCGGCTTTCTGTCATCTAAGTGCTTCTGGATTCAGTTAACAAACAGTTCTACAGAAAATTTCAAAATTTTTTTTACTAAGTCATGGTAGTTTTTTTTTTATTCCATGCGAAAAAGTCTGTTAACTTTTTGTCATAATTCTACGTTGATTACTCATGAAAAGGAAACACATGTAAATGTTAATTTGTTGTAAATATAAGGATTTCCCTAACACTGCTTTGCTGTGCTTAGTTGTGTTAGTCCTGGCCCAATATTGCTCATTAACAGCATTGATACAAAGTCATGGAAACAAAATTTCTTTGATATTTTTAAAACATTTTTTTTTTCTTTCAGTATGAAGTGCTTTTAGTCATTGTTTGCTATTTGGTCAGGTAACCAGGAGTACATTGTTCAAAATGTAATGTTGGAATATTGTAGGCAGAGAATAGTGCTTTCGTGGTGGCTCGCTACAGTACTAATCACTAAAATTATTGAATTTAAAAAAATGTTTTTCCATACATGTACATGTAATAAGTTATTTAACCACTGATACATGTCCTGCATTATTTATTTATGCTCACATGAAAAAGTTAATGCTTATAAATTATGACTAAATTAAGATGCAATAAATTTTTTTTAGTAATTGATTTTTATGTCCAACAAAAAAAGGCAGTAAATTTCTCTATTCCCCCACATAATGTGATTAATTATTGTACGTTTTTTCATGAATTTTTTTTTTATAATTAACATTGGGTGGAAAATGTATTTCTTTTCGTATTCAGTTTAATGAAAATAAGGAAAAGATATTACTATTAACTACTATGATAATGCCTCTGGATCTGTATTGTCTAGTTTTAAATGTTACATTTGTTATAGTTCTTTTTAAAAAAAAAATGTTCTTTTACATTTAGGTTGACTACTATTAGGAATCACTCTATTAGGCTACCCTATTTAAAATTTAATCAAACTACTACAAGTATTACAATTAGAAAATTCTGCCCCCTTAAAAACAATATATTTCTGTTTGGTAGAGAGACTGTATACATCACATCAGAGGACTTAAAGTTGCCAGCATTTTTCAAAGATTGCTTTGATGATCACATTTCAAAACTGAGCCATTTAGGTCGTTTAAAAGCCTAATGTACTTAAAATGCTCCTGTTATGTCTTCAAAAAAAAAAACCTGTAAATATATCTCCTATTTGATCAAATGTGTGCTCCAGTACTGATTTTAAAATTTTACATTCAAAAAGCATGAACTATTTTTCTCCGATTCATTTGACTCATTAATTGCTTTTTTTTTTTGATGCTGTTCAGTTTTCTTTGTTCACGTGACGCTTTTTTTTTTGTTTAAAACTGATGAAAATCTTCATAAACCCATGATTTCTATTAAAAATTAACCAAAACATTTGCCTTAAAACTGGTTTACAATTAGCCTCTCAGTTTATTCATAAAATAAGATGATGTTATGCATGTCTTCGCCATTCAAGTAACATTAAATCGTCTGCCTTTTCTTTTTTTACTATTTTACTTGTACATCATAAATAGGAATTAAGGATTATATTCTTCTTATGACAGTCTTATCCTTCTCTGTGAACTAACTGACTGACTTATCGTAGAAAAGAACATCTCCATAGGCCCAAGGAAAATAACTCATATAACAGAAGTAAATTTCTGCTTCCATCCCAGAAGTAGCCATCTCTAGTCAAGCCTACATTTATATTAACATTTGTTCCTCAAATTTGGTAAAAAAAATAAAAAAAAAGTCACCATTACATCATTTATGGGCCCCACACACATACATTTTTTTTACAGTTTATCACTTGTGAGCCACATATAAATGCGAGCAGCTGACTGGATGTGTCCAGATTGCTGTTATTGTTACAGTGAATGGCAGTTGACCATCAAGTGCTGTATATTGTAAATATTATACATTTGTATTTAGTTTCAAGGTGAAAGCTAATTTTATTTTCAATGATGTATTAATATGTGCATCATTATTTTTTTTTTAATTGCTGTGCGGTTTAACTGTTTTTATTTTATTTAAAGAATTATTTCATTATATTTTTTTCTTGTAATTTTTTTTTTTTTTTCAACTTGATGTGACCATTTGTCTCATACACGTCACAATGAAGCTGTGAGAGAAATAAAATGTGAAGTTTATATTTTGTCATCATTTTTTTTATTCTTCATTAAAGGAAAGCGAAATCTGTGAAATATAATTTTTATATCAACTAGCTATGGGAGTTTAAATTATAAAACATAATGTCTCAACTGCGAGGTTTGTTTGTATTTGAACTGAAAAAAAAATCAATAAAAAAATTTTTTTAAAAATGCATTATTGCAGCTCCTAAACTCAACAATTAACATTAAATTTTTTTTTTGTATCACCTTTCATTATGTTACCTTATTTTTAGTGAGTGAAATATTTTTAAACTCAAAGAGGTTTATCTCACCTAATTAAATAATCTCTTAAAAATTGGAAGTGTATTTTTTTTTTTCAGGTAGATTATATTTACAGTTATATCAGTTATATTAGATGCCGTTATTAAAACAATAAAAAAATTTTCTTAGTATTTTTTTATGAACATTTTATATTTGAAATGAAATTTTTTTTACAAATAAATCCAGGTGCACTTCTTTTTATTGTGTTATTTCTTTTTGAATCAGTTTTATTATTACTGGCAATTTTCCTCCATCACCTTTTAAAAAAAAAAAAAGTAAAAATTGAAAGTGACAATCTATGTTTTATTACATTCTATGACCCTGCAGTATGTTGCTAAATGTGTGCTGGGTATAGCAGCTGAATTGCCTAAGAGACAACTTCCAACCAGTGAAGATGTTTTTTTTTGTCTGTATCCAGCAAAGTAACTGATATGGATGAAAGCGTTAAAAATAATTGAGTACAGATCAAAAATATTTCCTAAAAGCTTGCTTAGCCATCCAGCTAGGTTCTGACAAATGCTCAGATATACCATTTCTAGAAACCAGTCAACCGGGTTCTCTAAATCATGCAAGATAGTTAACAAAAGCGAACAGGATTTTGCGATGTTATATGTCAAAAAATAATCCTTCAGTTCCGTTAAAGAGAATGACGAATTTTATTGTGAATATGTATGAACCATTATGGTTTTACATAAAAAGTAATCCATCTTGTCAAAGTTGGGCTAGAAACTTTTTAGAACATGATTATGTAGGTTTTAGTTTTTGGATAGAACATTTTTTTAGCGTAAGGTTCTCAAACCTAACAAGATATAGACTACAATCTAATGTTAATCGGTGAACATTTTTGGCGTTTTCGATCTCGATTCCAAGCGTGCTTTTATGAATCCGTCACGTTTTTCTGGACCAGTGGCGTAGCTAGAGGGGGGGGGGCGGACCGCCCCGGGTGACAGCATATGAAGGGTGACACTATGTCACCTCCAACAAAATTGTTCAGCCAGGCTAAGGTGCGAAAATAGTCTGAAAATAGAATTGTTATAAAAACCCAACCAACACAGGAAATGTGACCGGACGTTTTCCATACAGATCAAATGTCAACCGTAATTAAATATGTACACATCAGCGGTGGTACCGGTGAAGTGCGGGAGTCATTCCTTTGATTTTTTCATATGAAAGGTAAAACAGCTACTGCATTGACTGGCGATATCCTCGAGAAACTATAAAACGAAGGACTGGATATTTAGTTATGTCGCTGTCAAGGGTACGATAATGCAGCAAGCATGGCTGTAATCCACGGTGATGTGCAACAAAAGATCAAATACACTAATCCCAAGGCAATTTTTGTACCTTGTTCGAATCATTCTTTGAACCTTTGTGGCAAACATTCGTTTGCTAACAATCCGTCTTGTGTAACCTTTTTTGGAAGTCTTGAGACGCTGTAGACATTTTTTGCTCTGTCGACCGATCGTTGGGATGCACTAAAGAAATACACAGGTCTAACAGTGAAGATATTGTCCACAACTCGCTGGAGTGCACATGCTGATGCAGTGAAGCAAGTGATACAGAAGTTTAACCAATTTGTGAAAGAAGAAAGCGTCGAGACAAGAGGCGCTGCGCACATCTGTTGCCAGCTTATATGCGACTTTTCTTTCATTTCGTTCTTGTTTTTCTGAGATGTTTTACAAGAAGTCGACAGCACAGAAGTACATGAAAACTGTGGACAGCACAGAAGTACATGAAAACTGTGGACATGGTTGAAACCAAACTAAGGGCTCTCAAGGTCTTTGTGGAAGAGCATCGTACGAAGGTTATTGACAATGCCGTTCAGTAGGCACTTGCGAGTTGTGAAGAACCCGATATCCCTACATAGAAGAGAATCATAATAAAGAGAAGATTACCAGGAGAGTAGACAAGAGATGCTGGATTGTCATTGCAGCAGGAGACCAAGAGAACAATGTTGGAGTGTCTGGACCGTTTTCATATGGAGTTAGATACGAGAGGAAAGGCAGTGAATGACATTTTATCTAGAAATTCCACGTTTAAGGCAACACGTACAACCAGCCAAAATAAACTTGGATTCCTCCAAGCACTGGATTGTACTGCGACTTCTACGGTTTATCATCAAGTGGGACTTTATGAATCATTGCCATATCTTACGCTGACTCTAATATTTTTTCTGACAAGATGTGTTTATGTGGCATCGTGTGAAAGAAGTTTCTCAAAATGAAACTTATAAAACATTACCTCCGGTCAACCATGAGCCAGTCGAGATTGTGAGATTGTCGGATATGGCTGTTCTGTCCACTGAACTCGAGCTTACAAGACAAATAGATTTTGACGATGTCATTGACCTGTTTGCCACAATGAAAAAATTAAGACATTCCTTCTAGGACTATAGTGTTGAAGGACTTTCTTTTGGGCTGTGCATTATCGTGGTTTGCATTTAGATGTTCTGAAAGTGAACAGTTGCATTTTAAAAATCTTTGGATTTGTATTATTTGTTTTGTGGTATTGGATTCGGATTTTGTCATGGATTATACATGTAAGCAGTAACCTACCGGTCAGTAGAGTAAAGTAGAGCCTAGAGGTAGAGTATTTCTGAAAATTTTACTACACCTAACCATTCAGCAAAGGGTCATGCGGGGTCACTGGGGTAACATTTGAACGGACCGCCCCGGCTGACGTTTACTCTAGCTACGCCACTGTTCTGGACCACACATTAGCTTGATCTCTCTCTACTGACTGGGTGTGATAAGCATAGCGGGCGAAATCCAGTCTTGGTGTATCATCTTCCCGGATCATGGTTAATAAAGTATCGTCATAAATGTCCATTACGATCGGAGGTTCTATGATCAGAGTTTTCTGCCAATCGATCATGTCTATGTAGCTAGTAGCCTCAAAGCAGGGACGCTTTACAGCCCCGTAGCGTGAAAATTCTACAGCAGGGGCCAGGCAATAGCAGGGGGCCATGTAATACATTTTACTAAGTAGAGCAAATAAGCAGGGGGGCAGACAAAACGCAGGGGGCCGGGCCCCCTGCCCCCGGCACGCCACGGGCCTGAAGCTTTATCAACTAGGCGCAGTAGGTACTGTGACTAGGGCCTACGGAATTTTCAAGGGCCTACGAAAGCCAGAATGTAAAGTGAAAAAAAGTCCAGAATGCCAGTAAAATTTAATAATGTTTGTATTAAATTAACTATATACATGTATAACCGTGTGAGATGAGCACCTGAGCAAGTCAAGCTGCTTTTCTGTAAATATGTAAATTAACTTTTCGGCTCTTTGTCTTAGCAAAGTCACATATGACGTCCTCAAATGTCATTTCCCTCATCAAATCCTTTTCAATATAAAGTAATGCCAGGGAGGATAGTCGTGTTTGTCCCATCGTTGACCGAAAATACGTTTTTAACAATTTAGGTTTAGAAAAGGAATTTAACCATCGCTGCGGTGAAAGCAAAAAAAAGTGTAGACTGACTGAACAATAGCAAAATAGTTGACTGCAGCTGAGCGGCAGATGAGCCTACCAAATTAAAGCTGTGGACAGCGCATGGCACCCACTAATTTATTAACCTCTCCAAATCTAGCTGAAAATCTCCCGAGTAAATCCCACTCATATTACTCGCATTGTCATAGGATTACGATCTGCAAATGCCGATATCTATACCATGAAGTCTGAGAGTACTCACCAACAGATCGAAAAGGTATTTACCATCGTGTTGTTCAATTGGAATGGACTGAAGAAAATGCTATACAACAGTTCCACTTTTGAGAACATAGCGAACAACTACTGTCAGCGATCCGTATGACTGATGTCAGGAGTGTGATCGATACTGATTCCATAATATTTAGTATTCTTAATTTCAGGCAGTATCTGCGTCAATACTTTGGATCCCATTATATCAATAAATTCATCACATATACTGGCAGAAAGATATAATACATTCCTCTTTCTGGGGTTTTCATGTCTCTTAATGTGTCCCTTTGCAGTTTTTCGTCAATTCTAGATGCCTGTTGACATGCTAACATCATTGAGAGAACAGCAATGTGATCCTTCGACTTCTCTTATGTAGTAATCCTTGAGATGACATTTTTCCAGACATCAAAACCATAGATAAACTGATTTGCAAAACCGGTGTTGTAGTCAAACAGCTTACACACATAACAAAACACTTTACTTGTTGAAGGAGAATAGAGAAGCCAGCCTCGCGTGACAATTTCACCATTTGTTAACGTTCTATCAAAATATTTTTTGCGTGCATATCTGATCTTGACACCAAATTGTCTACCCTTTAATTTTGTTAAGAAATATGTTCAACATAACTTCTTAGATGTGCAGTTATCTCCCAATCAGCTGGATCGCTTGAATAGCTGTATTTTTCGTCATGCGACTCATGCTTTGAGCCATAATCTCCTACTGATCCTAATATACAGTCTGAGTCTGTAGGCAAATCAAACACAGCAGCTTTATGATGACCCATAACAGAATCTGCAGATACCTTTTCCTTTGTAACACTTGTTTCGGTTGTTTCACTTTTTTCAGCAGAGTTCGGCAACATTATTTTTGGTATTGGTGGATTGTTTGTGTACATTGTGGTCGAAGAAGTAAATGAAATGTCATTATCGCTAGTATTACTAGTTTTACCTGTAATGCAATCAGTGTCTCTGCTCATAAATTGCAGCAACGAACCCTGCATTTTTTGCAATGCTTTTTCTTTCTCTTCCGCTTTTCAAATCCACTCTCGTGTTTCCTCTTGTATCCATCAGACATTGTTATTTAAAAGTACTTTTGTTGCTTTTTAAAATTTTGTAAGAAAAAAGAAGCACACGATTAGCAACGAATGCCAAGCGCATGAGGTAACACTGGAATTACTACGTTATCATTGCACAGAGTCTGTATAGAATAATTTACAATGCGGAAAGTTAATTAAGATAACAAATCTCAAAGAAGTGCAGGTGCATTCCTGAATAATGTTAAAAATTAAGTCAGGGAGGGGATAAACTTATTACGGGTTTGGCGCCCAGTCAAAAAAAGTTAAACGATTTAATTTGTTTAACAATTTGGATTTACCCTAGGAATAGCCAACGATCAATGAAATAGTCAGGCGAATCTTTAAATTTTCCGATCAATGAAATAAATAAATGGGGTCTAAAATATGAATATGGCGTATTGTATAAAAAATTTAATATACAAATTAATTCCCTTGGAACTATTTTTAGCCATTACAATTTGGCAAAATGAACACATTGAATTTTAAAATGAGTAAAATATGTTATAAGATGTGAAAAGTCTCAACCGTTCATTGTGAACTTAGCATGTGTGATACGATCTAGCGAAACAGGGCCGGCCTTACGAATTACAAGGCCCAATTTAACGGATCCTTGCGAGGCCCCTTCTTTTAATTTGTTTACAACTATTACTATTTATTAGACCTTTAAATTGCTGGGCCCCTGCTTTCATGAAAAATATATAAAATGAAGTCGGGGAGGGCCTACGACTTTGAATGTACCTAGGGCCTAAAATGGTCTTAAAACGGCCCTGTTTTAGTAATAGGTTTTGGTTACAAACTGTCTAGAATGACTGCTGTTACATTTTTAATCAATATTCCTTCAATTAAAGCGCCAATGACATCATTTCGGTGTACATGTACAGAATATATTACTCAAAAGTGTGTTAACTGAAAGACCACTTACAGTAATGATGGGAAAGTAACACATGCTGGTGTCTGTGAGATAAAAATAAATGGTTTACATTCAAAGATTTGATTAGTTTTAGACCTGTCAAAATGACTGAATTGCATACTATAATATTAGGCCTACTGTTGGTAATATCTTTTGGTAAGTCACTATTGTTACACATCTTCTTTATTTTGATTGTAATTAAATGTATTTATTTGAAATCTCTCAATATACAGTTGTTACTGTTTTTTTTTTTGTGTAGGGAGGAAAAAGAAAAAAATATAAATGGTTAGCAATTTATTCCCATGTAATGAAACTATCTATAAATGTTGTAGGAGCTGGTCAATATTTCAATAATTAAAATTCTGTACAGATGTGGTCCCCAACCATTTTCTCGCCACGGACCGGTCAACGTTTTATAATTTCACCGCGGCCCGCTGGAAATGGGGAGGGGCTTTGATTATTTTTCGTCCATGGAAAGGCGCACAATCCCAAGTGAAATACATTTCAGTAAATAAAAAGGATATAGTTTAATGCTTCTGGGGCGGCCCGGTACCCGGGGGTTGGGGACCACTGCTGTATGGAACAAGAAAACATAAATATATCTCAAACCAATTGTCTAAACTACTTTACTGGTGTCGCTCAGGTTTGATTAGTGGTCAGCTGATCACGCCCTACCAGGCCTGCCAAATGAAATGTATCGATGACATTAAACATTACGTCACTGATGAGTCCAAACAGAGTTTCCAGCAAGGATGTGTTCAGTATTGTAACCTGCACGCGTGAGTAATAATAGTAGGGAACATTGTGACACAGTAATACCCAGAACGTTGTGACAAAGTAATCATAGAACAATGTGACACAGTAATCACAGAACATTGTGACCCAGTAAAACGCAGAACATTGTGACAAAGTAAAACGCAGAACATTGTGACACAGTAATCACAGAACATTGTGACACAGTTTAACATGAATATTGACACTCTAGTCTTATATGTTTAAAAAAGCGCACTTTATTAAAAACAAGCAAATAAGCCTGTTCCATTCTGGACACAGGACGTGTTAGCGCATTTTCGTGTTATGTATCAGTACGTTTGTTAGCTTTCAGTAAATATTTGTAAATTTTGGAAATGTTTATAAATTCAATTGTGTAATGCATATATCTGTAAAAAAATATTATAAAGACGTTTCTTTATATTTGAAAAAAAAATATTTTCTCTTAAATCTAACTACAAGTGGTTTGTTGTTACTGAAATAGGACTCATAATTGTAAACATTCGAAATTGTAGTCATTTAATCGTCCGAAAACTCCGTCAATTGTTGCATAGCTCTGATACTTTCAATTAAACTCAGAACACAAGCTTACTATTTCATTTGACGAGTTTCTTAATAAATCTTGGTGAAACTACGTGCTGCAGTATTTCGCACCAAATGAATGGGTTACTGAACGTACAAGGTGTAGAATGGGGCCATATATATAATATATAAGCCCCTTAGGAGCCCTGAAGCCCGACCCTCAGAGGTCCTATCGCAAAATGAACTTTTGATGTACACATGGCAGGCCAAGACCTACAAAATGATATATACATCATGGGTCTAGGACTTATGGTTGCTGAGATATAGGGCGCTCCTTTATTAATATAGCTTATATAGTAAAAAACGGTACTTTATAAGCCCCCTTTTACGGCCCTCAGAGGTCAGATCGCGAAACGGACAAAAGTCATTTCTTGGCAAGCCAAGACCTACAAAATGATATATACATCATGAGTCTAGGACTTATGGTTGTTGAGATCTAGGGTGATGACGGACAGACAGACAGACAGACGGACAAACAGACAAAACGGGGACAATAGAGCATTTTTTTTTCGAAAATGCTCTAAAAAACACCTAATTAAAAATATTTATTCGTAAACATGTTCGTCAACTATCTTAATAAAAACCAAATAGTCGATACCAAATACAAATGTATTTTCGGTATTTGGAAAACTAGAAGGGACAAACAGGCACAATGAAACATGATAAACGATTTGACGTTTTTTTTTTTATATCCTGCGAGTTTGTCCACCATTACAATAAAACATTAAATATCTGCCAGTATAAATTGGTGTTCAAACCGCCCCTAAGTAATGATTTATGCGAAAGAAAAATTGACTTTAGCACATTGTATTTTTATTATTTATATATATATATATGTATATATATATATATATATATATATATATATATATATATATATATATATATATATATATTTCGTTAAAATAAATACATTTCATTACAGATTTGACGACATTTTGAGCCATCTCACACAGTTAATCTGAAACTAAAAACGTCACCATGTGAACCAAGAGATCAAGACTTGAGATAATGAAATAATAGCTCACTTAAAAAAAAACTTTTATTGTTCAGTTTGTATGTAGGCTTTTATTATATATTTATTTAAGAATATGTGTAAAAATTGTGTGAAATAGTCAAATAGATTGCGCGCCTGATGCGCCCGACGACTAATCGCCACCGCGTTGTATACCAGTGCTTCTCAAACTTTTGAAGTCGCGGCCCCCCTTGGAACGCCAATCAATATGTCGCCCCCCCCCCCCAATTTGGTTTAGATTGCTTAAATTTTTTTTATTTTTCGAAATTCCACGCCCCCCCCCCTACGAACAGTACACGGCCCCCTAAGGGGCCGCGGCCCACCACCTTGAGTAGCACTGTTGTATACAAACGTTGGCTTTTTTTTTTGGATTGAAAATCAGCCACAGTTATTGCTCCATTGTTTAAAAAATTTTAACTGACTAAAACTTTTTTTTTGTGCGGCAAATAAAGAAACGTGCACTAATGCCGTTTATTTGATTAACTTGTGGTCATCTGATTCGCCGGTCAATGCAAAAACCGGCTCTGATAAAATAATATATTGACAAACGACCAACTGGCTGGCATAGAGATTCTTATGTATTTTTATAGCCCCTATGCAGATACTTCAAACAGATCTTTGTGGATTCTAAGCAAAATAATTGTGAGGGCGTTGACATCATTAGATTTGATAGAAGTCATTACAGGCAGGGCCGTACTAGCTGTGAGGACCCTGGTCAGTCGTCTAGTTGACCTGTCCATATCGACGACTCCGTTCTCTCCATTAATTTTTCTCTCAATTAGAAAACTCACATTATCAAAAATGGACAGATTAAATATTTTGACCTATTAAAATGTACAATGAAAGTTGGTCGCAAATACAATAATAACTTAAGTGTCATTCTCCGAACTGCTAGTATATAAACAATTATATTACACAGTTAACTGCTAGTAGCATATAAAAAAATATATTACACGTCAAACTGCTAGTATATAAACAGTACATTACACAGTTCACTGCTAGTATATAAACAAATACATTACACAGTTAACTGCTAGTATATAAACAAATACATTACACAGTTAACTTTAGTATATAAACAAATGTTTTACAGTTAACTGCTAGTATATAAACAATTATTACACAGTTAACTATAGTATATAAAAAATGTGTTTTGAGTTAACTGCTAGTATATAAACAATTGTATTACACAGTTAACTGCAGTATATAAACAATTATATTACACAGTTAATAGTATATAAACAATTGTATTACACAGTTAACTGTAATAAAATATAGACAAGGGCTAAAATCAAAGATAGTATTCAAATATATGTGCGTCATTGTATTAATTCATTTTTACTAACTGAAGACTGTGGCCTATATAAATAGCTCTAAAACTATTTATAGTAAAGTTGATTGATGGAGGGTCTGTTACTATGCAGTTTTATTAACAAAATAACACCATTAGAATTCACTTTCTATTATGACAATGTATTCATACACTATCTTTACACTGTTGAAACATTTGGTGGTTAGTGTTATTTATTGGTTTTATTGAATATAATCTGAAGGTGCATTCTCATTCGTAGATGAATGTTTACAGTTGAAATCAATAAATTTATCTTTCTATAACTACTTAGTAAATTTCATTTCATAAATTGATCGATATTCTTCTGTTTATTCTTATTCCTCCAATTCTCTATCACCCTCTATTTCCCGATTTTTCAACAATTAAAAAATACGTTATTTCAGTAAATAATTTCAGTAAATTATTTCTGTAAATCATTTCAGTAAATTATTTCAGTAAAATATTCAGTAAATATTTCAGTAAAATATTTCAGTAAAATATTCAGTAAATTATTTCAGTAAATTATTTCAGTAAAATATTTCAGTAAAATATTTCATAAATTATTTTCAATCTAAATCATAACGAGTCTTTTTTTTGTGCCCAAATTTTCCTATAAAATACGTGATATTTTTTTGACAATCATACGGATTGTATGTAAAACTTAATAAAATATCGTACTATAAAACCTAATAAGTTATTGTACTATAAAACTTTATATGATATTGTACGATACAACTTAAGTTATAGTAATATAAATTTATAGGATTTCGTACTATAAAACGTAATAAGATATTGTACTATAAAACTTAAGTTATTTTACTATAATATTTTATAATATATTGTAATAAATTAATAAGATATCGTATTATAAAACGTAATAACATATTGTAATATAAGTAATCATATTTCCTCTATAATTTTTCATGTATTTATAAAAGGACATTCTCATATTCATCGTTGGATTTCTCGGGATCCCGAGTTGATATTAATTTTTATCTCGCCAGCCCCAGTTTAGCAAAAATGCTGAAAAATGAAACCCAACCTGGTACTATCCAAGAAGTCATGATGAACTAGGTCGGTATTTACCACTTATGTTCTTGAAGATGATACAATTATCTGATAATGGAAAAAAAACCAGTAGACAGGTTAAAATATTACTCTAATAGACCATTGGCAAGATGTTAAAATATATTTAGATGATATCTGAACATGAAGAAATTAAATTTGTTGTTAGGGGCTAGGGGTTTGTTGGGGGGTAGGGGTTAGGGGCTGGGGGGCTAGGGGCTGTTGGGGGGTAGGGGATGTTAGGGGTGGGGTTGTTAGGGGCAGGGGTTGTTAGGGGCTAGGGGTTGTTACGGGGTAGGGGTTGTTAGAGCTGTGGGGTTGTTAGGGGTAGGGTTTTGTTAAGCTATAGGGTTGTTAGTGGGTAGGGGTTGTTGGGGTTAGGGGTTTTTAGGGGTAGGGGCTGTTAAGGGGGGGTTGTTAAGGGGTTAGGGGTTGTTGGGGGTAGGGGTTGTTGGGTAGGGGTTGTTGGGGGGTGGGGTTGTTGGGGGCAGGGGTTGTTGGGGGTAGGGGTTGTTGGGGTTAGGGTTGTTAGGGTAGGGATGTTAGGGGGTAGGGTTGTTGGGGGCAGGGGTTGTTGGGGGGTAGGGGTTGTTGGGGGGTAGGAGTTGTTAGAGCTGTGATATGTTGTTAGGGGAGGGGTTGTTAGGAGCTATGGGGTTGTTAGTGGGTAGGGGTTGTTAGGGGTTAAGGGGTTGTTAGGGGTAGGGTTGTTGGGGGTAAGGGTTGTTAGGGGTGAGGGTTTGTTGGGGGTAGGGGTTGTTGGGTGAGGGTTGTTGGGGTAGGGTTGTTGGGGGTAGGGGTTGTTTTAGAACTATGGGGTTGTTAGTGGGTGGGGTTGTTAGGATTAGGGGTTGTTAGGGTAGGGGTTGTTAGAGGTAGGGGTTGTTGGGGGTAGGGGTTGTTAAGAATAGGGTTGTTAGGGGTTAAAGGGTTGTTAGGGGGTAAGGATGTTAGGGGGTAGGGTTGTTGGGGAGTGGGGTTGTTGGGGGTAGGGGTTGTTGGGGGTAGGGGTTGTTGGGGGTAGGGGTTGTTGGGGTAGGGTTGTTGGGGGTAGGGGTTAGGGGCAAAAAAAGTTGTTGGGGGCTAGGGGTTGTTAGGGGCGAGCAATAGGGGGTAGGGGTTGTTAGGGGTAAGGGTTGTTAGGGGGTAGGGGTTTTTTAGGGGTGGGATTTGGGGGGGGCAGGGGTTATTAAGGAGCTGGGGTTGTTGGGGGCAAGGGTTGGTGGTGGGTTAGTAAGGGGTAGGGGCTGTTGGGTAGGGGTTGTTAAGGGTGAATAATGTTGGGGGTAGGTTGTTAGGGAGGTAGGGGTTGTGGGGTTAAGGTTGTTGGGGGTGGGGTTGTGAGGGGGTAGGGGTCG
Organism: Bulinus truncatus; assembly: GCA_021962125.1. Classification (NCBI taxonomy): domain Eukaryota; kingdom Metazoa; phylum Mollusca; class Gastropoda; family Planorbidae; genus Bulinus; species Bulinus truncatus. Next base: position 800,074 of record JAGDYQ010000092.1, read on the forward strand.
TTGGGGGCTAGGGGCCGTTGGGGGGCAGGGGTTGTTAGGGAGTAGGGGTTGTTGGAGTGGGGTTGTTGGGTAGGGGTTGTTGGGGGTAGGGTTGTTGGGGGGAGAGTTGTTAAGAGCTGTTAGGTTGTTAGGGGTAGGGGGTTGTTAGTGGGTAGGGTTTGTTAGGGGTTAAGAGTTATTAGGGGTAGGGTTGTTGAAGTTGGGGGTTGTTAAGGTTAGGGGTTCATTGGGGAGTAGGAGTTGTTGGGGGTAGGGTTGTTGGGGCAGGGGTTGTTAGAGGTAGGGGTTCTGTTGGGGGTAGGGGTTGTTAAGGGTTAGGGTTGTTAAAGGTAGGGGATGTTAGGGGCAGGGGTTGTTGGGGAGGGGTTGTTGGGGGCAGGGGTTGTTGGGGAGTAGTTGTTAGGGGCTAGGGGCTGTTGGGGGGTAGGGATGTGTTAGAGGGGTAGGGGTTGTTAGGGTAGGGGTTGTTAGGACCTATGGGGTTGTTAGGGGTGGGGGTTGTGGGTAGGGGTTATTGGGGGTAGGGGTTGTTAGTGGTGAGTTTGTTGAGGGGTAAGGGGATGTTAGGGCAGTAGGGGTTGTTGGGGGTAGGGGTTGTTAGGGGCTAGGGGTTGTTAGGACTAGGGGTTGTTGGGGCAGGGGTTTAAGTTAGGGTAGGGGTTGTTAGGGGCTAGGGGTTGTTGGGGTAGGAGTTGGTGGGTACAGGTTGTTAGGGGTAGGGGTTTGTAAGGGCTAGGGGTTATTAGGGGTGAGATTGCTGGCGGTAGGGGTTATTGGGGGTAGGGGTTGTTGGGGGTGAGGTTATTAGGGCTAGGGGTTGTTGGGGGTAGTGAGATTATTGAGTAGGGGTTGTTGGGGGTAGGGGTTGTTAGGGGCTAGGGGTTTTTAGGGGTTAGAGTTGTTAGGGAAGGGGTTTGTTAGGTGCTAGGGTTGTTAGGGGCTAGGGGTTGTTGGGGTGTAGTTGTTGGGGGTAGGGGTTGTTGGGGGGTAGGGGTTGTTAGGGGCTAAAGGGTTGTTGGGGGTAGGGGTTGTTGGGGGTAGGGGTTTTATTGGGGTAGGGTTTGTTGGGGGGTAGGGGATGTTAGGGGGGGGAGATTGTTAGTGGGGTTGTGGGGGTAGGGGTTGTTAGGGGTAGGGGATGTTATGAGGCTTGGGGTGGTCGGGGTAGGGTTGTTAGGGGGCTAGGGTGGTTTTGAAGGCAAGGGTTGTTAAGGGGCTAGGGATAATTAGGGGGCTAGGGAATGTTAGGGGGATGGGGTGGTAAGGTCAGTAGGGATGTTGGGGTGGGAGTGGTAGAGGTGAGTGAGTGAGTTGAAAAAAGAAAAATAAATGTTTTTAATTTGTTGTTTTTTTTCAAAAAGAAATATTCAAATGTCGGTTGTCTAACACATATCGTTAACAAGGTCGATAACTCTCTTTTGATAATATCAGGTAACACAGTTGTATTCCTCGTTCACCTGCACATTTCAATTCAAAAATATGTTCAATATATTTTAAAAGTATTAATAAAACGAACGTAAACGAATTTATCTTTCCTATATTGGACTTTATTATGTAATTTTCAGAAGTCCCATGAAAATTTTGGGATAGAACTTAATTGAAACAATCCCCATACTTTAGTAATATAGACATGAAGATAAAACCACAATGCTTTGGTAATAAAGACATGAAGACAAAACCACCATACTTTAGTAATATAGATATAAAGATAAAGTCACACATACTTTATTAATAAAGACGTGACGATAAACCCGCCATCACTAGTAATATAGACATGAAGATAAAACCATATAACATTAATATAGACATAAAGATAAATCCATAATGCTTTAGTAATATGAACGTAAAGATAAATCCTATGCTTTAGTAATATGACATGAAGATAAAGCCACTGTTACGATGTAGGTTATTTTTAGCACAATAGTTTACGGTTTCAGGAACAAACGAGTGCTTGGGGAGGTTGTATCATTGTGACGAATAGATGAATCACTTAAGCAACAGCACGCCCCATCTCCCAATTAATGATTTGTTAGTCGCGGGTGGTACTGAGGGCTCACGGAGACAATTTACCTGGTGAAGAATAATCGTGGCCGTGACACGTAGGATAAGTTGGGGACCGGGCTACTGATTGCAGGTGATACTACATATAATTGGAAAAGCCGTGCGGTAGAATTTATCAGGGGATGCTGAGTTAGAAAGTTTCATAGGTCCCTTGTTTAGATGTCAAATCTCTTACACGTCCCAGACCCGAGTTGGTGGGTTAAGGATTAATTAGGGGTAATAAATCACTGATGCAAATGGTGTGTACTGTAAACCTGGACGATTCTGTATATAAGGAGACAGTAGAGACAGAGAGCAGAGCAGGAGCGGAAGGTGTAACGTAAAACTGAAGTACTGTATGTGAGAAGGTGGCGTCAACACATATATATATATATATATATATATATATATATATATATATATATATATATATCATATATAATAAAATGTGTTATCAGCAAAGAAACCGGTATTTGTTGACTTATTAGCGGAGACTGAAGTGAACTTTGAAAATAGAAATATTGTCACCAAACCATCTACATCTACTCTCTCATACTTCTAGACAGCCATCTGTTCGTGGCAATGATTAGCATTAGGACTATCCACGTGTTTTATTTAGTAATTAAAACATACAGTTAAAACTATAAGAATATAATGACAGAACCGTGGTTAAAGAGTGGTTTTCCTCACAACAATTGTACATTTCCATAATAATGGTTGTCGTTCAAACTCTCGACCTCCTCCATCATGCGGTATCCCTGTCCACCTTCATTATTGTAGTATTACTTTATAACTGTGGTCACCATTCGATATAGTGGTATTCCATTTTTGTATTGATCTTCATTCGGTGTTTTATATATGTAAACAAACACTCAAAGCTTATAGAATTAGAAATAAAACACATATTAAAATTTCAGTTATTTTTATTTATCGTTAAAGGGATGATAACACTGGGCTGCGTTTGAAAAAAAAAACACTTCATAGGTCTGACTTTTAAAAAAATGTTTCTGATCATTTTTTTGCCGATTTCAAATATGTAACTGCTTTTAATCAGGTCAAGTTTTTATGGATCATCTATCTTGAGGCACCATCAGTAGTCAGCAAGCATATTTACATCCCAGCGTCCCAGGTACCGCTGTTCCATCACACAGATGTTTTGATGGAAACACTTTCCCTGTTCTTCACTCATATTGCCGCAGTTGTCAGGAAATAGTCTAAATGTGAGCTGAGCAAATGCATTTTCCCAAACATGATCCTAGAGCTTTGAAGCCATGAAGTAGCTGCTCAACCATAAGTTCGTAGTCTGAATAGTCGTTACCAAGAAAATTCTGGACAATAGACTTGAATGCACTCAATGCATTGAGTTGATTTTTATTCAAACATTCCTAAAACTTGGCATATTTTACCACCTCCCTAATTTGTGGGCCATCAAAATTCCTGCTTCAATTTGGACTCACTTAGCGTGGACATTTTTCCTTGAGGAATGCAAAAGCTTGGCCTTTTTGTCTAATGCTTTGACAGCGTTTTTAATTAGGCCAAGTTTGATGTGTTCATGGTGGAAGCAAAATTGTCTGAGGGTTGACAAGAGCATTCGAAAGAACATTATAGGAACCTGGTTTCAGATGAGGTCTTGCTGGCCAATTGCGTTTGTCTGCCTGCTGCTCATAAACAGTGGAAACATGGGTACTTTTTGTAGCCATCTTGTAGAAGCACTAGGGTTATAACTTTAAGATCTCCCACAAATCATCCAGTTTTGATCTTTATATTTTAGATTATTCAATAAAATGTCCATGTTACTATAGTTTTCGGACAAGTGCACTGAGCGACTACTGGAACAGAAGCAATCTTATTTGCAATTGTGCAGAAGCATCGCTTTCAAGTTTCTACAGGAAGAATCGATGAATAACCTCCATTGTGCAGGGTCGTATGATAAACCCATAGTTTCAACAAGACTGTTGATGTTGTTGAAGTAAATTAAAGAAGCATTATCCTCGGTGAACTCTTTTCCCGGTTTGATACCAAATGTTATTGCTGGAGCAAACAAATGATTTTCTTTGAGCCGTGATCCCAATAGCTGAGCAGATTTTTTCGATAAGCACAAATCTCTTCTCAAATCATTTAGTTCAGCTTTTTGAGGTTTTGGTTTGAGTTGATTTAGCAACAGGTTCATATATTGTAGATTCACCCAAGATATCCATATCTTCACTTTATATATCTTCAGTTGATGAAACGAAATTGTCAGATGATGTTTAGATTGGAATTTCTGGTCCATGAGGTACTGGCCTTATAGATGGCACAATGGGATACTTTATAATGTTTTTTTCTGTTTATACCACTAGATTTGTCATGCAAAAACAGCAATCAGTAGTGTGATCCTTTCATCCAAACCATCGGCATATCAAAGGAAGAGACGGTTGCTCCCTCTTCGCTCCAACGTCGTAGACATTTACACATGTTCACTCCATGTGGTGTGCAAGAGGTTTGTCCTGATCATGATTTCACACCAAAAAAGCATGATGTGGTACATGTAGCTTTTCTTAACAAAACTTGTGATCGGCGGCGACTGACTATTAACAGTGACTGAACCACATATGTAGCAGAATCTGTTTTTACGCTTCTTCTCATTATGATCACCAAACTATTGAGCAAACAGTTTTTATGAATCACTTGTTGCTGCTTGTAAATAAAATAAAAGTAAAGTAAATCCCTTCTTAACCCTAACGGGCCTTCGGGACAGATGAAGTGTAGAATTCATCTGTTTCTATAACCTCGGCATATGAAGGGATTGTGTGGTTAGCACAAAGCCCAGTGCCTTTACTTCTACAACTTAAAGTCAGGTACCCATTGGCTAGTTGGACTGGGGGACGGCTTTTCACCAAATTCTTGGAAAAATTGTGGGTCTCACCGAGGATCGATCCCAGGACTCTCAGGTCGACAGTCGAGTATCTACACCACTCGGCCACCGGTACAAATAAAATGTACAAGATGCTTATAAATAAAGTAGATGGCAAAATTTTACATTCAAATTAATATAAATTAGCAACAAACTAGATTAAAAACGTATTTTTATATTAGTTAATAACCTGATGTTTCACGTTCAATGAATGCTCCAAATAAATTGAAACTTCTCGCTATGTGTGAAAACAAATAAGACCAAGATAAACAAAAGTATTTGTTTTATTTTTGCCTGTTTTATAAATTGCTAAATTATAAAAACGGGAATTCTATCGGTTGTTTCTCACTTATTGCCAGGTAATGTAGAATGCAGAGTTATTGTATTCTAGAAATTCAAGTAGAATAAAAACTTGACAATGAAAAAAAAAACAGTTACATATTTGAAATCAGCGGAAAAAATAGAACTAGAAAAATTGTAAAAAACTCAGACCTCAAAAATCACGCAGACCAGTGTAATCAGAGGGTTGAATTTAAAACAAAGGGATATTCAATGTGTTTTGGAAATATCAGATAACAGGACATGTCAAAATGTTTTAGATTATAATTGAAAGGGGTAGAGCGAATTATATGTCTATGTCTGGGCTGAGGTAGGGCGTGACATATGTCTGTCTTAAGACAGGTATACCGAGATATATGTCTGTCTCTTTGGTAGGTGCACAGACAACCAGTGTGTTAAATGGCCATTAAGATTTTATACAATAAATGTCCTTTTATATTTCTTTATTTATCAAAATACATTGTTGTATTTTATGTCGTAGATAGGACGTAGCTAGATGTCAATGTTGGTTTAGTACTTACAATATTTGCTTAGGTATTAATATATGTTTACTTTTTTTGCTAACACTATAATGCTAGGTATTCATGTTAATTACTACAATATGATTATAATGTAAAGTGTAGCTTTGATGTTAATCTCTATACTTATAAGACGCATTTTTTGTCTGTCTGTCTGTCTGTTCCCTTATAACTCAAGATCAGAAAAACAGATAATGTGAAATTTGTTACATACACCATTACATGGGGAAGGTTATAGGACAGGTTTCGTTTCATCTCGATGGGTAGTTTAATTGTAATTAATTTTTTTTTTTTATTTTACTATATTAAAGTAATCTCGACGGCGCCATAAATAAAATTCCTCTGTGACGTCATTTCCTTATGATCGAATAGAAGTTGCGCGCTGGTGTGTATTGTGCTTTTGTGATGCAAAGAATTGTTGATGTTTTTTCATGCTCTCTGATGTGTACAGTTTGAGGAAGGTAAAGGAATGAAGAAGGATTTTAGAAGAAGTGTGAAGCCATAATAATAAGTATTTATATATATATATATATATATATATATATATATATATATAGAGAGAGAGAGGGAGGGGGAGGGAGGGAGAGATAAAGAGAGAGAGAGGGGGAGGAGAGAGGGAAAGGAGAGGTTAAGAGGGAGGGGAGGGAGGGAGGGAGGAGAGAAGGAGGAGGGGGATGGGAGAGGGAGAGAAAGGAAGGGAGGGAGAGCGGGGTAGGGAGGGAGAGCGGGGGTAGGGAGGGAGAGAGAGGGTGGAGAGGGAGAGAGAGATGGAGAGTGAGGGGGCAGGGAGGGAGGGAGTGGAGAGGGGAGGGAGGGAGAAAGAAGGGAGAGAGAGGGGTTAGGGAGGGAGAGAGAGGGGGAAGGAGGGAGGGAGGGAGGGAGGGAAGGAGGGAGAGGGAGGAGGGAGAAAATGGGAGGAAAAGATAAAGAGAGAGAGGGGCGAGGAGGAGGGGAAGGAAGGGAAGGGGGAGAGAAGGAGAGGGGGGATGGACAGGGGGAAAGAAGGAGGGGAGAGGGGAGATGGCAGAGGGAGGGTGGGAGGGAGAGAATGGGAGAGAGAGGGAGGGAGAGGAGGGAGAAGGAAGGGGAGGGAAAAGGGAGGGAGGGAGAGGAGGGAGGGAGTGAGAGGAAGGGAGAGAGAGGGTAGGGGAGAAACAGAAGGTAAACCTTATTTTAAACCCGGGCAAAGCCGGGTACTTGCAACAGTTATATAGAAACTACTTCTCTTGCTGATGTGTATTATTTTACTTGTTCTTTATCCACTATTTATTTTAATGCTCTAGTTTTGTTCTTGAAAAATTAAACAAACATAAACATGAAATCAATTCACTTTACAAATATGTTTTCTGGCCAGTTTGTCACGTTTCTCAGTGTGTTTATAAAATACCAAACTTTATAGTCTCAAATCAATTAAAAAATCATTTGCTGTTAAATTGTTTTAAATATGTCAAGGAATGCAGATGTACAAATATTGATTTAATGAATACGTCAAAGAAGAAGTTGCAAACAAATGATTCATCATTCATTCATATTCTCCATCAACTAGGGGCTGTACCGAATCCGATTCCGGTTCCTGTTAAGCCGGATTCGGCAGTTTTAACAAATCCGGTTCCGATTCCGGTTCCAGTTAAAATATGCCGGATTTAAGGTTTCTGCTTTATTGTTTGAAATTTGTAAGAATTTTTTTGCGCAAACATAATTTTGAAATATTTAACGCTTTACAATTAAATTAAAACAATTACTTCCTTTGCTTTTTAAACACTACAATAACGTCGATCGCTTTTAGTTCTGTATGTAAGTAAAAATATATTAAAGGAAGATTTGAATCGTATTTAGTCTAGTAGTGACAATACGACACCTTATCTTCCGCTACTTTTAATTCAGTGTTTTCTTTAAACTATATTAAGCTACAAAAGTTAACTTCTTTAAAGAGCAGACAACGATCTATTTTTGTTGGTTAATAATTTATTTTTCTGCAATTTTTTAATTTAGTGGATTTAGTCACGATTTGGATAAAATTCTTGCATATTTAGATAAATAATTTGAAGATATATTTTTAACTGAACATTAAAGTAATATTGATGTAGATTTGAAATGCATTTTAATATGTTTATGGGAAATAGTCAGATAATGATTTAAAGGCAAGTATGAATGAAATAACACGGTTTGGTGACGTCACTATGGAAAACTAAAGAAAAATAAGCTTTCGGGTAGTGCCACAGTATATATATATATATATATATATATATATATATATAGATTCATTTATTAATAAACATGTTTATTATACTTTCTAGATCATGTTATCCATTTCTTTGTTTGATTGTAATAGAAATCAGGTTAAATTAGGTACAGCTTTATTAAAATATTTTTTTTTAAAACAAAGAATGTTATTTTGACAGAGTTATCTTTCTTAACTCAAGATTGGGGAAGGGGTTTTAGTCACAGTCTTCAAGATCTAAATGGTTAATACTGTTTTTTTGCTATCGAGAACTAAAACTAAATTTTTATTCTATTTTTCATTCTTATATCTTTTTGTTTGCGAGAAATTACTAATTCGTTCGGAAGAGTTGCTATTTAATTTGGTAAATCCGGTTCCTGTTCCGATTCCGGCAGGATTCAAATATTAAATCCGATTCCGGTTCCGATTCCTGCAGGATCTAAAAATTACAATCCGGTACAGCCTACTATCAACACAATGGAGACAAATACAAGTCGGGTTGCTACAGATGTTGTTTTATTTTTGGTGCCTGACCAATTCCAATAAATGTGTTGCCTCAGATAACGTACACTTATCGATTTGATATTTTGGAACCCCTAAAGGCAGAAGTCCCTAACAGTTTGTTGAGAAGTGCATCTCTTGACGACCCTCAGAAAAAATCCATCAATACATAGACAATGACCGAGACTATCGGGGTTTTACTCTACTGGTGGTCTACTGTATGAGTTGTATACCAATAATGTACTCACTGGATCTACTGTACTGGGTTGTAATACCAGCAATGTGCTCAGTTCATTTAAATGTCATTTACAAATTGTCTCCTTACTCACTTTTTTTTGGTCTTATAATTAAATAGTTATCTCCCGTGGCGTGAAGCTGCTGTAACCTTTTTAGGGAGAACAACGTTCCATGCATGAGACATTTGAACGGTAATCAGAATACATTAACAAATAATGAACATAACATTAACACTCTCATTTAGTTGTTGAAACTTGACACAAGATGGAAACTGAAGCGTTTATTTAGTATGCATTGACATACAATCTTAATGGTGGGTTGATGAAATGAAATGTATGTTTATCTGTACATTATTTTAATGACTGACGAAATGAAATGTAATGTTTCATCTGTACATTATTTTAATGGTGGCTGATGAAATGAAATGTAATATTATCTATCTGCATTATTTTAATGGTGGCTGACGAAATGAAATGTAATGTTTTATCTGTACATTATTTTAATGACTGACGAAATGAAATGTAATATTTTATCTGTACATTATTTTAATGGTGGCTGACGAAATGAAATACAATGTTTTATCTGTACATTATTTTAATGGTGGCTGATAAAATATTTTATCCGGACAGTATTAGTATGTATGATGTGACTGAACTTTAAGAAATAAACTATTTGACCTTGATATTATTTCGTTACATTGAACGTGAGTATTGTTTCGTTACATTGAACGTGAGTATTGTTTCGTTACATTGAACGTGAGTATTGTTTCGTTACATTGAACACTTTCGTTTTCTACACACTTCACTCAATAATAAACTATTTAACATAGTTAACCATGTTGCGTATAGTTTCTTTCTTTACAAATGTACTTTTTTTTAAATTAACTATTTTTTACAGCTTTTTTACAGCCGAAAACAATGATTTTACTTTGATAATTTTTTGTGAATGAATTTTGACTCGGCAAGTTGTAAAAAAAACGTAATAAATGAATTTTGTTATTTATTTAATGAATTAAGTATCAAACATATGATATACATTACAGTAACTTAGTATTACGTAAATACGAGACACTTTTTATATATTTATATTATATATTTATTCATTTATATTAAAAGATTTGAATAAAATATATCCAAAACATTGATATTTGTGTTGGTCAGTCAAGCAGATGTCACACATACAGCGAGCAAGTGTTGGCCCTCATACATATCACAATGTTAACAACCTGTACACAGATAACACATGTGGAGTTTTTTTTTTTTTGGTATTTTTACATAAAACGCCTAATCCTACTTCCCGTGTTTCTGTTTGTCCCAGTGGTAAACGTTCATTGTCCCAGTGGTAAGCGTTCATTGTCCCAGTGGTAAGCGTTCATTGTCCCAGTGGTAAGCGTTCATTGTCCCAGTGGTAAACGTCCATTGTCCAGTGGTAAACGTTCATTGTCCCAGTGGTAAACGTTCATTGTCCCAGTGGTAAACGTTCATTGTCCCAGTGGTAAACGTTCATTGTCCCAGTGGTAAACGTTCATTGTCCCAGTGGTAAACGTTTATTGTCCCAGTGGTAAACGTTCATTGTCCCAGTGGTAAACGTTCATTGTTAGTGGTAAACGTTCATTGCCCGATGGTAAACTTTCATTTGCCGCGCGTCTAGATAATTAAAATAAAAAAAATATTTCGGAAAATCAACATATTCGCGTTAATTTTATTTCAAAATACCTGGCTTTAAAGCTGTGGACGTTCATAATTACTAATCGAAGTGTGTTTAAAGTCTTAGGTCAACATTAAGCTTTTCATGGTGTGGAATTAACAAAGAGAAGTAATTAGATTTTCCCATTGCATGAAGCAAGTATATTTACATTTTCATTATTTTCCGCAACTTAAATTTGATAGAAAGCTGGTACATCTAAAAATATATGAGTCAGTGAATCAATTAGCTCTAATACTTAAATGAATGTGAATGTTAGGATGCTGATGTATATGTGTAGAAATAACAATTAGTAGTTAGAAATATATATCAAATTAAGGTTGTGGTTGACACTACATTATTAAAAGTGTGCATTAATTTTAACTATCATTTCACTATATTTATTTTTTCAATAGTTGTATGTTGTATTTCATGACCATGACAGCCTGTTGTTAACAGAGAACTTATTAGTGTAGGTAAAAACAGATTTAATGTGATATATTAGGATGTTAACATTTAGTGTATTAATTTAATGGATTTAATGAAATGAATTATGTTTAGAATTTGAAATTATGAGACTATTCGATTAAGGTTAACAAGGAAATATGCTTCAAAACATCCCTTTATGTATTAGAGTTTTTGATTTATAAATGATTATGGAATTACTTGCGAAATTGAACTAAACCAGGAAAATTGAACTGTACTTTTGACCAAAAATGTTGGGTTAGGGAACATCACTACAATGAAGTTTCTTTAATACTTTGGGTTTATTCCTTCACGACTATAGCAGGTGATGAGACTAGTAGGGAAATAATATACATACATAGAAAACAAGATACTGGACAAATAGTATTTGATGAACACAGAGTGAAATGATATACTGAAGTAATGTATGGGCACTAGGGTGATAACTATTTTCATTTTTTTTCGTAACGAAACTGAAACCCCTTATATTTGAGGAACAATTGTATGTAGATGACAGTAGAAACATTATTTTTTTTTTAAATTGAAAAAAGTTCCCCACCTTTTAATTTTGTTTTCCTCATATCGAGCAGTTTGACGCTCGGTTTCAATTTCACACTGAATTTTCTATAAACTTTCGAGACTGCTTTTATTCCAGCATCTGTTTCCATTTGTTTATAAGCAAGACATCTATACTCATCTTTTAAAACAGAATAGGGATCCAAGAATTCTATCTGTTGAAAAGTAATCAATCTCACATGGATGCCGACAAACCTCAAATTCTTGGAAACTTCACTTTTTGTTCAATAGTCAGAAACGGCGACTGGATCGAATCAAAATTGATCTGATATAGAATTGCTCTGGAGGAAATTCTAGACTTTGCACTATTATCCAGCACACTAATCAGAATGAAACCTCAATGGTCTTATTGATTCTAATGACAAAAACAAAAAGAAACCATCTGATAACACTTTCTCGTTTATTTGATGTCACCAACGTTAATGGAGAATGGAAAAGCACAGAGGATAAATAGCTCTACCAGAGGCAAGTTAACAGTGGAGGAAAGATTGGTTATTCAATGGTCAAACAAGCCCCTGGAATTATTCCACCAAGAAACGAATCCGACTATTAAAACTCAATCTCAAGCCAGCTCTTCTCAATCACAACCTACAAAAACACATTCAACCGTCTCACAACCTACACAAACACATACAACTGTCTCAAAACCTACACAAACACACACAACTGTCTCAAAACCACACAAACACACACAACTGTCTCAAAACCTACACAAACACACACAACTGTCTCAAAACCTACACAAACACACACAACTGTCTCAAAACTACACAACACACATACAACTGTCTCAAAACCTACACAAAAACATACAACTGTCAAAATCTTGGATTCTGAAACCTCTGCTTCTTCACCCGAGTCGCCAACTATTTCTTAAACGTCATCTTCTGAATGCAAACCGAAATACCAAAGAGCAAGCACTAGAACGGGTTTACTAGTACTGAAAACATTTCTACACATAACACCTGACGTTCTTGCAACCATTCTAAGTTTCAGGATGTGATCTGTGGTTCCAGATCAGGCGGGTGTCTGGGAACGAGTAATCTCTGAAGGACGAAAAATGAAAACTAAAATTGTTCAAAAACTTCGAAGCAAAGATCCCTATTGTCTCCAGTTTGATGAAGTAAAAAGTGCAAGGGGAAGAGTATCAAGTAGGTTTGCTGAAAAATATGACAACCGAAATCAAACTCGGCATTCTCAAATGTGAGAGTGGTTCTGCCGCGGCCATTCACAATGAACTAAATCAGCTAATCGATGAATATGATGCTTGAGGAAAATATTTGTATGTTAATTTGCAACACGACCGCAGAAATACTGACCATTTGCTGGAATTGTAAACTCGTACAGGATGATGTCTTGAGCAATGGCTTTCAAACCACAATATATTGACTGTCAACCATGTACTCGACCTACTTCGAAACATGTCATGAATTTTCTTATTCAAGAGCCAACAAACAAACCAGAACTCAACTATTCCTTCATTGGGTAAATTAACACAAAACTATGTCACTTCAAGCTGATTACCGCTTCTTGCGACAAAAGTTAACTGGGCGAGAACCCACGTTGGCCCTACTGTCATGGAATAAATTACCAAATTACACCAGGCAAGATGGAACTCACATGCAATATTTACTGTTATAACATTATTTCTGATACGAGTGGCATGCAGTATTCTCGCTTCGCCTGCAACTTCATCTGCTAGAATGGAAATGCTTGGTTCGATTCGCAACACTACAATGTAAGCGTCCTTCAATGAACTGTTTACCTCACTGTCAAGATAAAATGCGAGAAGGAAATTAAGTGTTTAAAAGACCCATTGGTCAGTCGAGAAGTCATTAATTGACATTCCCAGATCTAACCAAATTGCTGAACGTGCTGTGAAATGATGGCGGAACTTCATGAAATCGAGAAAAATTGAATTTTTGAATCTGAAGTTCATAGGACAAACTAAGTTTGTTTATTTCTATACATTCGTACATATATACAAACTTTCTATATCTTTATTTGTTAATAAAAAGTTGATTATTATTGTTAATACTCTTTTTAGATTAAACTAAAAAAAAACATGTTCTTTTTGAAAAAAATATTTTTTTCAATTTTTTTCTTCCAAAAAATGGAAGGGTGGGAACTTTTTCAAAAATTTAAAATGCAATTAATATTCTTAAATTACACATAAAGTTTGTCGATTGCAAGTGGTTCCTCAAAATTTTTTTTTTGTTATCACCCTAGTGTAGATATATAATGTGGTAAGATTGGTTAAAACATGTAGTTATGTCAGATTTTCTATGATAAGAAATTGGTTTAAAACAAGAAGTTATCTCATGTTTTCTCTAAAGTTAGGTTTAAAACATGTGGTTATGTCAAGTTTTCTGTGGTAGATTAGGTTTTTAAAATGTGATTGTCGTTTCTGTTGAAGTTAGGTTTAAACATGCAGTTATGTCAAGGTTTCTCTGGTAAAGTTAGGTTTAAAACATGTGAGTTATGTCAAGTTTTCTGTGGTGAAGTTAGGATTTAAAAAACATGTAGTTATGTCATGTTTCTCTATGGTAAAATTAGGTTTAAAACATGTAGTTATGTCATGTTTTCTCTGGTAAAGTTAGGTTTAAAACATGTAGTTATGTCAAGTTTTCTGTGGTAAGTTAGGTTTAAAACATGTAGTATCTATTGCTTTCTCTGGTAAAGTTGGTTTAAACATATGTAGTTATGTCATGTTTTCTCTGGTAAAGTTAAGGTTTAAAACATGTAGTTATGTCAAGGTTTCTCTGGTAAAGTTAGGTTTAAAATATGATTATATCAAGTTTCTGTTGATAGATTGAGTTTAAATTTATGTAGTTATGTCAGAGACGCCAGTCCTCTCGTTCTGGTATTAGAACAACACTTAAAGTTTAAGCCAGTAAATAGCTGTAAGTGTGAATTGCGGAATGTATATATATTCTATTTAAGTAGTTGATGTTGCAACCTTTTTTTTAAAATTAGGAACTTTAAAAAATAGAATGTTTTATCAAGTAGAAAATTTGTATTCGTTGCAGCTTAAAATTTTATCTAAATTCATTCTTAGCCAATTTTATGTAAATACAGTTTGCTTGAAAATCCCATTATTATTTATATTTGCACTTGCCTATCAAAATTATGAAACAGATGTCATTAGTAAATAAATATCTCTTCAAGGTTTAGCCATATCCAATTTAGTTATTATATAGTCCTAAACAGTTCAAATTGATATACATAAAATTAGATATGATGTGATTTTGTGATGTGGTAACCATGGTAATGAACAATGTCTTGAAAAATAACAGATCTTACAATATGGCACAAATTTTCCCAACTAATTATGCATTTTGAATAAATCCTACATAACCTTGCAGCTAAAAACTAAAACTGAGAGAATAAGGTATTTTTCTTAAGATGCTATGAAAGAAAGTAAAATATGATTTTTAAAAATTTCCTCCCCACCACATTCAAATGCAAAAATTACAAAGCAATTTGTAAAGCTATAACAAAATATTTATTTGTATAAAAGATACATAAAGGTGTCCAAAGTAGTTACTTAATAAAATTGATATTTTTTTTTAAATATGAAGTTTGACTTTACTTCATTACAGGGTAGCCCCTTCAAAAAATCATTTCATTTGAACTCATTTTGTGTGAGAAAATAAACACTACATGACCATTCATAAACATCCTGGCTTGGTTATACATTTTTTTGCTGAAAAGACATTATGGCCTAAATATTACCTTGATTATTATATCAATGCTCCATAATGTATCACAATTTTATTTTTGTAGGCCTTTACTTTGAAATAAGGGATAATATGACTTTTGGTAAATTTTATTATTATTTTGTTCCAGCAGTGTGTTTTCTTTCTTTCTTGAAAAAGTTGCCAGCTCAAATTCTAAACACTCAAATAAGCCCAACCACTTAAAAGGCACCAGATTAGCCGCTAATCCGGATCAGAAAAACAACTTTGCAGGATATAATCTTCTTTTTTTTAAAGCTATAAAGAAAGGATTTAACTATATTCTATATTGTTCTAAATGTACAATAAATCTGAGAAATATACTTTACCAATATTGCTTATGTCTATTATTTTTACGCCTAAACGAAAGTCAAACATGGTTATCAGTTTATGTGTGAACACTGAGGTATGCATTACATTAATTCAGTGTACAACTTATGTGGAATATGTAATTTAATTTGTATGGTGCTAATTTTTTCATACAAGAGTACTGTACCTTTTTCATACAAGAGTACTGTACCTTCTTCTACATGAGTAACTAACGGCAATGCTCCACACCTGAACTGCAAAATATTCAATTCAATTTTTAGTGCATTTGGTTTATAGTAGCTTGTCCAATTGTAAAAGTTAAAAATACAAACTCCCAGCTCTGCACTATTAAAATTGAACTTAAAAATATAGATTTGGTAAAAGTAAAAGAGCACTCTTTTGAAGAATGTAAGCAAACAAGTGATTTTTGTCTGTAAGTTTTTATACATGTTTAACTTTTTCAAGGTCTGACTAAAACATTGATTTAAAATATCACAAGCAATCCAGTATCACTTGGGGTTTATTTTATTTTAAAGGAAGCCCAGGAATACAATAATATTTTATACATAAATGTATATTTATATAAATATTTAATATTTATCTTCATGGTTACAAGATGAGCTTATTATATACATGTACATGTACTACTAGGAATAGTTTCAATTCCTTTTTTTTTTTTATATCATCTTTAAAGAAACCATTTGCATTTACAGTTCTCTTTGCTGTTAATTTATAAATGTTGGCTTTCTTTCATCTAAGTGCTTCTGGATTCAATTAACAAAAAGTTCTACAGAAAATCTCAAAATTTTTTACTAAGTCATGGTAGTTTTTTTTTTTTTATTCCATGCGAAAAGTCTGTTAACTTTTTTGTCATAAATCTACGTTGATTACTCATGAAAAGGAAACACATGTAAATGTTAATTTGTTGTAAAATATAAGGATTTCCCTAACACTGCTTTGCTGTGCTTAGTTGTGTTGGTCCTGGCCCAATATTGCTCATTAACAGCACTGATACAAAGTCATGGAAACAAAATTTCTTTGATATTTTAAAAACATTTTTTTTTCTTTCAGTATGAAGTGCTTTTAGTCATTGTTTGCTATTTGGTCAGGTAACCAGGAGTACATTGTTCAAAATGTAATGTTGGAATATTGTAGGCAGAGAATAGTGCTTTCGTGGTGGCTCACTACAGTACTAATCACTAAAATTATTGAGTTTAAAAATGTTTTTCCATACATGTACATGTACTAAGTTATTTAACCACTGATACATGTCCTGCATTATTTATTTATGCTCACATGAAAAAGTTAATTCTTATAAATTATGACTTAATTAAGATGCAATAAAATTTTTTTTTAGTAATTGATTTTTACGGTCCGACAAAAAAAAGGCAGTAAATTTCTCTATTCCCCCACATAATGTGATTAATTATTGTACGTTTTCTTTTCATGAATTGTTTTTTTTTTTTAAATTAACGTTGGGTGTGGAAATTGTATTTCTTTTCGTATTCAGTTTAATGAAAATAAGGAAAAGATATTACTATTAACTACTATGATAATGCCACGGGATCTGTACTGACTAGTTTTAAATGTTGCATTTGTTATAGTTCTTTTAAAAAAAAAATGTTCTCGTACATTTAGGTTGACTACTACTAGGAATTACTTTATTAGGCTACCCTATTTAAAATTTAATCAAACTACTACAAGTATTACAGTTAGAACTTCCGCCCCTTAAAAACAATACATTTCTGTTTGGTAGAGAAACTGTATACATCACATCAGAGGACTTAAAGTTGCCAGCATTTTTCAAAGATCGCTTTGATGATCAAGTATTTCAAAACCTTCACTGAGCCATTTAGGCCGCTTAAAAGCCTAACATAATTAAAATGCTCCTGTTATGTCTTCAAAAAAAACCTGTAAATATATCTCCTATTTGATCAAATGTGTGCTCCAATACTGATTTTAAAATTTTACACTCAAAAAGCATGAACTATTTTTCTCCGATTCATGAAATGTACATTTGACTCATTAATTGCTTTTTTTTTTTTTTTTTTTTTTTTTTTTGATGAAAGCTGTTCAATTTTCTTTTGTTCATGTGACATGACGTTTTTTTTTTTTGTTTAAAAATGCTGAAAATCTTCATAAACCCATGATTTCTATTAAAAAATTAACCAAAACATTTGCCTTAAAACTGGTTTACAATTAGCCTCTCAGTTTATTCATTAAATAAGATGATGTTATGCATGTCTTCGCCATTCAAGTAACATTAAATTGTCTGCCTTTTTTTTTTTACTATTTTACTTGTACATCATGAATATAAATAAAGGATTAGATTCTTCTTATGACACTCTTATCCTTTGCTGTGAACTGACTTATTGTAGAAAAGAACATATAACAGAAGTAAATTTCTGCTTCCATCCCAGAAGTAGCCATCTCTAGTCAAGTCTACATTTATATTAACATTTATTCCTCAAATTTGATTAAAAAATAAAAAAAAAAGTCACAATTACATCATTTATGGGCCCCACACACATAAAATTTTTTTACAGTTTATCACTTGTGAGCCACATATAAATGCGAGCAGCTGACTGGATGCGTCCAGATTGCTGTTATTGTTACAGTGAATGGCAGTTGACCATCAAGTGCTGTATATTGTAAATATCATACATTTGTATTTAGTTTCAAGGTGAAAGCTAATTTTATTTTCAATGATGTATTAATATGTGCATTATTATTATTTTTTTTAATTGCTGTGCGGTTTAACTGTTTTTATTTTAATCTAAAGAATTATTTCATTCTATTTTTTTTTTC
The DNA here is from genome assembly GCA_021962125.1 of Bulinus truncatus. Classification (NCBI taxonomy): domain Eukaryota; kingdom Metazoa; phylum Mollusca; class Gastropoda; family Planorbidae; genus Bulinus; species Bulinus truncatus. The sequence continues at coordinate 818,401 of JAGDYQ010000092.1, forward strand.
TTGTAATTTTTTTTTTTTTTTCAACTTGATGTGACCATTTGTCTCATATACGTCACAATGAAGTCTGTGAGAGAAATAAAATGTGAAGTTTATATTTTGTCATCATTTTTTTTATTTCTTCATTAAAGGAAAGCGAAATCTGTGAAATATAATTTTTATATCAACTAGCTATGGGAGTTCAAATTATAAAACATAATGTCTCAACTGCGAGGTTTGTTTGTACAAATATTTGAACTGAAAAAAAAAATCAATTAAACATTTTTAAAAATGCATTATTGCTGCTCCTAAACTCAACAATTAATATTAAATTATTTTTTTTGTATCACCTTTCATTATATTACCTTATTTTTAGTGAGTGAAATATTTTTAAACTCAAGAGGTTTATCTCACCTAATTAAATAATCTCTAAAAAAATGGAAGTGTGTTTTTTTTTTTCAGGTAGATTATATTTACAGTTATATCCGTTATATTAGATGCCGTTATTAAAACAATAAAAAACTTTTCTTAGTATTTTTTTATGAACATTTGATATTTGAAATGAAATTTTTTTTTTACAAATAAATCCAGGTGCACTTCTTTTTATTGTGTTATTTCTTTTTGAATCAGTTTTAATATTACTGGCAATTTTACTCTATAACCTTTTAAAAAAAAAAGTGAAAGTGACAATCTATGTTTTAATACATTCTATGACCCTGCAGTATGTTGCTAAATGTGTGCTGGGTATAGCAGCTGAATTGCCTAAGAGACAACTTCCAACCTGTGAAGATGTTTTTTTTTGTCTGTATCCAGCAAAGTAACTGATATGGACGAAAGCGTTAAAAATAATTTGAGTACAGATCAAAAATATTTCCTAAAAGCTTGCTTAGCCGTCCAGCTAGGTTCTGACAAATGCTCAGATATACCATTTCTAGAAACCAGTCAACCGGGTTCTCTAAATCATGCAAGAAGGGTAACAAAAGCGAACAGGATTTTGCGATTTTATGTCAAAAATCCTTCAGTTCCGTTAATGAGAATAACAAATTTTATTGTGAATATGTATAGACAATTATGGTTTTACATAAAAAGTAATCCATCTTGTCAAAGTGGGGCTAGAAACTTTTTATAACATGATTATGTAGGTTTTAGTTTTTGGATAGAACATTTTTTAGCTTAAGGTTCTCAAACCGAACAAGATATAGACTACAATCTAATGTTAATCGGTGAACATTTTTTGGCGTTTTCGATCTCGATTCCAAGCGTGCTTTTATGAATCTAGTCGCGTTTTTCTGGACCAGTGGCGTAGCTAAGGGGGGGGGGGGCGGCGGACCGCCCCGGGTGACAGCATATGGAGGGTGACACTATGTCACCTCCAACAAAATTTTTCAGCCAGGCTAAGGTGCGAAAATAGTCTGAAAATAGAATTATTATAAAAACCCAACCAACACAGGAAATGTGACTGGACGTTTCCCATACAGATCAAATGTCAACCGTAATTAAATATGTACACATCAGCGGTGGTACAGGTGAAGTGCGGGAGTCATTCCTTGGATTTGTTCATATGAAAGGTAAAACAGCTACTGCATTGACTGGCGATATCCTCGAGAAACTAGAAAACGAAGGACTGGATATTCAGTTACGTCGCAGTCAAGGGTACGATAATGCAGCAAGCATGGTTGTAATCCACGGTGGTGTGCAATCAAAGACACTAATCCGAAGGCAATTTTTTTACCTTGTTAGAATCATTCTTTGAACCTTTGTGGCAAACATTCGTTTGCTAACAACCCGTCTTGTGTAACCTTTTTTGGAAGTCTTGAGACGCTGTACACATTTTTTGCTCTGTCGACCGATCGTTGGGATGTACTAGAGAAATACACAGGTCTAACAGTGAAGAGACTGTCCACAACTCGCTGGTGTGCACATGCTGATGCAGTGAAACAAGTGATACAGAAGTTTAACCAGTTTGTGGAAGCCATTGAAGCTCTGTGTGATGTCGAAGAAAGCGTCGAGACAAGAGGCTCTGAGCACATCTGTTGCCAGCTTATATGCGACTGTTCTTTCATTGCGTTCTTGTTTTCCTGAGGTGATGTTTTACAAGAAATCGACAGCACAGAAGTACATGAAAACACCAGCTATTTCTGTGGACATGGTTGCAACCAAACTAAGGGCTCTCAAAGTCTTTGTGGAAGAGCATCGTACGAAGGTTATTGACAATGCCGTCCAGCAGGCACTTGCGAAATGTGAAGAACTTGATATCCCTACATAGAAGAGAATCATAAGAAAGAGAAGATTACCAGGAGAGTAGACAAGAGATGCTGGATTGTCATTGCAGCAGGAGACCAAGAGAGCAATGTAGGAGTGTCTGGACCGTTTTCATATGGAGTTAGATACGAGAAGAAAGGCAGTGAATGACATTTTGCTGAATTTTTTTTGCCGTATCAGACCATATTATTTGTGCCAACGACGAAGAAATACAGTTGTTCGTTACCAAGCTCACAACCGTGTATGATGAGCTGAAGAAGACCTTTGTCTAGAAATTCCACGTTTAAGGCAACACGTACAACCAGCCGAAATAAACTTGGATTCCTCCAAGCACTGGATTGTACTGCGACTCCTACGGTTTATCATCAAGTGGGACTTTATGAATCATTGCCATATCTTACGCTGACTCTAATATTCTTTCTGACAAGATGTGTTTCTGTGGCATCGTGTGAAAGAAGTTTCTCAAAATGAAACTTATAAAACATTACCTCCGGTCAACCATGAGCCAGTCGAGATTGTGAGATTGTCGGATATGGCTGTTCTGTCCACTGAACGCGAGCTTACAAGACAAATAGATTTCGACGATGTAATTGACCTGTTTGCCTCAATGACAACAATAAGACATTCCTTCTAGGACTATAGTGTCGAACGACATTCTTTTGGGCCGTGCATTATCGTGTTTTGCATTTAGATATTCTGAAAGTGAACAGTTGCATTTTAAAAATCTTTGGATTTGAACTATTTGTTTTGTGGTATTGGATTCGGATTTAGTCATGTATCATACATGTAAGCAGTAACCTACCGGACAGTAGAGAAAGTAGAGCCTAGAGGTAGAGTATTTCTGAAAATTTTACTACACCTAACCGTTCAGCAAAGGGTCGTGCGGGGTCACTGGGGTGACATTTGAACGGACCGCCCCGGGTGACGTTTACTCTAGCTACGCCACTGTTCTGGACCACACATTAGCTTGATGTCTCTCTACTGACTGGGTGTGACAAGGACCACACATTAGCTTGATGTCTCTCTATTGACTGGGTGTGACAAGGACCACACATTAGCTTGATGTCTCTCTACTGACTGGGTGTGACAAGGACCACACATTAGCTTGACGTCTCTCTACTGAAAGGGTGTGACAAGGACCACATATAGCTTGACGTCTCTCTACTGACTGGGTGTGACAAGGATAGCGGGCAAAATCCAGTCTTGGTGTATCATCTTACCGGATCATGGTTAATAAAGTATCCATAAATGTCCATTACGATCGGAGGCTCTATGATCAGAGTTTTCTGCCAATCGATCATGTCTATGTAGCAAGTAGCCTCAAAGCAGGGACGCTTTACAGCCCCGTAGCGTGAAAATTCTACAGAAGTGGCCAGGCATTCTTCAGCAGGGGCCATGCAATAGCAGGGGGCCAGGTAATACATTTTACTAAGAAGAGCAAATAAGCAGAGGAGGCCAGACAAAACGCAGGGGGCCCTGGCTCCTGCCCCCCCCCCGCACGCCACGGGCCTGATGCTTTATCAACTAGGCACAGTAGGTACTGTGACTAGGGCCTACGGACTTTTCAAGGGCCTACGAAAGCCAGAACGTTCAGTGAAAAAAAGTCCAGAATGCCAGTAAAATTTAATAATGTTTGTATTAAATTAACTATATACATGTATAACCGTGTGAGATGAGCACCTGAGCAAGTCAAGCTGCATTGCTGTAAATCTGTAAATTAACTTTTCGACTCTTTGTCTTAGCATAGTCACATATGACGTCCTCAAATGTCATTTCCACATCAAATCCTTTTCAATATAAAGTAATGTCAGGGAGGATAGTCGTGTTTGTCCCATCGTTTTTAACAATTTAGGTTTAGAAAAGGAATTTTAACCATCGCTGCGGTGAAAGCAAAAAAAAACGTGTAGACTGACTGAACAATAGCAAAATAGTTGACTGCAGCTGAGCGGCAGATGAGCCTACCAAATTAAAGCTGTGGACAGCGCATGGCACCCACTAATTTATTAATCTCTCCAAATCTAGCTGAAAATCTCCCGAGTAAATCCCACTCAGATTACTCGCATTGTCATAGGATTACGATCTGCTAATGCCGATATCTATACCATGAAGTCTGAGAGTACTCACCAACAGATCGAAAAGGTATTTACCATCGTGTTGTTCAATTGGAATGGACTGAAGAAAATGCTACACAACAGTTCCACTTTTGAGAACATAGCGAACAACTACTGTCAGCGATCCGTATGACTGATGTCAGGAGTGGAATCGATACTGATTCCATAATATTTAGTATTCTTAATTTCAGGCAGTATCTGCGTCAATACTTTGGATCCCATTATCTCAATAAATTCATCACATATACTGGCAGAAAGATATAAGACATTCCCCTTTCTGGGGTTTTCATGTCCCTTTGCAGTTTTTCGTCAATTCTAAATGCCTGTTGACATGCTAACATAATTTAGAGAACAGCAATGTGATCCTTCGACTTCTCATATGATGTAATCCTTGCGATGGCATTTTTCCAGACATCAAAACCATAGATAAACTGATTTGCAAAACCGGTGTTGTAGTCAAACAGCTTACACACATAACAAAACACTTTACTTGTTGAAGGAGAATAGAGAAGCCAGCCTCGCGTGACAATTTCACCATTTGTTAACGTTCTATCAAAATATTTTTTGCGTGCATATCTGATCTTGTCACCAAATTGTCTACCCTTTAATTTTGTTAAGAAATATGTTCAGCATAATAACATCTTAGATGTGTAGTTATCTCCCAATCAGCTGGATCGCTTGAATAGCTGTATTTTTCGTTATGCGACTCATGCTTTGAACCATAATCTCCTACTGAGCCTAATATACAGTCTGAGTCCGTAGGCAAATCAAACACAGCAGCTTCAGGATACAGATACCTTTTTCTTTGTAACACTTGTTTCGGTTGTTTCACTTTTTTCAACAGAGTTCGGCAACATTATTTTTGGTATTGCGGGATTATTTGTGTACATTGTGGTCGAAGAAGTAAATGAAATGTCATTATCGCTAGTATTACTAGTTTTACCAGTAATGCAATCAGTGTCTCTGCTCATAAATTGCAGCAACGAACCCTGAATTTTTTGCAATGCTTTTTCTTTCTCCTCCTTTTTCTTCCGCTTTTCAAATCCACTCTCGTGTTTCCTCTTGTATCCATCAGACATTGTTATTTAAAAGTACTTTTGTTGCTTTTTAAAATTTTGTAAGAAAAAAGAAGCACACGATTAGCAACGAATGCCCAGTGCACGATGTAACACCGGAATTACTACGTTAGCATTGCACAGAGTCTGTATAGAATAATTTACAATGCGGAAAGTTAATTTAGATTACAAATCTTAAAGGAGTGCAGGTGCATTCCAGAATAATGTTAAAAATTAAGTCAGGGAGGGTATAAACTTAATACGGGTTTGACGCCCACAGTCCAAACAATTTAAACAATGTAATTTGTTTAACAATTTAGATTATGTTATTAATAGTCGCGACACCGTTGTGTATGTCAGGCGAATCTATAAATTTACTGATCAATGCAATAAATGAATGGGGTCTAAAATATGAATATAGCGTATTGTATAAAAATTTTAATATACAAATTAATTCCCTTGGAACTATTTTTAGCCATTACAATTTGGCATAATGAACACATTGAATTTTAAAATGGGTAAAATGTTATAAGATGTGATACGTCTCAACCGTTCATTGTAAACTTAACATGTCTGATATGATCTAGTGAAACAGGACCGGCCTTACGAATTACAAGGCCCAATTTAACGGATCTTTGCGAGGCCCCCCTCTTTTAATTTGTTTACAACTATTACTATTTATCAGATCATGTAAATTGCTGGGCCCCTGCCAGGCCCGGGGTGCATTCTTGAAAAATATAAAAAATGAAGCCGGGGAGGCCAACGACTTTGAAAGTGCCTAGGGCCTACAATGATCTTAAAACGGCCCTGTTTTAGTAATAGGTTTTGGTTACAAACTGTCTAGAATGACTGCTGTTACATTTTTAATCAATATTCCTTCAATTAAAGCGCCGATGACATCATTTCGGTGTACATGTACAGAATATATTACTCAAAAGTGTGTTAACTGAAAGACCACTTACAGTAATGAAGGGAAAGTAACACATGCTGGTGTCTGTGAGATAAAAATAAATGGTTTACATTCAAAGATTTGATTAGTTTCAGACCTGCCAAAATGACTGAATTGCATACTATAATATTAGGCCTACTGTTGGTAATATCTTTTGGTAAGTCACTATTGTTACACATCTTCTTTATTTTGATTGTAATTAAATGTATTTATTTGAAATCTCTCAATATACCGTTGTTACTGTGTTTTTTTTGTGTAGGGAGGAAAAAGAAAAAAAATATAAATGGTTAGCAATTTATTCCCATGTAATGAAACGATCTATAAATGTTGTAGGAGCTGGTCAATATTTCAATAATTAAAATCCTGTACAGATGTGGTCCCCAACCTTTTTCTTGCCACGGACCGGTCACCGTTTTATAATTCACCGCGGCCCGCTGGAGGGAGGGGGGGGGCTTTGATTATTTTTCGTCCGTGGAAAGGCGCACAATCCCAAGTGAAATACATTTCAGTAAATAAAAAGGAAATAGTTTAATGCTTCTGGGGCGGCCCGGTACAATTCGATCCACGGGCCGGTACCGTTTCACGGCCCGGGGGTTGGGGACCACTGCTGTATGGAACTAGAAAATATATAAATATATCTCAAACCAATTGTCTAAACTACTTTATTGGTGTCGCTCAGGTTTGATTAGTGGTCAGCTGATCACGCCCTACCAGGCCTGCCAAATGAAATGTATCGATGACATTAAACATTACGTCACTAATGAGTCCAAACAAAGTTTCCAGCAAGGATGTGTTCAGTATTGTAACCTGCACGCGTGAGTAATAATAGTAGGGAACATTGTGACACAGTAAAACCCAGAACGTTGTGACACAGTAATCACAGAGCATTGTGACCCAGTAAAAAACAGAACATTGTGACCCAGTAAAACGCAGAACATTGTGACACAGTAAAACACAGAACATTGTGACACAGTAAAACGCAGAACGGTGTGACACAGTAAAACACAGAACATTGTGACACAGTAAAACACAGAACATTGTGACCCAGTAAAACACAGAACATTGTGACCCAGTAAAACACAGAACATTGTGACACAGTAAAACACAGAACATTGTGACACAGTAAAACACAGAACATTGTGACACAGTAAAACACAGAACATTGTGACACAGTAAAACGCAGAACATTGTGACACAGTAAAACACAGAACATTGTGACACAGTAAAACACAGAACATTGTGACACAGTAAAACACAGAACATTGTGACACAGTAAAACACAGAACATTGTGACACAGTAAAACACAGAACATTGTGACCCAGTAAAACACAGAACATTGTGACACAGTAAAACACAGAACATTGTGACCCAGTAAAACGCAGAACGGTGTGACAAGTAAAACACAGAACATTGTGACACAGTAAAACACAGAACATTGTGACACAGTAAAACACAGAACATTGTGACACAGTAAAACGCAGAACATTGTGACACAGTAAAACACAGAACATTGTGACACAGTAAAACACAGAACATTGTGACACAGTAAAACACAGAACATTGTGACACAGTAAAACACAGAACATTGTGACCCAGTAAAACGCAGAACGGTGTGACAAGTAAAACACAGAACATTGTGACACAGTAAAACACAGAACATTGTGACACAGTAAAACACAGAACATTGTGACACAGTAAAACACAGAACATTGTGACACAGTAAAACACAGAACATTGTGACACAGTTTAACAAGAATATTGACACTCTAGTCCCATATGTTTAAAATAGCGCACTTTATTAAAAAAAAAACTCCTAATTAAAAATATTATTCGTAAACATGTTCGTCAACTATCGTAATAAAAACTAAATGGTCGATACCAAATACAAATGTATTTTCGGCATTTGGAAAACTATATCAGCATTCTTTGTAGGGACAAACAGGCACAATGAAACATGATAAACGATTTGACGTTTTTTTTTATATCCTGCGAGTTTTCTCACCATTACAATAAAACATTAAATATCTGCCAGTATAAATTGGTGGTCAAACCGCCCCTAAGTAATGATTTATGCCAAAGAAATATTGACTTTAACACATTATGTTTATATATATATATATATATATATATATATATATATATATATATATATATATATATTATATATATATACATATATATATTTCGTTAAAATAAATCCATTTCATTACAGATTTGACGACATTTTGAGCCATCTCACACCTCAGTTAATTTGAAACTAAAAACGTCACCAAGTTAACCAAGAGATCAAGACTTGAGATAATTAAATAATAGCTCACTTAAAAAAAACTTTTATTGTTCAGTTTGTATGTAGGCTTTTATTATATATTTAAGAATATGAGTAAAAATTGTGTGAAATAGTCAAATAGATTGCGCGCCTGATGCGCCCGACGACTAATCGCCACCGCGTTGTATACCAGTGCTTCTCAAACTTTTTAAAGTCACGGCCCCCTTTGGAACGCCAATCAATATGCCGCGGCACCTCCCCCCCCAATTTTTTTTTTTTGGTTTAAATTGCTTAAATTTTTTTTATTTTTCGAAATTCCACGGCCCCCCTACGAACAGTACACGGCCCCCTAAGGGGCCGCGGCCCACCACCTTGAGTAGGACTGTTGTATACAAACGTTGGCTTTTTTTTTTTGGATTGAAAATCAGCCACAATTATTGCTCCATTGTTTAAAAATATTAACTAACTAAAATTTTTTTTTGTGCGGCAAATAAAGAAACGTGCACTAATGCCGTTTATTTGATTAACTTGTGGTCATCTGATTCGCCGGTCAATGCGAAAAACCGGCTCTGATAAAATAATATATTGACAAACGACCAACTGGCTGGCATAGAGATTTCTTCTGTATTTTTATAGCCCCTATGCAGATACTTCAAACAGATCTTTGTTGATTCTAAGCAAAATACTTGTGAGGGCGTTGATATCATTAGATTTGATAGAAGGGCCCAAACAAAGGGGGGGGGAGGGGGGCCCCCCCCCCACATAATCAAAAAAATTTTTATTACAAAATATAATTAAAAAAAGCCTACAAATTTTTTTTTTTTTTTTATAAACCCCCCCAGGAATTTTTTTTTGTTTGGCCAATAAATAGAAGTCATTACAGGCAGGGCCGTACTAGGAGTGAGGTCCCTGGTCAGTCGTCTAGTTGACCTGTCCATATCGACGACTCCGTTCTCTCCATTAATTTTTCTCTCAATTAGAAAACTCACAGTATCAAAAATGGACGCAGATTAAATATTTTGACCTATTAAAATGTACAATGAAAGTTGGTCGCAAATACAATGATAACTTAAGTGACATTCTCCTATCAATAAAATAAATTCGTGGCTTGAAACTTTGAAAGCTAACTTGAGAACACGTTTCTTTTATGTAATAATACGTACACTTTCAAGAAATAAATAAAAACAACATTCTAGTCGTATTCTCATTACTCTGTAATACAACTAGCAGACTTACGATTAAGTTAACCATTCTTTGTATTCATTCAAAAAAAAAACACAAAGTGTAGGTTACTCAAACAAATATATAATTTCATTTTAAAAATATACAAACCGAAAATTGAATGAAATCTCAAAGCTGATGTCCAGTGTCAGAATTTCAAACAATAAAATTTGAAAAATAAACAAAAAACATTTCAACTTTAGACCAAAGCTATACATTTGTAATCACTTTTTAAAATAATCTTTGACCGATATTGAGAGCTACATTTGTATCAAATCTCCATTAAAAATAACTTAAGAAGCATATCATAGCATAACTAACAAATTCGATTAATTATTGCATCAACCAATCACGCAGAGTAGGCGATGTGTATTGAGACTTCGAACCTAGGAGAGCTTACGATAGTATCTAAATGAAATGATTATGCACTATTATAAAAATGACGAAAATAAAAAAAAATTGTATTGTTATTTCTACAACCACCCATGGTTAAAATATTCATAAATATTTGCGGCGGGATTAAATGTATATAAAAAAAATTGTCTAGTATAATACTAAATAGTATGATATTTTCTGTTGTTGAATAGATTGATGTGGGTATGGCACATAGAAAGAATGGAAAACATCAGAGGTCCACAGGCAATAAGTAAGGTAACGCCCAGTGAGAAAAGGCCAAAGGGCAGACCAAGAAGTAGATGATTAGAGGAGGTGGAGAAAGACCTTAAAGCCATGGGAGTGAGAGAGTGGAGGAAAAAGACCATAGATCGGGAAAAGTGGAGAGGAGTACTTTGGCAGGCCAGGGCCCTAAATGGGCTGTAGAGCCAAAGGAAGAAAATAATAATAATATATTGGCCTAATTTATTTCAATTTTTGAATTTAAAGTTTTATGCATATTTATCTTAATCTTTTAATAATTAAAACATAATCAATACTCCTCAAATCTTTTATTGGCCACCAATCGTCTTTATTTTTAGGAGTATTAGCAAACTACAGGGCTTTTTGTGTAGAACATTTAAAATAGACAAACAGAGACTATATATTTAGAACATTTGATATGGACAAACAGAGACTATATACTTAGAACATTTAAAATAGACAAACAGAGGCTGTATATTTAAAACATTTTATATAGACAAACAGAGACTATATTCTTAGAACATTTTATATAGACAAACAGAGACAATATATTCAGAACATTTTATATAGACTAACAGAGACTATGTATTTTTGTCTTCGTTTGTCATAGTGAAAATGTATTCAGAGAAACATCATCGATTAAAACAATTATAAGATAAACCAAATCTTTAAGACCAATCAGATCAACCACTGCGAGTTCTATTACATGACGTCATTTCGCATTATCCGGATGATAACAACAACAAAACATCTTCATTATTGGCGGATATCGATCTGGCCTGGCGATACTCTGTGTCTGGGCCTAATACAGGTGTTTATTTCTCGGAGCTTATGTTCTCATCAACATTCCAGGAATCACAACCCCATTAGCTAGTTCATTTTGTTTTTTATTAGCTGGACCTAACACCAAGGGAGCAGTCTTAGTTATAGTTCAGTTTGTTTTTATGTACGTGTGTGACCTTATTTTGCGTGCGTTATCTCTAGCCATCAAGTATTATTTTGTTTTTATTTTGCTCCCTGTGTTACAGCAGACTGGTTTCTTATTGTGAGTTACTGTGGATATAATTACTTACTACCGCTGATTACATATGACAGGTGTACTATCAATTACACGTGTGTCTGACCTAGTTTCATTAAGCTGTTATTGGTTTTTTATACTTTTACATCATTAACGTGTAATGACAGTATTCTGTGCAGTGACGATTTCTATACTGTCATTAACTGTGCAGTAAATAGCAGTTTACATTGTTGTTTTTTTTAAATTAACTATATGGATCAATAGTTCGCGGATTGTTTTATACTTTATTTTTTGTTTGTTTATAATAACATTTTTAACATTTTACTTCAGGTAAGTTGAACAGTGTTGTTTTTAATTACACTTCACGTGATTGTGAAGCTGTTTGCTCAAATATAATTCATGGTTGTAGCTGGTTGTTGAGTTTGTCTGAGCCCTCTCAATTGTTTTATTCATTTCAATCCTAGTAATGTTTTAATTATAACAAGATCAGTTATAACAAAATAAATTACAACAGTTAAAATATATCAAATTAAATTATGACAAATTAAGTTGTAACAAAGTAAGCTATAACAAAGCAAGCAATAACAAAAGTAAGCTATAACAAAAGTAAGCTATAACAAAAGTAAGCTATAACATAAGTAAGCTATAACAAAAGTAAGCTATAACAAAGTAAGCTATAACAAAAGTAAGTTGGTCCGATGATGTCACAAAGTCCACCCAGTTTAAAAATAAGTATCGGGCATTAGTCCAGAAAATAAAGGCGAAATGGGAATTAAACGAGCCATACAATGCCATAAATAGTTAAATTCTATGCACTGGCGTCGCCAACAACAAAATGATTTAGAGAGGCCCTTCTCAAAAAAAATAATTCATAACTCCCCCCCTTCCGTCCAAGGCCCCCCTCCCCTCTCATTGCTGCCATTGCAAGCTCTACCTGCACGCCTTCAACTCTAATTCATCTAATCCCTGATAGTTTTTAAATGAATCTTTATGGGAATATTTATTTTTTACTTGAAGTAAAAATATATTGAACAATTCAAACCTGACTAAAATGTAAAAAAAAAAATATACATATGCAGGCTTGTGAATAAATATGAGGTAATTAAATCTAACTATATATAGAAAGTAGGGAACGTCTCCATTAAAACAACAACAGCCTGTTACTCAGATAAAGGCTGCCAACTATTTTCTTGAAGAATCATCCAGAAAATATATGAAGAATATCTAAACTATACCAAATGTATAGCAAATATTCTAAGTTTTATATCTAAATGACAAATTGCTTTCTATTATTCGATATCTTATTATTTTTATCTACATTTCTCCTAAAAAAACATTACAAACCTAGATATGGATAAAAAAGTTTGCAGATTGGCAGCTCTTACTCGGATGGTTCAGTTCCCAGACACAGTCTGTGTTGTTGTTGTCTATGTTTGCGATGCGTATCTGGACCAACAGTTGTGAATGCTAATGCTATATGAGTTGGATTGATTAATGGACATGTGTGAATGTGTTAGCAGTAGCTTGACTTGTGTTTATGGCGCCCGATGCGGACTATGAAAATGTCGCCACATTCACAAATCTAAACGCCATAAAGTACCACAATTTCCGCCCCTGGATGGCGGCAAACTGTGTGTCGCCTTGGGAGGACCGCCCTCTCTAGCTATGCAAGCCACTGTGTGCAATAACTATGCATAAGAATATTCTATTTCAATCAAAGTTTCTATATATAAGCCCATCACTGCATGTCAATATAATAAGATATCTATTTTTGCATCTAGTTTTTAATAGTGCATACAATGATACCTCAGATTCCGAATCAGATCTATTCCTTGAAGTCGTTAAAATTCCAAATCGTTCAAATACCCGACTAGTGTTTTTCAAATCATACAAAATTTAATATTAGTTACTAGCTGTACCCTGCAAAACCTTTGCATAGAGTTATATTCCCGTATGTTTGATCGGTAGGCTAGGTTACTTTTGGTTTAGGGCAGATCCGATTTTTCATGATTGTATTTTAAACTGGAATACTGTTGTATTAACTCTTCACTTTCGATTTAACCCAGGACCCAAGTCGCTATTATTTATATAGATTATTGGATCCAAACAATCTCGATCTCAACGGTACCTTTAGTTAATATGAATTTTGATTTACACTAACTTTTTATTATACAGTAGTTTTAGTGGCTCCCGAAATGGGATCTTAAAATACCGGCCCATTCCTCTGCCAAAAAGTACAAATATGGTGAAAATGCCACCACTTAGTGGCGGGAATCTGTCGCCGAGGATGGACCGCCCTTTCAGCAGTCTTCTATTTACTCTCATTATATTAGAGAGTATTAAAAAAAACAACTTAAGAAGTAAATCGTAAATCGGAATAAATTGTAAACATCAAAAGAAATGCTTTCACGTCCAAGAAAAATCCTTCATGCAGCTATCGAAAGCGCTGGTAAAAAGTACTCCAGAGTCAGAAAATTCTAATGCATGTTAGGATTTAGGGCAGAGATAGGGTATTTGGTACCTGTATTACCAAGTATTTGGAGTTCATGTACTAGTACTTGCACCTTGGGTACTTTGTACTTTCATGGTCAGTACTTGGAACATCTCTCATTAAGGGGCACATTTTTTCTTTCTAACTCAAAGTGATTTCAGTTTTGGAAAGTTTGGATTTTCAGTTATGTATTTGTTACAAAGATCGATTCAGCTACAATAGACATTTATTTAAAATGTTTCAGGTACCTGATGGTCTATAGCAGTGCTTCTCAAACTTTTTGAAGTCACGGCCCCCCTTAGAACGCCAATCAATATGTCGCGGCCCCCCTATTTTTTTTTTTTTGGTTTAGACTGCTTAAATTCATAATTTTAAACTTCTATATGCAAACTTTTACTAGTCAATACACGATTTTTATAAAGTTAACAATGAAAGAGTGAAAGGATGCAGCATATAAAATAAACTAGATTTTATTTTAAACATATATTAATACTATTTACATACATTAGGTTAATTATATTTTATGTGTCACATTTTTCGAAATTCCACGGCCCCCCTCCGGACTGTCCACGGCCCCTTAGGGGGCCGCGGCCCACCACTTTGAGAAGCACTGCGCTATAGTGTTGAACAAATGACGAGGTTTCCCAATTTATTTATTTTTTTAACGGCAAGGGCCGCTCTTGGCTCGTGGCGGCCCCGGGCTGACAAAGTTACGGTGCCCCACTTTGCTTACTGCCCCTGATTCTACCAGTAAATACAGCGTACTAAATGACACAAGTAAAATAAAATGTTTTCGGCCACATAGCCGTCAGACGTGTGGTTATTTTCTCTTTCTGTTTATATTCAATTTATATTGGTATGGCGCCCTCCCCCCTCCCTCTTTTCGCCCCGGGATTGGGCGTCCCTTGCACAGTTGGCAAATGCCTGTTAACAGCCCTGACGTTTACAATGCATATCAGTGTTTATGCCTATATCCGTATTGTTCTCAAGATTGAATTAAGTAACATGATATGAACTGAATCAAACTGGTAACGAACTTAGGACACGCTAATTTGTATTTTATTTTCGTTCACGAGCAATGATGCCCTACGACACTGGCTCGCCTGGGGATGCAGAACAATGTTTAGTACTAAGTAGCTCATTATCATATATATCAGATGCGTAATTTGACTTCCTGCATGTAGTAGGCCCTATGTACTAATGAGCTTTCGGTTATTATTGACAGTACAAAAAAAATTAAAAAAGACACCATTAGATTCTAGTTAGGGAGAATATCTAATTTTTAAATGCATTGGCTACAGTACCATCAAGCGCCATTATATTAGGGTTAGGAATATTGCTGGTCCCCGTATTTTTTTTCGGGTACCAGCAATTATATTAGGGTTAGGAATAGGGTTAGGATTACGATAAGTTAGGGATAGGATTAGGGATAGGTTTAGGGTAACCTGAAAAAATGATGGCACAAATAATTAAGTGATTTTTTCAAATATTGGTTTTCTATATGAATACCTACATCTGATTTTTTGCGCATCGCAATACCAAAGACTGAATCAATATTGTTAGGATTTTTTAGGAATGATTAACTATTAGGGGTTACGTAATAAGAGAAATGTCTTGGTATTTAATATTGATCTAAGTATAACTACGAATCATTAGTTTTTGATATGTTCTTTTTCGTCATAATTCACCTAATGTACCTATTCAGCCACAATATTGTTTGTTTTATAAGCTCCACAACTATTGCTGGTTTATAATTAAAACCCGGAGTCCAGCTTGATCACTGTTGAATAAAAAAACGAGGTATTTAAATGAGAAACTGTAGATAATCGAGACTGAAATCGAGGCAAGAATCCATGGGCGTCTTGTATCAATGTAAACATTAGGCTTCTAGACCATAGGTCAAAGGATATATAGAAAATTTGATACTAGTGTAAAAGGATATTGCTTAAAAAAAAAGTATGCTGGCGTGAAAGCTTTTATGTTCTACAGAAATTGCTTCTAAATGTTGATAGTTGATATTTATTGATACAGACATTTATTCTAAATGTCAATATACACATTGATTCAAAATAATTATACAGAATTAATTCTAAATGTCATCGTAAAGATTGATTTAAAATAATCATACAGACACTAATTCCAAATGTTAATATAGAAGACGATTATAAATATTTATATAGACATTCGTTTCTGTATGATTATATCGAACTGACTTTTCAATATCGACTTTAAAAAAAAATCATTATAAACGAATTCATCAGATGCAGTTTTAGTCAATTTAAGTTACAGTTTTCTGACTGTTGACCTGATGTTGCTAAGTATGACTGTATAACAGACAACTCAGTCGCTGTACATGGTATAGCGAGGGTGTGTGTGTGTGTTGTGTGTGTGTGTATTGAGTGCTCAACACCTGTCACATATTGATTTACTCGAGTAATTAGGCCGAACACTGGGGTTTAAATCACCCTCTTTTATAAGGGGGGCTGAGGGGTGTTTGTGGATGGAAAGTAGGGGGGGGTATTGCAGGTGAACAAGCTATATATAGCACCTTCATGTTGTTTATTTTTATCCCATTTCTTTAGTCTCGGTGGGGTGGACAAACGTTTTTTACCGAGGGCCATATTTAAAATTTGATTGAAATCGGCGGGCCGCATAAATATTTTGTCTACTTCAATTACAAATTACAATGTAAGAAAATATATATCCAATGATAATAAATCATAGATGTATTAGTCATTTTATTTCACATTCACACTCTCTTACACATGCACATTACATCTTAAAAATACGAACTATATCAGTTCAGTGCTAATTTGGTAATAGGACTTAACCATCATATTAACTCAACTAAAGTTTATTGATACCCGTCATAATAATAATGAAGACAAAGGAACTTAATTTACATACAAGCTGACCACAGAGTAAAATTATAATTAATGAGAAGTTTGTATCCTGTTCACAATTTGGATAATGTTTGAGAATTGTGGAACCAGTTTACTGGTTTTGGATTCGCATGACAGCATTTTAACTGGCAGTCAGTCAACATCGATCTGTTCTAAGACTTGTTAATTTTCATACAAGAAACCGCTTGCTTACAAATAAGGATGTGATACCCAATTAGTGACAAAAAGCTTGGCAGCAAAGTTTTTTTAGGTGTGGAGATGCCACTGCTGGCAAACATTCTTAAAACTCCAGCAAAATAACTGACTTGTACTTCTTCTTCATGTCACAATCTATTTGTAGGTCAAGCAGCTCTAACTAATATTCGGGAGCCATATAACCGATTTAATATCCGTGGATTCAAATCAAGAAGTCGGAATAAAATTAAAAAAATACAAAGCGAAAACTCTAAATAAAGAAAATTACCATTGGGAGAGGATCGCCACACTTATACGGGGCCATTGTTTGCCCACCCCTGCTTTAGTTCAATAGTATCTGCACACTTTTGGTTGGGTTATTATTATTTAGCTTTTTTTTCCTCCAGTAGATTATTTTTAATTATAACCACAAGAAGGGGGGAAAAACAACAATCGCTGCAAAAATAATTCGATAAATTGTGTTTGATAAGTCACTGCGTGATGATATGATTTAATAGACAGGTAATGCAATGGAGATGAGTATGAATTAGCATTACTAACAACCATGAACGTAAGCTTTTATATTTAAAAATATCAATACAGACTTGAATCTTTTTTTTTTAATCACTGTTATTAGTTGTTTCCCTTGAAATAGGATATAATTACAAAAGTGCCACTGGTATTCAGAACAGGCACATTACAAGCAGGGGCCGCCGTCTTTAATGTTGGTGATGGTCGAATTCTGTTTTTTTTTTTATATAGTAAAATATTATTTAAAGAGCCGCACCATATGAAGACGTACAGAATTACGGGATGAAAATCAATCAATAATAATAAAAAAAAGAAAACACAAACAAACAAGCAGACTGACTCATTGAGAGCAGCACAAAAACTTCCTCGAAAAAAAAAAACTAAGATCCACATTTTGCCACCTCTGTTATTGTAGTTTATAATTCAAACTCTTCATCCGAATTTTACTTTCTCAAATTATCAGGCTATAGTGACTTTTTTGTGGTTTATGTTTCCACGGTTAAAATAACAACGGCTGATTTTACAGACAAGTGGGGAAAGCATTAATCTATATGCTGGGCACATGGGGATTAAGGGCAGAGATAGTGCCTATCAAATACCAAGGTTTCCCAATTATTTTTTTTTAACGGCGAGGGCGGCACAAGGTTTGTGGCGGCCCTGGGCAGATAAAGAATCGGTGCCCCCCTTCTCTTTCTGATCCGACTGACTCCTACCGTCATTATATATACACAGGCAGCACTATATATATATATATATATATATATATATATATATATGTCACCATTTTAAATATTTGAAATTAGCAGACCTTGACAAAATGTCAACTTTATGTTTCAAATAAGATACAATTATTTAAAGTTACTTGTTATTTTTTTCCAAAGCCAACAATGAAAAGAAATATTTCAAGCAGAGCGCCATCTAGTGCAGTAGACAACGTGCCGAAGTTCCCTTGTGTCACATAATGCATGTAATACTTGAAATGACTTGATTCTTAAAACAACAAGTCACCATGGTCTGAAGGGGAATCCAAAACGACAAATCTACGTCATTCAAACTGTTCCTAATTATGAACAGCAGGACTGGTAAATTAAAAGAAAATGTTATCGAAATATAGCATAAGATATATAAATCTCCCTGAGACAACTTGATGGATTTTTTAAAATATCTCTATTTATGGCTGCTTCATAATCGGATCCGTTAAATTTTAACAAATCATGTTTCCGTTTCTAAATAGTTGACTTCTATTTCCTGGAGTAACGCTGGGATTAGGATGACATTAAGAACACAATCACAAAGATTTCTTTTATTTGAATTAAACTTTAGGTTTTGTGAAATAGTGTCAGGATTGTGTCTCAGCCAATCAAATCTCGGGCAATAAGCTTATCAAATCTCTGCAATTCCAGAAGAAACGGAGGAAGGGATAAGAGAAAGATGGGTAAAAAATTAAACCTGTCCCACCTGAGTGAGGAGGAAGTCAGTCAGATCATGGAGGTGATTCAAAAAGATTTCCAGATCAGGCGGAGGAGAAAAAGAAAAAGTCACGTGAGTACATGACGTCATAATTTACCATTTTAATGAATGAAGACTTGTATTGTGGGCGAGATTTCGAGCCCAGTGCTTCTCAAATTGTTTTACGTGGAATAATTTTTTTTTTCAGTGTAGACAGTGTAATTGTTACGTGAAAAAACAACAAAAAACAAATACAGTACATGTAAAATTGTTGAAAGAAGCAATCGCTATCACCTCATCCCTTTGTTCGTCATTTCCATCCTCAATAATGGAGTAATCTTTTGTAACAAGTTCCAACTTTCATTGCGATTTTCATTCAGAAATGAATTTAGTGTAAATGTTTCGCTAACTTTTTTTCAATCAAAATATTTAATATCCCACTTTTTATATATGTTTTAGAACTACTGGTTTAAAGTGAGAGGCTATTATACCGTGCCTCTTATTGACTATTAAGGTGTTAATACGATATTTAAAGAAAGTATTATTTGTGTTCCATTCTTCATTCATCTCTACACATCGTTCACACAGTATACATGAAACTAGTTTTCATCAGTTTGGATGGAAGCCGAAACAAGTCAAGTGATTCAAAGGGTAGATGGGTGGCGCTTTGGTAGTGAGTGGGATCTGCTTGCTGTAGTGAGTGTCCGGTCATGTGGGCGTGTCCAGACACCATCCTATGTCCCCCCCGTGGTGCCTTCATAGTCCTTTAATGGGACCAGTGCCGCTGAAAAGGGGGCAAATGCTCAGAGGCCCGGCGAGTTTTAGGGCCCGGACTGAGCTAGCCAATTCAACTTTGGAAAATATTGCTATCAGCACGGGGGTGGGGGACGTGACAGGCCCTGCCCAGGGTTTCGAAATTTCTGTCAGTGTGCCTGCAAGGGACTTCACACACACACACACGAGAGAGAGAGAGAGAGGAGAGAGAGAGAGAGAGAGGAGAAGTTTTCCGACTTAATAAATAAATCTGTTCAGGGACTTAATGAGAATGTTATTTTAACGACTGCTTGCTATGACATGTAAGCTTTCAGAGCTTTGTGTTCGAGGGTTAATTAAAATTGCTGCCTTGGTTCCTAAAGATATTTTTTTTTCCTTACCAACGTAATGTTAGAAATAATAAACAAAATTATCCTATTCATACCTCAAACTAACACCACAATATTTTATATCTTACGTGCAAAAATATGGAACTACATTTTGTAAAACAAAATCATACTACAATTGCCTTTTAAATTTGATCACTTGCAAGAGACATCGCTTCCGTGGACCAAGTACATAAGAAACTCCCACTGAATCTTATAAGTAAAAAAAAAAATAGCCCTGAAATTTTAAATTTAATCAAATACTCATTGAAATTCTTGAAAATATATCTTTTGTTGGTTTAATAATCAGCTGATATTTATGTTTACATTGGAGTATATTTATGTTTACATTGGAGTATATTTATTTTATTTACCTTTTTAGGATTACATTTTAGTATATTTAGAAAATAAAGAAAACCAATTTTCTTTATTTCTATCTCAAAGTGTGTGTGTTAGTATGTGTGGTTATATTCCAAGATTTACGTGTTTATATTTGTGTATACAATCAGAGGTGTGGCGATAAAAGCCATGGGAATTGCTTATATAAACACGATGGTGATACAGTCATAAAATTTGTTTATTAACGCTTAGAAACATGGCGATAAAAAATCAATCCGGATAAAACCTAAACACTAGTAACTTGTAATAACAATAAAGTCAATTTAGAAATATGGTCCTAAATGGGATATAGAGCCAAAGGAGGAAGAACGGTAACTTACTTTGCTTCTTTACGATATGTAAAAAGTAGTCGTTCTTCATCTGTAAGGCCCATTGGGGAAGATGAAGTGTGTAGAATTCAACTGTTTCAGTAACCACGACATGTAAAGGGATTATGTGGGTAGTACAACGCCGCAGTGATGCTAAGTACTTTCCAATAATTCTATATTGCACACCAGATGCTGGTCATGTTGATTAAAGGACCATGATCATTTGCTTTGTGGGTGTGATTAAGTCCTGGAAAATGACACCGCAGCGCCATCATTTGTAAAGCGGAACATGACTAAAACTATTCTTAAGCAGAATTCTATCAAAATTCACGCGGTCAAGGCTATGACAATGGCAGCAATTTGAAGGGAAAAACAAAATGGTGTCCAAGAAGAAGTTTAGATGTCAATCCCCGAGCTTTGTTTGTTCATTGCTGTGCACGTATTCTTGAATTTGGCCGTAAATGATGCCGCAAAATGCTGCTGTTCTTGACACAGCCATACAATCGGTTGATGAAAGGTTCACTGATGCAAAAAAATTAGTTCGGTGTTTGGTTTCCTGTATGATGTTCATAGTTTACAAATAAAACTAGCAGGGAAGTTACGAACATTGTTTGAATTTTGAGAAAGCTTTGTGACATAGAGACTCCAAAGATATTGTCGCATTTGATCTAAGCAGTGAACCGAAAGTCATTTCAGGGGCGAGTTGCAAGGTATACATCACTATAGTACTAAATTTTATATTGAAAAATAATCTAACAGACAGTGTGCCCAACACTGATATAGCTCTCCGAATCCTCTTGACACTTCCAGTTTCTGTGGCCAGTGGTGAGCCAAGCTTCTCAAAACTCAAACTGATAAAGACATATTTGAGAACGTCCATGCTACAAGAAAGACTTGTTGGATTAGCTAGTGTGTCAATTGAACTTGATATTTCTTAGAGACATTGAGCTGATGCAACTGCTTCTACATTTTCTAAAGCAAAGGCGCGATAAATAAAGTTTTGAAATTTAATTATAGATTTATTTTTTATTGTCCTACGATTGTAGCATATATCAATAAAACACAATTATACATGACATTGTATAGATTATGTTGCGACTTTTTTACAACACATTAAAGGATGATAAAAAATTATCAAATCAAGCAAAATTGACTACTCTATCGATTTTTTTTTATTTTATTTTTCTTTAACATTTTTTGTAATACATACTAATTTTGCTAAAATAGAGAGCCACCACTTTGCTTTTTTTAAAAAACTGAAACTGAAAAAGTACGTAATTTTTAGCAGACCACAACATAGCAGCTGAAGTACCTATAGAGCACAAGCTAATCAAGAAAGCAGTACAAAACAATACACTGAATCTGGTAAACAAAATAACATTTTAGAAATTGATAATGAAAAAACTTCAAACATTACAAGAACAAGATAAAAGTTTAAAAATTATTTCAATAGAGTGGAAGATGAAACTAAAAACATAATATATAAGGTGGAAATGATAATTTGACCTGTCGTCGGCATCCGTCCTTCTAATTTGAATTCACGAGCACCGCCGAGAATGCCACAATTTGTCGCATCTCTTGGAATGTGGATGGTTGTTGCAGCTGCTGCTGTAGTCGCTTCCGCCTTGATCTTTTCGGGGCAGCATTTTCGTGTCGCTCAGCCTCTTGCGCGCGATGAGTCTCAAGCGGACAGCGAGCCTCAGGACTGGCGGTCGGCTGATTGACACTCCTAAGAGAGCTGGGGTTTATGGAGCATTCTTTCATGTCCTTTTGCCGATATCTTTGAAGCGCATTTTTAGCGCCCTGTTTTCTCTTGCCGGCAACGAGCTCGCCATAGAGTAGGTCCTTCGGATGCGGCATGTGTCCATTCTCTGACATGGCCGAGCCATCTGAGGCGTCTCTCGAGAACTGTGAACAAGCTGCTCATGTTGGCCCTCGTAATAAACATAATAGGCTAGAGAATTTACAGTTGGCTTGTGATATGGTTTTAATTATCTGGCCAATTAGCTTAGCGGAAGTGGGAATCAACAGACGATAAATAATATTGGAGATATTAGACGACCTGAGACACCGATAGTGTAAGAATATATTTTATCACATCATTTGTATTGTACAATGTTACATAAGAAGTTCCTTCATATGCAAATAAATATATGTTTACTCAGTGCTTTTTTGCAGATTCGTCTCATACATATGTGGACACTTATTATAATTTAATATACACCCAAGTCTAGTTAGTTAAATCATAAACTCCGAAGAGACTGAATTAAATATACACCTACCAGAAGCAGAGGTAAAATATACATATACATACAACTGATCTACAAATAAACTTAACCATGACACAGTGACCCCAGTGGTGGGGATCTTGTCCTGCAGTATACGCCGCAGGGGCACCTCATGTGGAAGTTGTTGTTTCCTCGTGCCTCGCGCAAGTGGTCCCCGCTTCGCATCCGTAGAGGAGGGCTGAGTATGCAGGCTCCGGTGGTGACGTGCAGTCTGGTATTCTCGGTTCGGCTGGGATTTTTCCACACACGTTGATTTAGTCTCGCCATGAATGTGGCTGCCCTAACGATTCTGCAGTTGATCTCCGGGTCTATGGATAGCGAGCTGGAGATTGAGAACCCAAGGTGATGAAGTTCTTGACGACCTCTCAGGTTGTGCCCATCGATGTCAATGTTTAGTGGGTATCTGTACCCCAGCGTTATGACATTTGTCTTTTTCAGGCTGATAGTCAGTCCAAACTCCTTACACGCGTGGGCAGATTCCTAGCACTGATAGTCTTTATCTCCTTGGTGATTTCAACGTTGAAGGGGTGACTATACATTTATAGATACAACAGCGTTATAACATTAAGCCTGTAATAGAGGAAAGCATGCATAATAAATATAACAATTGACATAACTGCAATCGCACGAGATTCGCCTCACTTCAGGGCAAGCTATCCATTAACCCCCTCTAAGAGTGGCCCTGTGAGTGGGAGCTCAAACCGACATGTAGCTGTCGACGAGGTCTGTTGGGCACCGACCATCAGATCTGCCCCCACGCCTAACATGTCCCTTTACATGGAGGGATATATAGCCTAGCTTTTTATTATGGCCCGAATACCCCCCCCATTGGGAAATTCTCCGTGGTTTACACGTAATTCATGGCTTACACTCTCAGTTTTACCGCGCCTACTTCTGCTCACTGGTCGTGTTGTAAACAGTCTTTCAGTGGAAAGAGAGCGCCTCCGAGGTGGCCCTCTTCTGAGATGACAAGTTTGTTGGCACCAGGGGGTGTCTAAAATTAGTTTTACTCTGGATATGGAATACCCCCGTCTGGTCCTTGTCTCTACTAATATCCTCCGTCGCTGATTGTACAACCGTCGCGGTCGTCGTCTGTCTACCTCCTTGCTCCGTCTGTCAAACCAGGAGTCATCATGTCTTTCTACCTTCCCACCATTAAACTTTAGGGTCCATGGGTTCCCCGCTCTTCTGACTGGGCTCCCTGGATTATCTTTGACGTGGTCAAACCACGGCCCCACGGTGCGCTTAAGTTGACCCCTTTAGATTTAACAAGCCTGGGCCCCTTTACTTCACTGGCATCATGGTGACCCCGGCTGTTTACTGATTAGACCAAGGGCCTTTGGCACTTTACATTACCAATAATTAGATCAAATATTGGGCTCAGGAGTGACCACGGTTCTAAGGCCCTGATAGTAGTCAGAGTCCAAATAAAAGCTAGCGATTGGGGTCTTGCTGACTGCGCCGTTGATACTATTGAAATGGGTCCATCGCCCGGTCATAGCCCTCTCCTAATATAATTAAACATTCAATCTAAGTGAAAACTGAAGAACCAATTAAACCAAAAAATACTTCGATATTCCTTTAAATACAAAAACTGAAGTTCAATAAGAAATAGAACAGTTACTAAATAGTGGTTTAATAAGAGAATCGGATTCAAGCTATTGTTCTCCAGCAGTAATAGTAAAGAAAATAATGGCAAAATTCGTTTATGCTGTGATTACAGAAGCTTAAACTCCATTACAGTGATAGATCAACAACCTTTACCAAACATGGAAGACTTTGCTCAAGAAATATCAAATGCTAATATTTTTACACATCTAGATTTGACTAGAGTATTTTTAAGCAAATAGAAGTTCAGGAAGAATCTAAACAATATACAGCTTTCAAAACTCATGAAGGATTTTATGAGTGGAACGTTATGCCACTTGGTCTGGTAAACAGCACTGCTAAGTTCACTTAGATGATGAATAAATTGAGAGAAACATTAAAAACATTAGATGTGCATTTTGAAGTTCATCACACTTACCCACAACTTGGTCGTCCTAGAGTTCATGTGGCAAATCTTCTGACGCTGTCCTCTACTGAATCATCGAACATTTGGAGAGGGTAATCGTCGGGGACATAAATTTTTACTTTGTCACATTTCTGCGCAAAGTCAGCTCTTCTCTGAGATTATCGCTGTGGCGCTTCTTATCAAATTTAACGAGATTACTGCGAAGGCGTTGCATCGCTAATGTAGCTAAACCTTGTTGTTTAATATCCTCAAAATTCTGTGAATCAAGACAATCTGCGTCTAAGGAATCGTGACTTTCAAATCGCTTTTCTCAATAGCTTTACAATTGTGTACATGATGCAGTTATGAACTTCAATGCGATATCTGTCCGCTGCATTATTTCCTACTATCTCGTGCGTTCTTTCTCATCAGACATCGCTTGTTTTGTGTAAACTTTCTCTACAAAATTTTCTCAATGGTAATTTCAACATTTTCTTCTTCCAACTTGTTATTAGCCGAGGACACAAATCGTTTGGCACTGTCGAGAACACCATCGAAATCTCTTGAAATATTTTCTAACAACTTAACAGTACAATCTACATTATGGTATGCTTGCAGTGCATCAATTCCGGTTTGTAAATAATTAGAAAGTGATCATGTGTGCTGGAATATTCTTGTATAGTTTTGCAGTGACAACCGTTTCAAACTTGATAAACTAATCTAGTTAAGTTTGAGCTGTATCCCTGATTTTTTGCACTGAATGCGTCCGATTGTATAGTTCTTGTAACCTATAAATCAATTCAATGAACAATGATGAGTGCAGATCATCAAAATTTCCAAATATTTTTAATGCACTTTCTTTGGCCCACAATCGCGTTTCCTCACCAATAATATTTAATCTTTTGTGTTAGATTTCTGTTGGTGATCGACCCAAACATCCATTCTTTTATACGATTCTCTAAAGAACAACGCACATTCGTTAAGCAGTTGAGGCTAATTGAAGAGGTCGGTTTGAGTGGCATCACTTAGAACAAGATTCAATACATGTGCGTAGCACCAGACATGAATTTGATGAGGTGCAACGTCACTCAGCCTTTTAGGAAACCCATTGTACTGTCCTGCATATTGGCTGCCCCAACTGTAGCATTACCGACAGAATATTCAATATTTATGTTACATTTAATGAGTTTCTCTTTTGAAATAATTCAAAACATACCTTTTCCAGTAGAAGATGTACAGTTTGCAACGCATATCGATCGCTAATGAACTTTTTATCTGTTACTTATCTTATAATATTGAACATTGGTCCTTCACCTTCATCCTGTATATAATTGTATATAATTGAACTGAAAACATACCACCAGATTTAATTTCCTCCAAAATGGTTTTCTTTATTATTTTTCTTATTGCATCAATGATATAATCAATGTCGTCTTCGATATGAGGGTTATCAAATTTCTTCTCTTCTTATTCACAAGTTAGACGCATGTCTTTCATTACTTTTCTCAATAACCATATCAAGATGTTTTTAATTACTGGGTCAAAATTTGACAAGAGTAATAATATTTCCAAGAAATTTCCGCTGATCGATTGTATCGTCTTTTAATGTTTAGGCATTATTTTCACCTTGACCGATAACTAAGACCACGTTTTAAATTCATTTTCAGAATCTCACTACTCTTTTCAGCACTTGTCTCTCTTTTCTTGAACTTGTTGGCACCTTTTTATTTCGTTGAGAGAATAAATGCTATCAATGTCTCTTTCACTTACAGACATTATATAAGCTTCCACATACTTCGTGATATTTCTTGCCGTTTTCATGTTCCTCTAATCTTTGATGCACATGTTTCAGGAATTCATTCCTGTTGTGAATGAGTTCATTTCGCCAGTCTTGCCATATACTGTGCAAAACAAAGCTCTTAGATTCTTTACAGTATGACACCCTATTCCTATTGATACCATTGCTTCTGAAAATACTGATGCGCATTTGTAAATGGTAGATCAGTTTCACTTGCACTTGGTTGCATGGGTGAAATTTTAAAAAGATTGTAAAGTACTTTGTGGGGACGTTTGAAATAGTACCGGTAACTGGTGTTTTTATCATCCATAAACCGAAGCATCATTTTCGGGATTTAGATCTGCCACTGCCAGCGTTGTTTTCATAAATATTGTGTTGTCAGTAACTCCGTAACATTTTCTAAGTGTAAGGTGGGAATCAAGTTTGTTACACTACTGAATGCTGATTGTTGTCATCGTTTTAATTTATGTTTGGCTGTGTACTTGTAGAAGGTGTTTGTTGAGAGATGGTGTCTTTGAATTGGAGTGGCTTTAAATAAATCGACTAGATTTCTGCATTTAGCTCCATCTTTACCAAGAATTTTAGTTTCTTATCTCTTAATTTCTCCGCACCACCTTTATATTAACGTTTTGAATTTATATCACTCATAACAGCTAAATATTGTATTTTTCATCATTAAAATTAACTAGCAAATAAAAAAGAATTTTTATCAAATCAAACTCAAAGGAAAGTAGAAATGGAAGATGTAAATTCTAACATGGCAGTTAAACATGAACATCCCTAGTACGGAGCGCTTTAATGACGTAAGAGTACGGCCGCTGTTGGTTTGGACATGGACCGCCATAATTAATTATTATATCACCTGTCCTGGCGACCCACCGGGAATTTTCCCCAGTACACCTCTGCTAGAGATATTTCAAAACAATAATTTAACAGTATCCCATGAGAAAAATAAAAATATAGGTTTTCAGAAATATAGATTTTCTCGGATATCATATTGGTAAAGGATTAATCACACCAACAATATTCTTAAAAAAATTTCGCATTCCAGAAAAGAAGAAAAGAAGTTAGATCTATCATAGGATTATGCAATTTACAGAAAATTTATTCCTAACTTTGCAAACTTAATTGAACCTTTAGTTAAATTAACTAAGAAAAAGATGCAACAAAAAGTTGAATGGAATTCAGAATGTGATAGGCATTTAAGGAATAAAACAATATTTTTTAAGAAAAAACCAATTTTAAGTTTAATAGATATAACAAAGAAATTTATTGTAGGCACCGATTGTAAGACATTGATTAGAGGATGTCTATACCAAGAGCAGGATAATAACAATAAACCAATACTGTATTTAAGCAGAAAAACTATCAGATACTGAACGTAGATATTCAGTGTACAGTAATAGAACTAGAATGTTTAGCTTTAGTTTGGACAATAACTAAATTAAGCAAATAGGCTACTTGCTTCGTAATGAATTTACCAGGTTAATAGATCACAAACCATTAGCTAACTTGAATACCAAAAGCATTATTAATACTAAACTAATACGCTGTTCTTCGTTATTACAAGACTACTCATTTAACATAAAATACATTAGCAGGTCAAGCAACCATATCGCATATGTATTATTAAGACTCAGTAAGAAATAAATATTTTTGGAGAAAACATTGGATTGTTTAAACTTAGAAATTGCTGTATTGAATAATAAGAATAAATATAATTGTGAAGGTTTAAAAGGTTATCTTGATGTAATGTTAATGTTGGGGTCTGACTGCAGTTGCAATAATATCCAACCATATTCAATAATAATCAATGATAATCAATAATATCCAACCATATTCAATAATAATCAATGATATTCAATGATATCCAACCATATTCAATAATAATCAATGATAATCAATGATATCCAACCATATTCAATAGTAATCAAAGTGAACAAATCAATTTTTATGTGCCAATTATAAGATATCAATTCAACCAATATGATTAATTCAATTAAATAATCAATATATATCCACAAAAAAAATTTCATATCATTATTACCAATATATGTGCCTATAATCATTATTATCACTTATCAGTGCCATAATCTATCAAATGTATAAAAACAATTATCTAAGCCATACAATGTGCCATACAATTAATGTAATATATTGTTTTACTATGCCAGCAATTTAATAGTTCATCTATGTTTTACTATTACCATATGCCAATATTATTCATGTATCTATTACATTCATTTAAGTCTTCTTTCTGTTTTATTTTATTACATGTATGTTTCCTATCAAATGATGTGCCTCTTGATTGTCTGTGTTCTCTCATCTTGTCTTTACAAATATTTCTTATCTTAAAGCATTCTTCTTTTTTCATGACCAAGCTTTGTAAAAAAACTACATTGAGGTTTATTCAAATAATCATTATGTTTATTTATTTTATAATCTTTTTCTTACTCTGTATGCCTTCCAATCTGTATGACTAGTCATATTGTAAAATTCGTCTGTTTCTATGGACATTCTGTGGTTGTTGTCTATTTCTGTTGTTTAAATTGTGTGTATGTCTATTACTATATGTACCACTATCCTGTTTATTTCTAAAGGGACAAAAATTTTGTTTGTGACCAAATTTATGACAGTTGTAGCATTTTATATGTTTAAATTTAATGGAGCATCTATTTGCTTTGTGATTATGACTATTACAATAAAAACATACTGGTTTGTGTCTATGTGCTGACTTTGTTTTACTTTGTTTAATACTGGTGTGTAATAACTGAGATTGAGTGAATTTTCTTAAATTTTGCATCTGTATGTTGTTCATTTTTCTTTTGAAGTTTTGTCCATTGATGTTTCATTTAGGTCTCTAACAATATGCATGGAGTTTAAAATACTTGATTGTTATCTTTACTTATTACTTGTGCATCTAACTTTTCTATTATTGTTGATGTAGTGTTGGACTGTTCAGTTACATAAGTTGTCATATGTTGTTCAAATTTTTCAAATTTTTTTTATCAATGATTCTAAACTCTGAGTCAATGTTTGTATTTGTTGACTTTGTTCTTTGATCATTTTTTTAATGAATTACTGTCATCTTGCTGTTTAGGATCTATTGTTGTATTTGTATTTGTATCCGATACTACTACTTGGTCATTATCTTGCTGATCTATAATTATTTCAGCATTATTGTTATCTTGTTCTAAATTGCTGTTATCTAATGTGTTTAAGTGATGTTCAATTACTTTGCTATGCCTAACTTTAAATGCATGTATATGTCATCTAGAGATCCAAAAAATGCACTACAAAGTTGGCAGCTATATGCTGATTTCTTTGTTCTTTTGTGCACCGACACATTATAGTCACCGGCAAATGCATTAAGACCACACAAAGTATCTCTCCAATGAATTACTAATCACCCACAGAATGAAATACTTCATTACAGTTATCACAAATATCACTAGAGCATGCTCCTTCTAGCTTGATAGATTCAAAATGTTTAATATCTCTTTCTAATGTTGCTTTTTTATATATCTCTCGTCTGTCTTGTTTTGCTTTTGCTGCAGCTAATCTTTTACTTTTCCAAGTGACCTTCTATATACACTCTGAGTTTATCTCCTGTATAACCGCAGTTTAAACCTCTCTCTATAAACTTTGTATAAATCTTCAATTGTTTTTGTAGTATCCATATTTATGGTTTAAGAAACCCCTCAATGATCAATTAACAATTTCTAATAGATTCAAATAGATTTCATATTGGAGAAGAAGGAAAAAAATTTCAATTGGCACTGATATATACAATTGGCACTATTTAAAATATCACATATATCAATCAATGTTTACATAAATAAATGTCCTATATTATATGCATGGGATTGGATTCAGTGTCCAAAACAATAAATAAATAGAAAATATTTATGAAAATGTATATATTTATAAATTTCACACTACAGGACAAACAATAACTGAATCAGCTTCCTATTAGATGATAGTGAACAGTAGAATACAATGTATGTAAACAAAACGCAGACGTACACTGGACTGAGATAAATTTAATTACGACTAAATATATACAAACAAATAGGACAATAAATAAACAAACTGCTCAAAAACAACTAAACATTTAAATGATGTCAGTATTTCAAGTGGATCCAAATATTATTAAATAATTACTAATGACACAATTATGCAATAGATCCAAATGAAATACTAATATACTCCCTAATAGAACCCCAAATTAGCTGGCTCATATTTGGGTCGCCACACCTCCTCCCTTTTAGTAATAAATCTACAAATATGGACACTGAAAATATGACATATATGAGGGAAAATAAATATAAAAATGTTGAATTAGTACTTTACAATTTTGGTGATGTTTCCTCCATGTCTTGACTTGATCTTCTGAATGGAAGCACAAGAAACAATAGTCAGTCCTAAACGGCCATCTTGATCCTTGACATTGACTCTACTTCCGTAATTCGGTGGGAACGTTTTGACGTCACTAAGTATGAATGAATGTGAACACAACAAGCAGCTATCTTGACTTGATAATGAAATAACAATAAACATATGTATTCAAAGTATGAACACATAAGACACTCGACCGGACTGTAGAATAAATTTATCGCGGTCAGAGGTGTCTCCGAGATATGATCTGAGCAGATGACACAACAGTATTCTTCGGTGTTGATTCACTGGACTGTTGTCAGGGCTGCAGGCTGGTCACAGGTACACTGGTCTGGCCAACTGACTTGCTCACTGGACTGGTTTACTGGACCGGTTCCCTGGTCTGGTCTACTGGTCTGGTCTCTCTGGTAGGCTTCGGTTTGCTTAGGCTGCTAGGGTTCTCTATGCTGCCACCATTGTGAAGGTTGTAAGATTATCTGATGTTATGGGTCTGGCTGTAGTTGCAGTCAGACTGATCTTGAGGCGTTACTGTGGTAGCGTGTTCTTATTCCTCACACACAATCACCACTCAAATCAATGCTGAACTCAATGTTGTTGATTCATTATTTTATTATCGTACGCAGACATACAACAATATTATCAAACCTTATGCGAAAGTATATGACATAGGCACATTTTAGAAGTATCTGATAAAACTACTACTGTTAGTCTAAATCAAATCAATAACTTCTTCATAGTTGGATAAAATATATGTCCTACACGTCTAGGATTCAAATGCAATTCTCAGGAGTTAATAAAGCGTCTAATATCTTCATAATCTAAACAGCAACTAACTCAATCCACTAAGCTTGTCTCTAAGCAACTTAATATATGACGTCAACTAGAAAAACTACGTCACATAGTAAATATTACACATAAACATATCCATAGTGCGGTGCGCAAACTCAAGATTAATAAAAATAGATTTATGAATATCTGCACCAATCCTTCGTACTCTAAGCAATAATGTATTGGAAGAATAAGAACAAAATAAATATATTGGAACTAGAACAAAATAAAATATATTGGAACTATAAGTATAACAACACATAATATGAATATTAAAAGAATATAAAAGAAAAATTATATGAATATTGGAATAAATAAGAATAAATAATGAACATTGGAACTGAAAGTACAAGTAATATAATTATTGGAACAATTAAAATAAATGTTGTATTTGCAAGGAAAAGTTAAATGATTTAAATTTAAATGATTTAATATTGTCAAGTATACTATTGTATTGAGTATATAAGTCAATTGTTTTTTAATTCTGTATATTGAAGAATTAATGTTAATGAATATGCATAATATATTTAAAACAGAAAAATGCATACTTAAATAAGTTTAGAATGAAATAGATTGTGTTTAAAATGAAACACACACACTATACAAGAATAATGTACATGAGAATATGTTGTAAGAATGATTATTTACTCAATCATTTCATTCACATTAATGAAAATAATATTGAATTTTATGCAAAGATTTTATTATTCACTGATTACTATTTTATTGAATTTTTTATTGTTTGAAGTTAATTATTCAATTTTGTTATAAAATAAAATTTTAAAAAAGTTATTTTTTGGTTAAAAGTTGAAGATTAGCATGATTACCGTCAAAACTTAACGGTTCTTCATGCAGACATGAACCAAAAGATTTGAAGACATTCTTCACTTGGTTATTAATGGGTATTCCCGACAGGGTGTACAGCAGAGAAGAGTGGAGTTTGACGCGTCCGCTTGCGGACGCAGATCCGCAGACTTTTCCAAATCCGCGGACTGACAGCGGACGCTTTCGGTATGGTTAAGCAGACTCGCGGACTGACGTGATCTTTTTGGGGCGTTACCATAAGAAATTTCAAGTGATTTAAACAGCTAAATTTCAGCAATGGGCACGCGCGGACTGACTGCAAACCAATTTTGTAAGATTCTGCGGACGCGGACGCGGATCATTAATAAAAATCTATGGACGGACGCGGACGCTACTAAGATCCGCACACCTCTGGTGTACAGCCATTTCGCGCGTGGACAATCTCAGATCCTAAACACTAATGAATTCTTACTAATACAGGAGCAGCTTTTTGTTCTAAAAAACAGTTCCTAATTTTATATTCCGCATTATGGGTTATTGCACAGTACCAGAAATTAGTGCTCGTGGCGATTTGAAGTCACTACTCACAAACATTGAGCTAGACATAATTAATCCCATAATATCATCTCAAGTCATTATTTTTTTATTTAAACAAATATTATAATTTCTATAAATACTTTTTAACTAAATGTTGTTTTTTTTTAATTTGTAATTTCTTACAATATGCATTTATGTAGCTTTTTCACTTGGGGTCTGTAAGCAAGTTTTGACTATAAAAGGGGTCCATGGGTCAAAAGTTTGGGAACCACTGAAATAGAGTGATTTGATGGAGAACATTTTTTTTTATTTCTACAAAAAGTAAAAATTCATTAATTTTATTAAATTAAAGACAGAAAAACACAGAGACATTTAAAACTAAATGTATAACATTTGTTTTCTTAAAGAAAAAGGAATGTTGTAATAACACTGTGCAACAAAATATAAAACAAATTCTGTAACTTGAACAACATAATGTGTATTTTATTATATGCAATTTTCTGATTACAGTGGAGTGCTTCTAGCAAGTCCAGAAGTGAAGTTAATCCATTTTGAAAATTTAGTCCTACTATGTAATATTTAAATATAAAAGCTATACTCAGAAAGTTACTGTTTTTCGCTGAATTAGCTAGTCACTGTCTTGATGTTTTCTTGCAGAAGTGAGAAAGGGTGACTGTTCTTGATTTTCTTTTTTGTGCTGAACTGCTTTTCCTCTGCAAAACTAACAGAAATCCCATCATAGTTGACTATATTTTCCTCGATATCGCTGTTCCATCACTGAAATGTCCTGGTGAAACCGTTCTCTGTGATCGTCGCTTACGTCACCTAAATTTTCAGGAAAGAAATCAATATGAGAATGCAGGAAATGCATTTTAAGAGATACATTTGCTCCAATGGCCTCGTAATCCTTTATAAGTTTCTCTTGACAAAGTATCTGTAGTCGTCAGATTCCAAGAAACCCATCAACGACGATCTTAAATGAGTTTCAAGCTGTCAGTTGCAAATCATGGAGTCATTCATTATAACATGTCTAATTTGAGGTCCTTTAAAGACTCCTTCTGTAATTTTGGCATCATTCATCCTTGGAAATGTCTCTTTGAGGTGCTGAAAAGCATTGAGTTGGCTTTAAAAGCTTTCACAAGTGTTTCATTAATCCCAACATGATGTGAAGAGGTGGGAGGTAAAATTTGTCTGGTTGTGCTAGTGGACTGTGCTTTACTGTGTTTTCCTGGGACATATTTAGATCTTACCGGTCAATGTTTCTGTGAATAATGCTGCTTATAATCACAGGAAGCAGCAGTACTTTGTGTAACCACTTTCATGCCCATCACTAACCCAATAACTGTAAAGTCAGCACAAATATTCCAGCCCAATATTCATATAGTTGATTAACTCAAAATTATATTCCATACTCCTCAAAACGATTCTTTCCATATCTGCAGCATAGAATATTGGCACTGAAGGCATTGAGTTGCCATTGTGAATAAGAATTGCCTTAAGGCTTGTCTTCGAGGCATCTATGAACAGTGGGAGCGACCGATAATCGGATTCGTATCGGTATCTGACCAATATTGGCACTATCTGTTAATATCGGATCGAAAGATTTTTGTAGGGAGCGACCGATAGTCGAACCGATATTGGCACTATGGGTTAACTATCCGACCGGCCGTTTTTTGGTTGCCGATACATTTTTTTTTCACAACAGAGTTGCAGAAAAAAATCTCGTAAAATAACCCACTCCTATAACCAGATCAGACAAGATTTTAAAGGAAAAAAAAACCCGTACACAGAAATTGTCACGTCCACAAAAATTGCATTAGCGATATGAACTTGAAACGATAGGATTGGCATTTTTTAATTCTAATGTATGACCTTGAATGATACAATTAGTGAACATCTGTGTGTATTTTTTTGGGATGGGAAGTTGGGGGTGAGGGACAAGACTTACGTATGAAGTGTTACGAAATATGACAGGGAAGGGGTGAGTATGGGTTGACATACGTCACTAGCTGTAGCACGAGAAAAACACGCGTTTGGCATTGTTGTTGATTAAAAAAATAACGGTATCGGTAAAATGCTGGGGAAAATATCGGTATCGGGCTATCGGTAAAAAAAGGCATATCGGTCGCTCCCTTAATGAACAGACGCCATTCATGAGCTTTGTGATTAAGCAGCCAAGCTCATTCATAAGACCTTCTATATCTTGCAAGAGCACATGTCCTGTTCTTCAAAGAATTTGAAAGACGGCACTTCGTTTTCTGTAAACTGTTGCTCTTTGGCAAGAGATTCCACTGTTGAAGACGAGACGTAAGTAGCTCTGCTTTATCCTTCGGTAAATTCAGATCTCGTACTAAATCATAGAGTTCGCTTGTTCGATGAGATGAGGTTTACCGTTCTTAAGTGCATCAAAGCTGTCATCACTTTCATGAACGGAAGGAATATACGCTTTCATCACTTTCGACAATGTCACTAGGAGGCAAAGGAATCAGCAAGGTGTCGTCATGAGACACAGGTCTAATCGCAGGAGGTACATTAGGATATTTAATCTTTTCCTTGTTTTTACCAGAAAATCCTGCTGTCTTTTGTCATTTTACGTAAAAGCAACAATCGTTGATATGGCCGTATTCTCTCCAAACGATAGAATTAAACGACAAACTTCTTTGCCCTTCAGCCACTGCGTCCAATTCGAGTAGCATGACACACAAATGATGTGTGGTGCCATTTTCTTGTCTTGGTCTCCAAGCTTCATACTAAAGTGCTACTATAAGCAAATTTGATCAGCAAGTGATATTTTTTCTCTGTGACTTCATAGTGAATAATCCACAAACATTACAAAACTGTCAGAATGGTTTACACATCTGCGTCTCTCAGCCATTTTTTTAACAAATTATTCTTATTACTTTAACTAAACATGTATAATAAATTTTTAGTCAGAGCTAGTTTTTAATTATTGACTTATAAAGTTCTCACATCACTGAAAAACATTTAATGAAAGCTTATTAAATACATCATTAGCCAATGTCGTCAGCAGATTCTGATACTAATATCAACCAGAATGTGCTGTATACAAATTCAAAGCCATCTCAGGTGGGAAATTGCAACTACAACTATAAAAATGGCCACATGAGAATTTTTGCATGGCAAAAATATAATGCATTGCAAAAAGTTGTAATGTAACATAACTCAAAATCATATTTGAAATCAGAATCACCGATACCTATAAAAATCACCTAACATCTTATAATTTGCAATAGATTTAGTAAATTAAGATTTAATACTAGGATTCAGTGGCGCAACCAACAAAAAATGCTGGGGGGGGCTCACATATAGAAAAAAGACAGTTTGACAGTCTTTTTAGTAACTTTATATAGTAAAATATGTATTGATGATTTGGAGCCTAGGCGTGGGCCCTGGGCCCCCCCCGGGTTGCGCCACTGCGAGATTATATTGAGTCCAGTGGGAACTCCGCTAGACTCTTCCAAGAATCCAGCACATCTCTATATTTGACGTTATAATCTTAGTACAAATAATATATATATATAAATATAGCAATATTATAATTTAAAGATTATTGTTTATTACCCCAAATATAATAAGTACAAATTTATAATTTTCTAATTATAATTTTTTTTAGAAATTATACATTATTTTTTTGACTTTGTATTAGGAATAGTAAACTATTGTACATTAACTGTGCTAAGAAAAATCCTAGTAGTGGGACATAAAGGAAGATAGATGCTGGAGATTGTAAAGCACTTTAAATATTTCTGTTCTTTAACCAGATAATGTATTTCAGTGGAGATGCTATTTTTTTTAGTCTTGGCTTATTAAAAATTCTTTTTACTTGGAAAACAAGTTCAGATATTTTGGCCCCATTTTCATTAATTCTGAAAAAAATGTTTATCGTAATATTTGTGATATTTTTTTGCATTTGTACTTTGTTAATATAAAGATGCCGTAACTTTTGTGATATTTTATTTGCATTTGTGCTTTGTTAAAATAAAAATGTTCATACAGCAAGTATATTTATGTAGATATGTATATACATGTACCAGTATTCAAAAATTGACATCTTGTAAGAATTTAATTACATGTAATCTCAACATTTTGTGGGATTGTCTTATTCATGTTATTTTCAGTGTATTTTAATTATTTACCTTTTTATTTAGGGCTTGTTATGAAACTGTTGTACTACGTGGAACTTATGGAGTTTATTTTTTCCCCACTGAATATGTAATTTAAATGTGGATGCTTTTACATTTCAAATCTCTTCAACTAAATATAACCATTATATGTTTACAAATTTATATATATATATATATATATATATATATATATATATATATATTATTTCCTTGACTCCCTTGGAATGCAATAGTTAAAAAAAAATGAAACCTTTTTTTATCAACTGAATGTAATTTAATATTATCTCTATTTTGTACAATAAACATTTTTTGTAAATATTTTTAGCCGCCTAATTTTTTTTTATACATCAATATATTAGAGTAAGTTTATATATTGAATTTTGTACTTTTTATCTATTTTATTATTGATCATTATTATCATTATTTAATAAAAGATATAAAATTTAGTCAACCCACCCCCACTCCCACACACACACCCCCCCCCCGCCCCATTACAATAATTATTATGTATTCAAATTTTAGAATCACATTACACAGATAGCAACATATGTATAGATGACTCATTGATTTTTCTAAAAAGAACAACTTCTGCGGAACAATACATTTTTTTAAAAATAAATATCTTTTTAAAAAATATTAAATTATATTTAATAGATTTAAAAAAAAATAATTTTTTTTTTTGTTGCTTTTATGACTTATGTGAAACATAAAAATTTATGCCATGTTTGTTTTTTTAAAAAGAAAGAAATTAATTAATTTTTTTCTCATATTATATGTGTATATATATAGGCTGTTCAGCTATGGAACAAAAACACAAGTCTCGTGAACTGGTGGCGCATGGCAATTTTTGTGTACAACTATATGTTTATGTATTTTCCTTAAATTTCATAGTAAAATGTTTATCTTAAATTGTATTGGCCTTTTGTATATGTATGTTTGTGATCACAGGA
Source organism: Bulinus truncatus (assembly GCA_021962125.1). Taxonomy (NCBI): domain Eukaryota; kingdom Metazoa; phylum Mollusca; class Gastropoda; family Planorbidae; genus Bulinus; species Bulinus truncatus. The sequence continues at coordinate 857,031 of JAGDYQ010000092.1, forward strand.
ATTCTTAACAAAATAATATAACTTATTTAGTTTAAAAAGTTTTAAAAGTAAAATTTTCTTCACAGTTTCAAATTAAAACATTTTAAAAATATTATCTTTTTTAAAAAAAAAATGTTTAAGGTAGGGTTTCAACAATTATTTTGTCATCATAAGCACTTTTCAAATCTTAACTGATATACGTTGAAATAACTGTGTGTGTATTTAATACTCTTGTTAATGTGTTAGAAGAGCGAGATTAAAGTCAAAAGTTTGTTTTGGATTTCCCTTCTATGGCTGAAAGAAAGTTCCCTTAGCCAAACAGGCAATCGGGGGCAAATGAGGCACAGAATTCATCTCTGTACCCACGGCATATAAAGGAGGTTGTGTAGTTAGCACAATGCCCAGCCGCTTTTAATTTCCCAACTAATGTCAGGTACCCATTTAAAGCTTAGGGGAACTTTATTCCAAATTTCTCTTGGAAAAATTCCCGTGGTTTCCGAACCCGTGAGTCTAAGGACGTCATTATTTTATTTTGTAACTTTTTGACCAACCTTAATTCCCCCCCCCCCCCCCCCGAGTCACGATGCCACAGTCATAACTAATCACCCTTCCCCGTTCAGAGCAGTAGTTAGTTACTGTGGCGCCCTGTTCCAGCACCAAGCTAACATTTTTCATGGCGCCCTCTGACAGTTCTTATAATTGCAAAAACTCCCCTTCTTACGTAACTGATTCCACTGTGTTATGTGAAGACGGCAACAACATCCATGTATTAATCAAAAATTGTTTTATAAAACTAAAACGTCTGTGCAATCCGGCAATACGTTTAATCCAACACCCTCACATCCAGTACGGGGAATTCCCGCTTATATGATTTCGGGAAAAAACAAACTTAGCTACGGGAAATTACGGTAAATCCTGCAAAAAAATAATAATAAGGACTAGGACTAAAAGAAATGCGTCTTAAAAGAGTTGTACAGAAAAAACAAAATTAAATCGAAGCACTGGTTCAACTAGGGCTTTGGCGGCACTTTACTACAGCCATGGCTCAAACCCAGTACCCGTTCATGGGCGTAGCTGGTTATCGTTTTTGTTAAAAATCAAAAAGTGACTTTAGTAACTATAGCAGAGGCGGGATTTAACGGTCTGCACAGATGCCCGCTCTTGTGCCCAGTCATCAAAAGGGCCAAATGCGAGGTATACCTAAGGTGGGAAGGGTCCGGAATTGAAAGTCCCCGGGCCGCAGCTTGAGGTGAGGCTCCCAAAATGTGTTTACATTAAATATAAAGTATATTATCTCATGTCATGGTGTCGAATGGGAAAATGCAGGGCCCCCCAAAGAGGCCGGGCCCCCAAATCCGTAGGTTTGGTACTGAAAAAGGCCCCCGATGGGTCTAAGTCCTCTTTAGAGGCCCTAGATGTTGTACAAAACCAGGCTCTCCGGCTGATCACAGGCACTTTTCGAACGGCACCCACAGCAGCGGTGGAAATCATGGCAAATGTGCCACCTCTGGGTATCCGTAGAGAGCAGGCCGTTTTAACCGCGTATGAGCGGTTTAAGCGGCAGGAGGAGACCTAAGGGAAATGGTCGATGGCTGGGTGGAAAGGAAGCGGCTCTTGATGCAGTCATTTATGCACCACGCGGTAAGACTTGCCTCCGAGATCAAGCTGCCGACTAATGCTAGAGACAGTCTCTTGGGTCCCTCCTGGCGAGGCTTTCTACATGCCCGAGGTACGCACGACCCTGGTCGAAACCAATGCTGGGAACGCAAAGGATCGCCGAACCATCACGGATGTGGCTATGGAGATGATTGGAACCTATTCAGGGAACGCTATACTGGCCTATACTGATGCCTCTGTATCCAGTAGAGACGGCCGGACAAGCGCCTCGTTTGGGGTCCACATCACTCTCCCACAAACTGGCTTTGTGAAAGACCATGCTGGCCTATGTGGGTCGCTCTGTGCTTACGAGGCAGAGATGACAGCCATTACTGAGGCAGTGGACCACATAGGAGAGCTAATCGGTGAGGGTACTTTGCCTGCTACAGACATTGTCATTCTCACTGACGCGCTCTCTGTTCTCCAAGCTGTAAAAGGGACAGGAGAATGGCCGCTTCTGCTGGAAGCCATGCTGATGGCAATACAGGGTCTTGTGTCCCAACATCACGTGCATGTGACCCTTCAATGGGTTCCCGGGCATGCGGACGTGCCCGAAAATGAAAGGGCAGACGGCATTGCCAAGGCAATAGTCCAGTCGACAGATTCCCAAGTGCTGCCCGTGAGTGCAAGAAAGAGCTCATTCGAGGCAGCACGTTCCATGATCTGCCTCTTTGGACAATCGAAGTGGTTCTCGGGCTGGGCTCATGGGGTGAACGGAGTCAACGTCCGAAAGTTTCTAGAGCGGCCGTCCAAAACTGACCCGTGGTGGAAGCTTAGGCTTGTCGAGCAGGCGCTAATTGCCCAGTTCCGTACTGGGCACTGTCCTATTGGCGCGTACTTTGGGAGGTTGAGGCCCAATGTCGACACCCTTTGCAGACACTGCAGGGAAGTGGAGGAAACCGTGGATCATTTGCTCGAGTGCCCCTGGACTGGCGGACCACAGGGTGGACCAGTCCGGAAGCTTGCTGGCCATCGGGCTCTATGGCAGTCTCCAGATGTTGAGAGACACAGCAAGTCTGATCTCACGGGCTCTAAGAGATTAAGTCTCAGCCCGCAGATTACTGAGAGAGTTCAAAGAGAGAGAGAGACCCACAACAATACACAAAAGACTTTCTTTTCCCTGTCTTTTTAAGTAAGCCTACCCCCCCCCCCCCCAAGTTTTCTTCTGCGCCTGTGGCCCCATTCATTCACCGCCATCGTCCATTACGATGGTATCGCCTCAATCCGCTTCTGACTTTAGCCCACAAAGTGGTTACTTTCAACCACTTAATAAATATTTGAAATCAGTACCTACACATGGTTACTGAGGGTCTCTAGTTACCGTAACTTTACTTTTATCCCCTTTTTTGGTGTACAATGGTGTTTGAAGGTATTAATGGGCCCCTTAGTTCACGCCCGACTTTCAAGTTTATTTTAAATGTAATATATACAAGGAAGGATAAATACAAAGACTAGATGGATAAAATTTTCATCCAACATAATCAAAGACTAGATAAAACAAACTTTCACCCAACAAACCGACTAGATAAAACAAACTTTCATCCAACAAACCGACTAGATAAAACAAACTTTCATCCAACAAACCGACTAGATAAAGCAAACTTTCATCCAACAAACCGACTAGACAAATCAAACTTTCATCCAACAAACCGACTAGATAAAGCAACTTTCGTCCCAACAAACCGACTAGATAAAGCAAACTTTCATCCAAACAAACCGACTAGATAAAGGCAAACTTTCATCCAACAAACCAACTAGATAAAGCAAACTTTCATCCAACAAACCGACTAGATAAAGCAAACTTTCATCCAACAAACCGACTAGATAAAGCAAACTTTCATCCAACAAACCGACTAGATAAAGCAAACTTTCATCCAACAAACCGACTTAGATAAAGCAAACTTTCATCCAACAAACCAACTAGTTAAAGCAAACTTTCATCCAACAAACCGACTAGATAAAGCAAACTTTCATCCAACAAACCGACTAGATAAAGCAAACTTTCATCCAACAAACCGACTAGATAAAGCAAACTTTCATCCAACAAACCGACTAGATAAAGCAAACTTTCATCCAACAAACCGACTAGATAAAGCAAACTTTCATTCAACAAACAGACAGACCAGATAGATCAAACTTTCATTCAACAAACAGACAGACCAGATAGATCAAACTTTCATCCAACAAAAGACCAAAGAGATCAAACTTTCATCCAACAAACAGAGTAGATATAGGGCATGTAAGCGACAGTGGCGTACCTAGGGTTGAGGAGAGTTGGTTCAAATTCGAAAGTCCCCCCTGACCCCCCAGCTTGAAGAGGGGCCCACACATTATAATTACATTATCTCATGTCATGGTGTTGAGTCAAAATGTAGGAGACCCCCCCCCCAAAGGGTGCGCCGCCTCCCCCCCCCCCGAGACCCCAAATCACTAGGTTCGGTACTGTGTGGCGACATTCAATTTTCGTCTAATAACAATTTGCTGCGTGACTCAGCACCAAACCCTGTGCGTCAAATCTCGCCATTAGAAAGGTAAACACATTCCATCAAGACAATAAGTACATTTATTTATTCTCGAATCTTACGTGTGTGCGTGTGTGGGGGGGTACCAACGGACATACTTTCTGAACCACTTTGGGGTGAAGTCATAAAAAAAGGTTGTGAGCCGCTGGTATAGACCACGTGATTTGTTGGTACAAGAAGAACTTATGCATACATTGAAAACCACGTTGTATATGTAATGAAGTTATTTTATATCTGTCACATTTTTCACGGTTGGTGAGTTGCACTGGTGCGCAGTTGTTACGCCTGTATAAACGCCCACTCGAAACATTGAGTCGAAGGAGAGCGCCATTAAATGAAGGGTCGAAGTCATGGATTTATCCTGTTCCCCGATACTGACAAATAGAAGAGTGAATATGTTACATAATTTGTGAGTAGCGCCCGGGCAGAGGCGTAGCTTGGGGGGGGGTACATATGTCCCCGGGCGCCGAGGTTCAGGGGCGCCAAATGGTATATTTTACATATAATATTATAAAAAAGGTATTAAAAAGGTAAAATGCCCCGGGCGCAAGTTGCCTTGCCCCCCTCACTACGCCTCTGCACCCGGGGCATGATTCCACCCTTGCTCCCCTCGCCACGCCTCTGCCTCCTGCCATATGAGAATGTAAAATGATTGGTCACATGTTGGAAATCGTTGTCCTAACACAGGGGTCGGCAACCTTTTGAGATGGAAGAGCCAAAAGTTATAATTTTACAATTTTCTCAGTCTTTAAAGAGCCACTCAAATTGTTCTTCCAATATTATTGTTATTTGATTAGGAATAGGTAAATAAAATAATATCATTATAATTATTTGCGCAATGAACTGGAAGGCCGCAATTTGACATCGAAAGAGTCGCAACTTAACATCGAAAGAGCCGCATACGGCTCGCGAGCCGGAGGTTGCCGACCCCTGTCCTACCAGATTAAATTGTAATTGAACCAATTGACTCGGGGATTGAGTAACATATTCTTTTCATTCGAAGAAACTGAAAACATTAAATTTCCCTAGAAACAGAAGTTACAATACTGCACTGAGAAAACCCTTGTCGTTGTAAATAATTTACTCACCGAATCCTTTCTAAAGAGGAATTCTTTTCCCATAAAACGCGTTCATTTCTGGATTTTCCCGGTGGGTTTTCCCAACGTTTTCACGACTTACCGTTTCAAACCCTACGCCCACACAAATACTAGAATTTAGGGTTATCTTTTTAATCTTTTCTGTTGGTTTCTGTTTAGAATAGTAAACAGTCTTAACAAAGCTATTAGATTTATCATTTAGAAAGATAGCAAATAAATAAACTGAATTGGTTTGTTTTGCATATTTTTATATAAAAAGTTTAAAACGAAAGTTTATACTTAATATATCGTCTATATCAGTGCTTCTCAAAGTGGTGGGCCGCGGCCCCCCTAGGGGGGCCGTGGACTGTCCGGAGGGGGGCGTGGAATTTCGAAAAATGTGACACATAAAATATAATTAACCTAATGTATTGTATGTAAATAGTACTAATATATGTTTAAAATAAAATCTAGTTTATTTTATATGCTGCATCCTTTCACTCTTTCATTGTTAACATTAGAAAAAGCATGTATTGACTAGTAAAAGTTTGCATATAGAGGTTTAAAAATTATAAATTTAAGCAATCTAAAACCAAAAAAAAAAAAAATAGGGGGCCGCGACATATTGATTGGCGTTCTAAGGGGTCCGTGACTTCAAAAAGTTTGAGAAGCACTGGTCTCAGGGTTTTTGCTCATAAGAGGTGGTGGGTCTCTTCAATAAGAGGTGGTGGTTCTCTGAAGTTTTTAACATTTTACCAAATGAAGAAAACTATAAAGAGGTGCCGGGTTGCATTTCAGAGGTGCCGGATCGCAGATCCGGCGCGCTACTGGCAAAAAAACCCCTGACTGGTCTATATTATAGCGCAAATGATTTTAGAAAAAAAATTTCGCGAAATGACGAACGAACGGTAGTGTCGTGAGCACTTGCAGAGGAAGACAGTGGGAATGTCAAAGAATCATGAACCACTTAAGGGTCGAGTGCCCTCGACTGCCGACCTGAGTCTCACGGGTTCGATCCCCTCCAAGTCCAAAAAAAATTAAAAGATTCGACCAAAATTTGTTTAAAATAAAATACAAATATATAAATAATGTGGGATTTTTTAATACAAGTGATTTTTCAAACCCCCCCCCTCCCCCGAAGGTTTGGGTCTAGTTGCGCCTCTGCACCCGGCTTTCAATGGGTACCAGATATAAGTTGGGGGAAGTAAAGGCGGCTGGGCGTTGTTTTAGCCATGCAACTCCTCAATATGCCGTGGCTACTAAAACAGATGGATTCCACGCTCATCCCCTGATGTCCCCCTATGGGCTCCTCGGGGGGGGGGGGGGGGGGGGCTGAAATACCGAAAGAGATTTATCTACGGCCCGCTGCCAGAAATTAGGCTCCCCCTCCCCCTCCCTCACCTCCCCCATCTATAAATTATCACAATAGTGCTCCCCATCCCCCATTCCCCCAACTTTCCCAACAAAATAAATAAAGCGACAGGGTCTTCAAAGTCACGAGGTCCCTGACAAGTGTGTAAACGTACCACCCCCTGGATGCGCCCCTGATGTAGGTGTTGCAGGCCGTCCCAAAAGGGGGTGTGCAACCCAAAACTCACGTCTGGGAATCCCATGACCTCCTACTGGGATATGTCATACAGAAATCTCTAGGCCTATATACTGACTTAGCAATGATCGTGTCGGGTGTAATGTTACTACTCTGTTTTACAAGCTGTCAGGGATGGGCTCGGATTGGTCTTCTTTATTTCTCCTTTATTTAATTAGTTTCTTTTATTTTAACCTCTTTCACAACATACCCTGCATCTCATAATTATCTCCAATAACATGCGACACTGTCAGATGGATTGAGGTAAAATAAATCACTAACACTTTATTTATTTAATTTGTTGACAAAAGTAAAATCACCAGTATAGATTAACAGCTTCGCAAATACATCACAAATTGTCTACTCCTGGAAACAATCACACACTTCTTTTCTAACGGCGTTCGTTCCTCCCTAATTACTCTACCTTTTTTAAACTTAACCAAAAACCTACACTGCCCCCTTCTCTTTCTGTCGTGACCTGTATATCTCCGCGTCCCTAACTGACCAACGTTGTCCCTTTCGCCCCGCCTTCGTCTTCCCACATGTCGAATTACGTAATATCTAACTCCACACGCTGCTGCTATTAACCATCAGTCCTGACCTATTTTCACTGTCCAATGCGATTCGTTTGTCTATCCATCTATATGTCTCAATCTATCACTCAATCTATCTGTCTATTTATCTAACAATATGACTGTCTATCTATCTATGTCTATCTATTTTCACTGTCCTGACATAAGCTCCTGTTAAAATTAATAACAGACATAGAATGAAATATACATAGTTGATTTTAGGTGAGTAAGAGTCCTAGAGCAATTTGACATTTTTATAAGTTTTTTTCCTCTTTGCATTTTTAACTAGTGATGACATAATACACTTCATAAATAAAGTAAGTTCCCCTTAGCCCTAAAGGGCTATCGGGTCAGATCAAGTGTAGAATTCATCTGTTTCTATAACCTCGGCATATGAAGGGATTGTGCGGTTAGCACAACGCCTAGCCTCCTTTACTTTCCCAACTTTATGTCAGGTACCCATTTAAAGCTGGGTGGACTTGTTGGACGACTTTGAAACTCTTATTTCACCTGGAAAAATTCCCATGGTTCTCACCGATGATCGAACCCAGGACTCTCAGGGTGACAGTCCAGTATCTACACCACTCGACCGTCAGTCCCTCCATATTACATAATACATTACATGATACATTGACACCTTGTACGGTACCATCGAGAGGGGGCAGGGGGCAAAGCTAAGGGCCCTACGGGTTTTAGGGGCTCGGACTGAGCTGGTCAATCAACTTCAAAAAATATTATTATCATCACAGGGCGCTGCCAGACAGCCCTGCCAGGGCCCGAATTTCGGTCGGTGGGCCTGAACATGTGTAAAAATGTCAATGTCAAACAAAATGTATACGTTCAAACATTACAAGGGGGGTAGGGCTTACGTTACAAAGTGACTATAGGCGGTTATAAGTTACTGGATATTATAAGTATACACTCTCCACACTTAGTGGAATCAAAGGGGTACCAAAAACGCCCTGGGGATAGGAAACCAGAGTCGCGGGTATTATAGTTTTACAGGATACAAAACGCACTGGGGACCGAAGCAAGGCACGCGGAGTATATGGTGCCAGGAGATATTTGAAGAGTTACAGTTTCTTACCCACTTGTTTAGCACCTGAAGGCGCGCTATTCTTTATATTACGGGCGAAAAGCAGAAGAATTGGTATTCCCCCCCTAACCAATAATGGAGGAAAAATTGATCACTTCAACAACAAAAAAAAAGCCCCACTGTACCCTGTTTGTGTACCCCCCTCAATACATTGTCGTATTCAAGTTGCGTCGAACTTGTGGTCTCAATTACCCTTAATAATATCAAACAGAGGCGGATTGAGTTATTATGAAAGGTTCACATAGGGCGCCTACCATAGCGTCGTCTTTGAAATCCTCCCTCAAAGCTCAACCATTTGCTGTTATTTTGCTGATATCGCCAGAAGTCAAACAAGAGTTTCCCCCGGGCGATCCAACGAATTAATCAGTTCTGAAAATGCCCACTGTCCTGGTTTGTT